>OY730169.1:600000-1008841 GCA_963422465.1 Lichina pygmaea
ACACTGCCAAGGTCCAATCTCGGGAAGGACACGGCGGGCTGCAGAATAGAGGCTGAATAGGGAACTGAACAGGGGTTGAATTCGTGTATATAGCGAGTGCTTTTTCCCTAAAGAAATTGATAACGGCTCTTCCCTGCCTCCCAGCTCCAACAGGAGCAATGGTGTCGGAAAAGTCACGTGTGCTTACACGTGACTTTGTTGCCCAATAGAGCGACTTGATCACCCAAATACTTCTGATAATTAGACAATTTCGAGCCAAGTTTTGATAGAGCCTATCGGTCCACGGTAATACTACAGGGCCGCACTATCGAAACACCTGCTTCTACGGATGTACTTGCAAGCCAGAGAGACTCGAGACAGCTGCTGGCTTACTGCTGGAGCTACAAGGCAATGGCCTGCTCTGAGCGGGGAGAAGATGATTATCATTGACGCCCTCTCGGACCCGAGGGCTATATGGCCCCCTATCTAGCTGACTAACACTGCTGACTAAGCCAGCCTCAGCCCTGTGGCCGCAACACTTACAGTACTTCCGTACGTCTATTAATAATACTGCCCTGAAAATGTTCTCACATACGGTACCCCTCTAGGATCTCGTAGAGGAGGCACGGGAGGCACGGGAGGCACAATCGTCCGTTCTTTCCTGTCGAACCCGGGATTGCGTGGGACGCCTCGTTGAAGCTAAGGCGGGAGGGACGGCGCTAATGACTTCTAATGTTAGAGGGTCCTGTTCCGCGGAAAGAGACGCCACCACTGCCACGTGGTGGACCCAAACTCCATCCTGACGACCCGGGAAAGATGTGATCCGCCCAGGCGGTGTCTCTTGCAGCATCTCCTCATTGCACAACAAAGAGGATGGTGGTCTTAAGACACTGTACTCCTCGTACGATGAACGCACTACTCGTACCTTCGTACGTGCGATTGCTTAAAGCGAGAACAACAGGCAAAGTCGCCAAGATGCAGCTCGCAACGACGCGAGCGCTAGCGAGATGAAAGAGACTCGAATCGATTCGGAGACAAGCTATGTTACTGCAGAGCCATCCAAGCAAGCCTGTCCCACGTGCAGACGTCTATCAGAATATCAGGCTCTCCTGCAGCACGCCACAGGCTGGCTCTGTCCCTCTACCGCGTCAATATGACACCACCAGGCCCTCGGGAAGGTTCCATCCCAATCCGGGTCTCACCGATCCCCGCCAAATTATAGCTTGCCGGCTTTGTCATTGGATGATCCCCAGAGCTGCCCCTGACAGTGGCGTCTCGAAAATTGACGTTCACCACAGCCCGGTTCAGGTCCGCGGATGCCCGTGTTGCAAAAGCAACAGACTCGGCAGCAACCGATCCAGAGAGCACCTCCTTGACACTGGTCTATCGGTCGACGGTGCCGTGCACTGTGTTGATTCTTACGGTGACTTGGCGCAGGAATCGAGCAAGAATGACAAGATAACGGAGCAGTACGTATCTACGTACGTGCGGGCCTACCTCGGATGAATACAGAGTCGGAATAGACATGATGTTTCTGATCCATTCCAACGCTGCCAGGCCTGTACGATGGCTGGGGTTACGATACCAAGAATGCCAGAACGGCATGAGGACTGCTGCTGTCCAGCTTTCAGACCTGAAAGAGGCATGGTTGGCAGGCCAATCACGATCATCAGTTCAGCAAAGGCTGGGGTGGACCTCCCCCCAGACGCCACGCGGTCAGGCATCAGGCCGGGACGGATATCGAGTTTGAATGGTATTATAATTAAGGCTTGTCACGCTCGATATACACCTCGGTGGTGATCCGCACGTCGGAAAATCGGGTGCTAGAAGCATTGGGATCGTGCCGGGGCAGGTCGCTCAACGCCGTCGACGCGTATCGAGACGTGTAGCTCTTTGACGTCGTGACGTAGGCCCGGACCAACGGCCGGATGGCCGGTGCGCAGGCGCACAAAATGGCAACGTTGATCTCGACGACGCTAGGCACGAATCAGTCCTTGGGCCGGCGCGCAGGCAAGGCACCCAGCTCGGAGGCAAGGGAATATCGTGGCGACTCACGTCCACAGAGACGTGTCGTACCCGTGCCACGTGATGTCGGTCGTCCTGATCACGCGGATGAAGGCAAGAAGCCGCAGGACGCTGACGACGCATGCGCTGCACCGTTTGAAGCGAGTCAGTCAACCTGTTCAACCGGTTCCTCCCCACGGACGACGAACGCCCAAGCGGTGTCATCGAGAAGGCTACGTACAAGAGTCCCGCTGCGAAGACGGCGGTCAACTGGATCTTTTCCCGTCTCGAGATGTTCAACTTCACGACCTCCCGGATGGGTAGCAAGAAGGCCACCAGGTCGACGATGATGTTGTGGATGCTGCTGAGCACCGCGATGGCGATCGAGTTCACGCATTTGCCCGGGATCAGGGGGTTCAGTCTCTTCTGCCACGGTGTGCAGGCGAACAGAACGGCGAAGAAGGCGGCGAAATAGAAGCCGACGATGGTGAAGATGACGAACCACGTGAGTCGCGTGATCCCCTTCCGGAACTGGAATATGCGGAGATAGAGCAGGAAGATGGAGCATTTGACACAGACGTTCGTGGGCGCGTAGAGGAGGTAGACCGAGAGTTGGATCTGCAAGATTTTCCGAGACGACAGTCAGGCGTCCTGTCCGTACGAGGCCGGCGTGCGCTGCCGCGTCGAGGGCCGAACACGCACCTTGAAATATCGAGGGATCATGTACGACATTGGGAGGTCCCAGATATGACGCCCCTGGAAGAAGTGCACATCTGCCACGTTTCAGTCAGCCGACACGTCCTCTCCGGGCTGCGGCGCACGCAAGAACCGACTTGCCCATATATATCACAACGGTCCAGCCGATATTGAAGATCTAGGGGTCGTGAATCAGCCGGAGAAGGGACTCGCGCAGGCCGTCGTGAGACGCCCGGCCGGCCATCAGCATCGTGAGCCGCACCATCGCAAATACAGATGTCCCTGATCCAAGGTCAGCCGGACGGGTCTCATCGGCGAGGGGGACACGTCGGTCATACAGTCATCGGGACCGATCTTCCGGACGATGCGTGCTCGCGCATACAGCCGCAACAATACCGCGACGGTGCCCAGCGTCGCGAAGCCGATGATCACTGGCTTGTACGCATCCCCACGCGTCTCTGGGTTGTCAAAGTTCGACTTGACACCCGGCGGTGGAGGAAGCAGTGACCTCTGGGTGAGGTCGACGGCGCCGGAGGAGTTCATGGCGGTGGTTCTCGCGGGCGGTGCGGATCGTCGAGGGCCGATGGCGAACTGCTCAACATCTGGTCGATCTGCCGGTCCAGGCCCGGTTTAAAGGAGTGGGCTCTGGCAACGGCACATGGCTAAATGGGGAAGGAAGAAACACCGACTACGCTAGCATAGTCATCTTTCAATGGCCAGGAAGATCATCTCTGGAAAGAGGGGGGGGGGGGGGGGGGGGGCGGTGCGCGGGGCCATCGCTCGACAACGCTGCGCATGTTCCTGCTGATGGCGCAGTGTGGCAACGACATGCAAGGGAAAGCGGGTCGGAGCTCTTCGCAACCAACCAGGGCGGGACAAGGCGACGATGTTCTGCGTCGTGGCTCCTGTTCAAAAGCTACCATATCACTGCAGCGGTTCACACTGGCCGGCTACACTTGGGTACTCTGCACGCGCCGTGATACTGTTCTCTGTAGCCGTGCCAGGTTCCTGGATCTGGCTTCTGATAGCTCACACCATCTTGGCCGGAGAGCAAAGACGCCAACTCCGGCCCCCGCAAAAGCAACGACTGTGTCTTGCTTTGTTTTCTCGATGCTTCCCGCGCACGGACTTGTGTCACCTTACGATCAGAGCTACATACGTACGTAACGTACATATGTACGTAGTACGTACGTACACCTTGGGAAACTACGATCAGGTCCTGAACCCTGACTAGAAGCACGTTCTCAAGGTGGCACCAGAACGACTGGGGGGGGTTTGTTCTTTGATAAATGTCATCCGGCACGACAATGTGAGATCGCTACCGTACGATATCCGACAGACATGGCAGGACTGACAAGGGCCACCCCAGCACCTTCGCTGCAGTGTCTTCGGCTATATCGCCCTAGGCAAGGGGCTGGGTAAATTGGCCTGTCTCGCCGAGTTGCCTTGACTTCTTAACCCTCTCGGGTGGTTCGCCGACCAGCCTGCATTGGCACAGTAGTACTTCCGTACGGAGTACTGCATCCACTGATCAACAAGGCCTGGGCCAGATGATTGCACGTCGATGATCTACGCCAGCGTAGGCTGATAACCAATGACGTCCAGCAGACCAGCAACCAAGCACAGCATCGACACATTGCAATCGGATGGCATCGGGACTTTCAACACAGCAACCACTTGCTGTGCTATACATATCAACCCGACCCACTGAAAGGCTACTTCACTGACTGCCGAGGTTACCACCGCCATGACCATCAATTGCTCTCCTGAGAACCTACGATGGCAGGGATGGTCTGATTTCGATCCGTGCACTCGCTTCACGCCTCTCGCGAGGCAGCCGAGCTCTGGTCAGCAAGAAGCGATGCCAAGGGCTCCAGTAGCCTATCGGGCCTCGTCTTCAAGAGGATTGCTGATGCCGGACCGATCAGCAGCACCGGCGTTACCGCGTCGGGCGTGAGAGATGAAGACATCATTTTCAGCGGCAAGAAATACTGTGCTGTACTGTAACTTCATGCTGGAGCTACAAGGCATCGGCCTGCTCAGAGAGGGGAGAAGAGGCTGTTGATTGAAGCCCTCTCGGACTCGAGGCCTATATGGCCCCCTATCTAGCTGACTAACACTGCTGACTGGTAAGCCAGGCTCAGCCCTGGCCCTGCCCGGCCGCAACACTTCAGCTCCTCCTGTCGAACCCAGCATCCCACATGGAATCGTCGCCCGTCTTTCAGCGGATGATCGACCTTCGGCGGACTACCCACAATCAGCCAACATGCCGAAATAAGGACCAGGTGGGGGGTAAGCTTTTCCCGGCCCAGCCCTGTCCAGTGCCGTGGCTATAGATGGTCCTGCCTGGTATCCGGAGATGGGGATACAGGCGGCAGGCAGGCACGTCCTCCACTGGACTCTCGGCCGCGGAAGTCAAGCAGCGTCCTCGTCGATGCAGCGAACCTTTGTGGAACTCGGCTGACAAGGGACCCCTTGGCTGATTGGTATTCGATCGCAGTGTGGACGTACTCTATGGTATGGAAGTTGGTTGATAAGGGTCCTTTTGGTATCTGATCGTAGTATGGACGTATAGTAGGTCAAGTCCACAGAGTGTGCGATGGAGGAGTATGCTACGGGTGTACACAGTACAGCTACGGTAGCCGGCGAGGTTGATGGACAGGGAAGGCCAGCTGTTGAATATATCTTTGAATGGGGTTGCTGTGCTGCCCTCGTCCTTTGCTTGGCTTTTCTGAGGTCCTGCTAGTACGTGCGAACGTCACCGTAGACGGGTTTAAGAGTATTGGGTAAGTACCAGTGGGTGATGGCTTCCACGGTCTCTGTTTGGACTTGGACGATCAAGGTATGACCTCTGTGCCAGGTGCAGTGGTACACCTTGACGATTAGAGACGTGTGTTCCAATATTCTGTTAGGACGACCAGCTAATCTTTCTGGTGGGCAGGTACGCCTGTATTCTGACCTTTAGTTTAGTTGGCTTCTTGATCTGAGTCCCGAGAGCTGAATGAACGACCGATGTGGATATGTCTGGATGTGTTTTGATGCAATCCTGGTGTGTCCTGGTGTTACTTGGTGGCTATTGATGGGTATTGACGGGAATTCTGTGTCCTGACAGCCGACGATGTGAACAATAAGAGGAACACTGGAGCAAAGTGAACATGAAGAGAGACTACGGGATGACCAACAGCAGGGACAGCCAGAAGAAAGAGACTAACAACAGAGACAATAAAGAGAGCAAGGAGAAGTGTGACAGATGTCTGAATCCTAGTCGATGGTTTTAGAAGAGCATGGAAGGCTTGGTAGCCTGTTCCTGGATAGCGTGGGCTACTTTCTGAACAACACTAGGCGATTAGAGTGGCCGATCGTTGCGGTCCGTACCGTGCCGTCCTAACCGAGTATAGGATTAAGGGCGAGATGCGGAAGGCGGGTTGGTTCTCGCAGGAGAGGAGTGTCAAGGAGCGCGAAGGGGTTTGGTGGAACGTGGTGGTGGTGACACCTGATCAATGGCTTCGTACAAGAGGATTGTATTGAAGTAGATCTAGTTGTCTGGATCACAACATGAGTTGAAGACGATCGTTCCATAAGGGAACTATCACCGGACTATATAGTGCTGGCCTGTCGAGACAATCTCGATTGTCTCGACAGTCTCGACGTCGAGACGGGTGAGATTGTCTCGACGGTCCCACCATGTTATGCACCCTGCGTCGAGACTGGTGAGATTGTCTCGATGCTTCCTGCATCCTGCATCGAGACTGGTGAGATTGTCTCGATGCTTCATGCATGCTGCGTCGAGCCACCCGTGTTTGTCTCGACAGTCACGTGACCCCTTGTTGGTTGGTCACTTGACTTCCATGGTGTCCTCTTGCCTGGCCCGCGGCCTGATTGCCTATAAATGAGTGGCTCCCATCCCAGGGATCGTAACACCGATACGTACATACGTAGTGGATGCGGCAACTCAGCATGGCTGGCAGCCACCCGTGGCAGGGCGCTCGACAAGACTTACGGTAGAGCTCGCGAGGCTGGGAATAATCAAACGCAGGGAGGACAGATGGGGATGACAAGGGAAGAAAATTGGAGACTGTCGACGACCTGTTCAAGAAGATCTTGAGCCAGAAGTTGTCTGCGTCACCAAGACCTCTGCGAATATTCCATGATCAGCGACTTCTAAAGGACACAGAGTCACGGGTTGGTGTAGGAATTAGCCCGACTGGAGTTGATGAAACGGATGTAGTAGAAATGCCTGATGGCTGCGTGCAGTCCTGTACCATTCCTGAGGCGTATATGAGACAGATATTCCTGTTGGTGACGGCAGCTGACATCGTCAGTAGTAGTCTGTAGCCTTTCAACAGTCAAATCCGGAGATCAATCTCAGTGCTTGACTCAACCTGGCCTGACTGACTGCCTCCACTTCAGTCATGATACTATCCTTCTTTATGCAGGGGTCATCTTCAGCTTGGCTGGCTTGCGCAGCGATGAGCCCATCTCGTGGGATGGACTCAGCAGATACTGTTAGCCCAGAGTGCACGGTCAGCAACCAGAGCTCAACTACAAGACACAATTGATGGATGTCCATGCCTTGCTAACATCTGCGCCGACCGTTGTCTTTGGCGCGTTGAATCTACTAGTCTACTAGTAGTACGGCCGAATCGTCTCATCTGTATAATCGCTTCTAGGTTGTCCAAGAGAGCTGTCGTCGATTTCTCAACTTCTGCGTCCGGATCTAGGACCCTTCAGGCTTCAGTGGCTTCGACGATCGACGAGACACGTACTTCCTCAACAACAAAGTACCTCTTCTCACTTTCACAATCTTGTACAGGCTCTACGGCTAAGGAATACCAAGTACCAATGGCCACGCACGACGAACTGCGACTCTAGAACGCTACCATACCACCGCAATCAATAGACGCCGAGACGCCAGCTATGGACTGTGATAGCACCATGGCAGATAGCTACAATATCAGTATATCAGCCCGCAGAGATCTCAAAGGGATTGGACAGGCAAGCACAGAGTACGAAGTACCAAGTACCGGTGAAGACTTTTGTCAAACTAGCATGGTCAAACCCAGATACTACGAAAAAAACAACACCGACTAAAGTAGTGGCTACTCTAGTAGTCTGAAAAACTTGTGACCTAAACGCGAACGTCCCACGAAAAGTAGATCTGATAAGTTCGGCAGGTCTCACGCGGTACCACGTTAGGTAGGAATACGGCATTTACCTACCGCCGTATCACGTGTCAGCCCTACGCACGAGCAGAAATGCCGTATCGAATATTAAAGTCAAGCCACTTGTCCCAAATTGGAAGTGGTCCTCTCTGAAACCGAATGAGGGAAAGCTCGCGGGTAGACCTGCCATTTCGGCTAAACATACCAGATGTCATTGTAGCGCATCACGTGAGACCAAAGTCACGTGAGTAGTGTAACTTGCGATATGGCATTCGCCTGCCTGAAATGCTCATCAGACTCCACTGACCCCTGAAGGATCTACAGGGGCTTCACAGCTAGCTCTCCGTCTACATCAAGATTGACCCAGTGGAGAATATCATGTCTCAACTTTGACCCTTTCGAAGGCGCTTCTTGGCTTCTTGGATGACCCCACCGTAGGTCGCTGTGGCTTGGCTCTCGAACTTCAATTTGCGCTGCGCGTTAGCACCTAGCACATCACAACGTTCCTACTACATCCGGACTCAGGTCTCTCGGGCTTTCTATTTGCTAGACGCATCCGTGGCGGGCTCTAAACCAGGCATAGCTCGGCAATCAATAACGTCCGAAGGAAGTGGCTGCTCATTGCCGGAGTTCTACTCAGGCCGTCTGGCTCACATCTGCAGGCTCACTTGAGATACCAGTCCCGACCTGGAACACGGCCTTCCTCGGATCAAACGACTCAGTACCACGGCCATCTCTCAACTTCTAGAAGACACCTGTACGGCATTGCTTTGACTCTTTTGGAGTCACACTGGGCATTTCAGCTCCCAGGACCCCAGGTCTCTACCCAGTCTTGGAATCATTGTGTTCAAGCAACAGCCGAAGCGGCTCGCAAAATACTAAGGCCAACATGCCCATCGTCGGAGCCAAGGGCAAGGGAAAAGCACGTGACCCACGCCGTTCCTGGAGTAGAAATACCACGCCGAGCTCAGCCGGAACAAATATGGGCCTGACACAGAACGCCAACGTCGCCACCGCTTTCCTTGAGACACCGTTGGCCCATCTACTACTTCCTACCCAGATGCCATACGACGAGATACTAGACCGCTTTGGAGGCGGCTCCGGAATTCCAGATGCGAAGAACATCGATGCCCTAGCGACGGACATGCGTCGTTTTGCACAGTTGGCCGAAAACAGAGGAAGGGTGTGTGACAAGGGAATGCGCGAGCTGTCGAAAAGGCGCAAGGAGGTTGTGGAGCAGCAGCGCGAGAGGGAGTGGCAAGACAGGGAGTTCGAAGAGAGGCAAGAGAAACTTCGACGGGAAGCCGCCGCCAAAGCAGAGGAAGGAGCGGCCAAGGATAGAAAGATGACCAAAGCTCGAAAGATTGCCGTGCCTCGCGAGGAGCGGCCCTTGACGCACGGAGCCCATGGTCTTGCGAGACAAGACGGCCTGCCCACGACGAGGAAAGAGGTCGGCCCGTTTCCGGAAGCTGGCAAGCCCTCAGCGGAGCCCGAGGTGGCGGAACAGGAGGTCAAGCCGGAAGCCGGTTCGGTCAGCTCATCGTCGTTCTCACCGCAGTCCCTTCTGCCAGCACCAGCAGCTGCTACGGGCATAATCGACCGGAAGTCCAGACTCGGTTCTCCGGCCTCGGAGAGCTCGCTCTCAGACCGACAGCCCACACCGGCTCCGGCCGTGCCTCAGTATCAGACCTTCGGTCCCGACCCGACCAAGTTCCCCGACCCAACCATCTATCATATCCGCGAGGTGACTCCAGGCATGAGCGAAGAGCAGATCAAGGACATCTACTTTGTTGCGCAGTACCCGCACGATGACCTCACGGAGCTGATCCCCGGTTCACCGCCGGATCGCGATCTGAGCAACGCCAAACCGCCCAACCAGGTAGCTGCCAACACCTTCGCCACATACGTCGACCCGTACTTCCGGCAGCTCAACGAGGAGGATCTGGCATTTCTTCGAGAGAAGGTAGGTGTGGTCTCGGAAGTGGCGCCCGAGAGCGTGCTGACCGCAGCCAGGGTGATCGGGTGCAACCCTTTGTCATTCCCCCGCGCGGCAAACGACACTATACCGAGATCTGGGCCGAAGAAGACGGAATTCAGCCGGCGGACGCGCCGACCACTTCGACCAGGAAGCTGCCGCCGAACCAGGCCCGTGGTGGCATCGAGCAGATGAACGACGACGTTGCCGAGTCCGACCAGGTTTCAGCTGGGCCGATGTTGTCGCGCTTGCTCGCGGCGATGAGACCCGAGCGGCGACCGCTGGCGACGGAGGAGAAGCCCGCAAACACGGGGCTGGCCAACAGCGAGACGGCGACTCAGGACCTTGGCGGGGAAGCCATGGAAGATGTCCAAGCCGGCGGCGAAGCCGAGAAGCCCGCGCCGCTCCCGGCTGCGACATTCATACCCGACAGCACGCAGCCGGGCTGGAAGGTACCCAACACGAAGCTCGACTACATGCAGACGGACGAGCGTCTGAAGCAAGAACTGCGCTTCATCGGATTCCTCGGAGAGGACGAGGAGCCCGACTACGACGCGCACTACGACGACGAAATCGCCGCGCGGCTGCGATACCTCCAGGCCGAGCTCAAGGAGCAGATCATCGTCAACGGCGCGCGTAAAGCCCGGCTCACCGAGATTGCCCGAATGCGCATGGCGCACCAGGAGTACTCGACCATCCTGGACGATCTAGACAACCAGGTGCAGCAGGCGTACCTGCGCCGCACCAAGACGCTGGGCAAGAGCAAGAAGACGCAGAAGCGGCCGGGCGGTGCCGGTGGCGGCAGCCACTACGTGGCCGGCCACGGCGGCGCAGCGGGCGTCGGTCGACCGGGCATCGGAGACGCGGCGAGAACGCTCATGGAGCGCCGCAAGAAGTGGATCGACTCGATCGGACCCGTCTTCCAAGAAGGCGTCACGCGCATCCCGCGGGAGACCATATTCGGGCCGGAAACCATGGCCGAGTTCATCGCCAAGGAACGGGAAGGCTGGGAGGAGGGTGAGGAGTAGGTTGTTCCGCCGGGGGAAAGCACGGGCTGGGAGAGTACGTCCTGTTCCGAACAAGAGCGAAGTGATCTCTCCTACACGCTCTTCCTTCGACCCGGTGACTTTTTGTCTTTCCTTCTCCTCCTCTCTGGCTCTTTTCAAGCAGCCAGCCAGCCACCCAACCTCTCAATAATCCACCCCACAAAACGATACCCGCCATCGAACTCCTATTTTATCCTCAGTCTACTGGGGAGGGGGGGGTGTATTTAACTGTACATTCGCACCTAACACTTCTCTTCTCCAACGTCCTCTCCCTCCTCCGTCCAGGACGTCCTTCTTTTCTTCAACATGACCATGTTTATCCCTGTAATGTGTCGCAACGAACGAACGTGGCCGTGAAGTTTACAGTACTTCCACACATGGTTCGTGGAGTTGAAATCATCAGCGTTCATGGTTGGTACGGTGCTTTGAGGAATCCTGTTAGAGGTTCACTGCTGTGGGTTTACTGTTGCGGTGGTGCGACCTTGCGGTGAGTCTGCTGTGAGTCTGTTGATGGCGTGCGATTTTGTTGATTTTTTGGGATATATAGAGACAATGCTAAGTAATGCCTCTTGGTACTGTGTCGTACGTTGCGGTACCATGACGAACAGCGTGCTTCGCTGTGAGAGAGGTTCTTGGGTGCGGCGGCGTGTTGCGAATGAATCTACCCTAACGCTCAAACATCAAGCGGGCAGGTTCTTAGCCTTTCCCTCATGTGGCCCCCCCGGGCTGCTCTCCCCCGGGGCGCTCCCCCAACAAACCACATGCCATGGTAGTAAGACAGACCAACGCACGATACCTCGTCGTGGCTTCGAGTGACAAAGGTCTTCGCAGTTACTTTAACCCTGGTGCAGAAGCAGCGCACGCGCCGCTGCTTTGCCTGTTCGAACGGACGATTGACGTCTGGTCGAGTTAGGATGGCAAGGGATCTTGGGTTGGCAGTTGGTGTGGATCCTCGTCGGTTGTTCCTCAATGGATTGCAAAACGCGGAGGATGAGCAGGGAGGGAGCGTTATGGCGTGGGTCTGGGGCAAGAAGTCATGGACCCTTGAAGAATGGTGCGCTGGCTGGAACACTGGGGCCGGGCGAGGTTAGCTTTCAATTGATCGGAAGTGACTCTGCGGACAAATAAGTTGGCTTGTGGCGGACATACCTGGTCACGGCATCGTCCAGACCACGTTGGTCGCTATCTGGTCCGCTCTGGTGCCTAGGAGTTGCGACTACCGTCAGTGACGTCCAGCATAATACGACATCGAACAAGCCCTTGGAATTACCCTACCTGCTTCACGGAATTCTGCCCCTGCACGACCATCTCGCCGGCCAGGTCGCGGTGCACGTCAGGGACCAGCAACTGGCCATTCCAGCTTCTAGAAGCGGTCGACTGGATTTCGGTGGCTCTGTTGTTCAACAGCGGCGCGCTCAGCCCCGTCGTCGCGAGCCAGCAGCCCCAGAGCAGAGGTATCAGACGCATCTTCAAGTCAGATATTGTTGGCGGACGTAGCTCTGTGGCCCAAGAAGAGTAGCAGTCCCGAGTTGCTGAAGAAGAAACACCTTGGATCGGACATGCAACAAGAAGTCCCAGGGAGGCCGTCATACATATACATGCTCGTATAGTGGGGCGACGGGGCCTGGAGAGCTGCACCGCCATGTCGTATTCATCGTCGGACAGCAACCTCGTACAGCAAAGTCATACGGCCTTCATGACGCGCGCAAGCCAATGCTAAGCCGACAACATCCGTATCCTCTGCGCTGCTAGAGCCGTTCGGCAAACCTTCCGCACCAGTGCCAAGGGGCATGGCCACTCGGATGTTTCGACGATGCGAAGATCCCGAATACGTCGGATGATGGGCCGAGGGCGCTTCCTCCTTCGCCGAGCTTGTAATCCTCGTGGCGGTCAAGATTGACGCAAGAAGCGACCAGCTGGTCAGGAATATACACAGGTGGTCTCACGTGAATTTCAGGGTTCAAGCATCGGACGAATGTAAGACCCCATTACTACTTACGTAGCTACCATAGGTACGTATGGGTACGTATCAGTCAGGAAGACGCTAAGCACAACGGCCAGAAATATCCACACACAACAAGCCGACTACAATACGGCTACACTCAACTGTGACGGGGCACCCCTACAGAGCATGGACAGCTTCCTAGGGCAGCAAGACAATCAATTGCTCCCTAGTACGTCTCCATCTCAGAGATGAATCCCGCGATGTTTCTAGCTAGGAAGCGCAATCGATTTTGTGCGTCTACGGAGCAATGTTTTTCCGCTCAGAGGGCTTTTTAGTCATCGACCCCCTGACAGTATCGCATACCCGTGCCGAGGAGGTACTACGTACCCCCCATTTCCCCCACACCCTACGTAATTGTGGTACGTTACGTACGGTACTGTCAAGTGGGTAGATGACTGTTGGGGCCGCAGGGCTGAGCCCCGCTTAGTCAGTAGTGTTAGTCAGCTAGATAGAGGACCGTATAGCTGTCGGGTCCAAGAGAGCGTCAATGATCATCATCTTCTCCCCTCTCAGAGCAGGCCATTGCCTTGTAGCTCCAGCAACGACTGAGTAGAATTTCAGACACCATAAAGTGCCTGGATGCCAGGGTGACTAACAGGTGTCCGGACAGACTGCTCTCCACCCGATGCACGCTAGCCATGATGTTAGGAACATACACAAGCCCTGCGAGCAGCAGACTATTCACCACAAGGAACAGAGCACTGCTCATCATTGATCTCCTTCATGATTGCATTGATTTAAAGAGTATAGGACTACTACTCATAGACTATAGCTCTACGGAGTTATATCATACTGAAGGTCATGGAAGGTGATAGAGTTTAGTCACGTGCAAAAGTAGGTAGAAGTGGTCTACCCGTGCCTACTACTGTATCTCAACAATACCGGTAATGACTAGCTCAACAAGAATCTTGCCGCACCTCTCCTTGACATCAACAATATTATTATCTTTCACAGAGGTCCAGTACTCCAGGCTATTTTTTATGGATTCTCTTAGCTTGAAACAAATTCTGTAAATTTCCTGCCCTGTTGAAGAGCTATCGTGACTATCTTTCATAGTATTGTAGCTTCAAAACAAAGATGATGTGAAATGGTTTCACACGGCTCTTTTTGGAAATCTCAACAACAACAAGACTTCTTGCGCATGTCGAGTGCTCCAAGTCTTTGTGAATAGGCCTCCTACCAGTCTGCCATTTCCTAGCCTTCTCCAACTTGTTTGTGAGCTGTACAGAGTTGTGAGCAGAGGTCTGCAAGCACAAGTGTGCAACTTAGACGTGGTTGTGTCGACAATATCAAAAGTTGTGGAGTAAGGGGGCTACTGTACGGTATAGGGTAGGATTCTCGTTGGTGCAAAGAAGCGGCACGGGTATCCCCAACCTCGTACCTTCCCGTGCGGGCTCTCACCGCGTTTTGGCTCATCCACCGGCGCATCCTCGGAAAATAATAGCAGTTCCACGTCCTACGATATTGTAGGACTACACCTGCAGACATCGCCTCAGCCACCCAGAGGAAACATGGCGAGGGCAGTCAAGTGGGTTCGTAAGATACTGAACCGCAGTAACACTAAGGATGAACCCCCGCCGTGTCGTTCGGTGCTGCCGCCGGGCTTGCCAATCCTACCACGAAAGCGAGAGCGTGTCTTGACGCCGTTGCCTACTCAGGAGACCCTCGTTCGAGCTACTGCCACCGCCGAGAGTGCCTTCTTCCAGCGCTTACCGCTCGAGCTGCGGCTCAAGATCTACGCCGAGGCTTTTGGGCAACGCACCGTCCACATGGACCTTCGGTACGACTACCCAGAGCTTCCTGGCCCCTCCCATGCGCGGCTCGACCCGGACCGCATGAACCCACGCGATACCACCGTACCGCCTGCCTGGTGTTGGTGGAGTAGTGTCTGCCACCGACATCCACTGCTCGAGGCCTGGGCGGATGAATGCCGGACAGGTATGGGCACCGCGGCATGCCACTTGTACCCCGGGGAGATGCCTGAAAAGTGCTTCCTGGGAGCTATGGGGTGGTTGTTGTCCTGCCGACAAGCGTGAGTGGCAATCACTCCTTCCTGATGATTAACCAGTCAAGAATTCTGATTCTTGACTGGTTAATTTTCTCGTTCTTCTTCCCTTCTTTTCATCATAGATATCTTCGTCTCTTGATTGTGACAGATCAAGCATTCATCCAAGAAGAAGAGGAAGGAGAGCACGATGTATCGAGAACAGAATCTCCGATATTGACATTGAACTACGAGAGATGCAAAGCCCTGGTCGACCTACAATCGCTAATGCAATATTCTCAGCTACTTGGAGGGTCTTGATATGATTTACTCCACCAACACAATCCACATCGGCAGTGTTGTCCTAGCGCGCCACCTGGATCTACTACTCCTTCCGCAGCACCTGAGCAAAATCACATCTCTTGAACTACTGTTGGATCTTATACTCTTTCGTCCTCCCTCCTCCCCTCAGCAAGAACAGACAATGGGCTGGCCAGCTTACCACGGCGTGTTGTCTGCACTGCCAACAAGTCTGCCGAGTCTGAGGAAGCTGCAGGTGTCGATCTCGACCAATTCATACATAGCCAACCCGTTAGCCGACAATATCGAGAGCCACGAGCGCAACATACTGGGTCCTGTCGACGATATGGTGCGGAATTTTGGGCGACGGCACTTGCGGCACTGCGAGATTGCGCCCAACCGGAGCCTTTACACCGCGTTCCGTCTCCGCGCAGAGAAGGTCGGCGCTCGCATCGGGAGCGGAGGCGTAGGTGCCTTTCGATGGGAGCGATTCTGGCGAGCGGTCGCCGTGAAGCAGGAAGGTGATCAGCAGCAGCAGCAGCAATCCAACAACAATGAGGAGCTGGGGTATTGGGTCCGGCAAGGGGTGGATGATACGCCTTTATGAGTTGATGTCTTGACGGCTCAGCTGTTGGAATTGGACGTCGTGGGTGTGGAGCCCTAAGCGCTGTCATGTTTGCTCTTGCCCCATGTATTTTCGGCAGTCGCCGAAACCCTAGCTAGTTGCTGGAGCTACAAAGCAATGGCCTGCTCTGAGCGGGGAGAAGATGATGATCATTGACGCCCTCTCGGACCCGAGGGCTATATGGGCCCCTATCTAGCTGACTAACAATAGTGACTAAGCCAGGCTCAGCCCTGTGGCCGCAACACTATTTCTCTTCAATAACAACAATAAAACATCATCGTCTTCTTCTGCTGTGCCTCAAAATCGATCATCAGCAAGGGGTCACCACTTGTCTGGAGACATCGGAGGTATGGGAAAGCCCAGGAGATACTTGGGACAGTACAAGCCTTTGTTCTTACACAACATAAGATTGAAGGAAAGGTTCATGCAGCTCATGAATTGTCATCATCATGATTGGTGTGAACAATGGCAGTGATTGGCAAGATAAATCTATCAATTTCCACTTGATTGATCCAATACCGGTAGAGCCTACCAACTGGCGGAGCAGTGATGCACTGATGCTGGGACCGCTGGGCCGGGCTGGAGGGAGGACCCCCCCCCCCCCCTCCCCCCCCCCCTCTCTCGCCGGACCACCAACCCAGACCCCGAAAGAGGTAGCTAGAAGCCAGACAAGATGCCGTACAAAGCGGCAGCTCTCCGGGCTCCACTCCGGCCTCGCAAAGGCACACAGCAGTGTCCCGACACAGATCCGGGACAGGAAGGATGGGCCGGCCTAGCAGCCTTCCTGCACAATTGCCGGGTCCCCCGGGCTTCGAGTTTCGGGCCTGCGCCTGTGGCTGGCTGGCAGTGGGAGACTGCCAAACACTATTGTTCTCGGCTGCCCACGCTTCTCTCACAAGCGCTAGAGACTACGCCAGAGACTACGCTAGAGACTGCGCCAGAGAACCGCGCCAGAGACTACGCCAGAGACTACGCCAGAGACTACGCCAGAGACTACGCCAGAGACTACGCCAGAGACTACGCTAGAGACTACGCTAGAGACTGCGCCAGAGAACCGCGCCAGAGACTACGCCAGAGACTACGCCAGAGACTACGCCAGAGACTACGCCAGAGACTACGCTAGAGACTGCGCTAGAGACTACGCTAGAGACTGCGCCAGAGATTGCGCCAGAGATTGCGCCAGAGCAGAGTCTCCTCCACCAACTTCCAGCAACTGACTTCGGACCCCCTGCTTAGCAGTCGCCGCCCTCACGACTTTGGCTCCTACATCTCGATCGTCTACCCCAGTTCTCCGGCCTGCAACGACTCGAACCTCCACGTGGTGCAGGCTGGGAACCTCGGGGCAGTCGATGGCGGGCGGCTTCCCAGGCTGCTCGTAGTCGCTGCACCGAGAGCTAATCGAGTCACCGGTCGAGCTGCTGGTGTTGCGGAGCGACGGGCCACCGGAGGTGTCGCGCAGGCACCCTGGACGCCCCCGTGAAACAGCTACAGCAGAACAGAGGACTGCGACCAAGCTTGGGAGATGAAAACCACCCGACAGACGACTACCGTGTACGCTACGGCCCGAAGCCAGCCCCACAGCTGGTGGATGTGAAGTCTAGGCGTCTGATAGGGCACCTCTGGAGTAGTCGAGAGGAGTTCTCGTCAAGTCACCCTCCTAGCAGAGTCTCCAGCTAACGCGTGAGGATCTGCTAGGGGGGGGAGTGGCCTTGGCACCGCGGCGTTGTTAATCGAACGGGGACCACCTGTTAAAGAAGGAGAGTGGTCGTACGAGGAGACGTCGCCGCTCCAGTGCCTAAGGGCCGTGTGATAGCCAAAGTGCTGGCTTGATGGTTTTGCCTAAGGCCTTGCCACGAAGTCTCTTCGTACGATCCACAATCTGGGGCCGGGGGACTGGGTTATCCAGTGGGCCAACAGGTGCAACCGAGGCCCCACAGGCGACAGCGGACCAAGGAAAACTCCTCCCTACTTGGTTAGTGGGCTGGAAAGGCGGCCCTGCAGGTGCTGGCACGGCCTGCAGGGTCCGTAAGGCCTGCGAGGCATGGTCGGCCTTCGTACGAGAGATCTGCGAAGGTAACGCGAAACAGTTAACAACTGCGAGGCGTGGCATATAATGGCAGTGACGGAGGTAGGGCCTGGGCCTACTACGAGACTGTCTATATGGCCCGAGAGGACGGATGCGCATGCCGGTTCGTACGGAGTGCAGGCTTAGGCTGCAAACGACGAGCTCAGGGAGCAAACTACAGTTGGAGCGTGGGCTTTGGGCTGGTGACCCAGCGCTCCGAAGCAGGATCCCAGGGGTGAGCACGTACGGCGGAGTGCAAGAGACCTCGGGACTGTGGGAAAGCGTGGTAGAGACCCTGTGGGGGGGTGCCAACTCTACACTATGTTCTGGCATAGTACGACTGTGGGCGCGCGCAGCACCGGGAAGGTGTCGGGCATCGGGTTCGTGGACAACGTCAACATCCTGGTGGTCGGCAAGGACACAGAGAGCAATTGCAGGGCACTGGAGCGGGTGCACCGCGGCTGCATGACGTGGGCACGCCGCCATGGGGCTGCTTTTGCTCCACACAAATACGAACTCATGCACCTGACCCGATCCCCGAAGCGGTTCAACATGTCGGCGGGAGTCAACCTGGAGGGTATTGACAAGGAGCCGCAGCAATCTGTCCGGATCCTCGGGGTCCTCCTGGACTCAAAGCTCCGCTGGGGCCCCCATGTCAAGCGCACTGCAGAGAAGGCAGCGCAACAGAGCCGCGCTCTCACCGCGACTGCGGGGTCCACCTGGGGAGCCACCTTTGCTAAGGCATGGCTAATTTACAGTGCAGTAGTGCGCCCGGCCATCACCTACGGAGCGACGATCTGGGCACCTACGGAGGGCCTCCTTCGGCCGGCAAACCATCGCTGGATTGGCGACGCACTGGAACGTCGACAACAGGGCTGCCTCCGGACAGTCACCGGTGGCTACAAGGCGACCAGCCGGCAACAGCTGGAAGCCGAAGCAGCAGTCCCACCTCTCCGCGCACACATCGCATGTTTACAGCTACAGGCGTGCGCCCGGATGGAGGCCTCTGGGGTACAAGCTGAGATCCAGGAGGCCTGTGCCAGAATCCAGTGTCAGCTTGCCCCGAAGCGAGGCCGCCGGCGCTGCCCTGGCGTCACTCCGGGCCAGCACCGCCAACAGTGGGCCAAAACAACCCTGTGGCCACGAAGAACCATGGAGGACTCGACGGCAAGGCTCGGCATCCCCCCGTGGTCTGATGGACCACCCCCGCCCCCCGCTGTCACCACGCCGAACACCCCCCTTCCGCGGTCAGTTTGGCAGGCATACCAGCTGGCAGAGCAATGGTGCTGGGAGCGCTGGCACCAACTGCATGGAGGCCCCCCGCCAACAACACAGACACTGGACCCGGACCCCGGAGGCGGAGACAACTGGAAGCCCAGCAAGATGCCGTACCGGTCAGCCCTCCGGCTACACGCCGGCCTGTCAAAGGCGCAGAGCAGTATTCTGACGCAGGTCCGCACAGGCAAGATTGGACTGGCGGCATTCCTCTGCAAGCGACGGGTGCCTGGCTTCCCCACACCGGCGTGCAGCTGCGGAGCGCCGTGGGAGACAGCCAAACACGTGGTTCTAGACTGCCCACGCCTTCTCCGAGCGCGGCGAAGCCTGTATCTAGCAGCCGCCACCACTGACTACCAGGCTTTGACATCCCGACCACGGCCCGCCGCCGCCCTCACAGCGTGGATCCTCTGACAAGGCATTCTCCCCCAGTTCTCCTGGGCTCAGGAGCAGCTGGAAGCTGGCTGCTAGCCAGCCACCCTCCACGTTCTACAGCATCTTGACAGGATAGTGCTGGCCAGGCACTGCAGAAGGAGGTTTTTCACCCTAGCAGGCCTAGGGTTTTCCTTGCTTAATTTTCATAGCTGACCCAGCATAGTCTAGATAACTAGCACTAGAATGGAGTAGGAATACCAATTACCAATTACCAACCCCAGTTCTCCTGGCCCAGGGCCCAGGTTCCTCCTGCTCGACTGCGCAACAGTCACTTCCCATATTTACAGACTCTTGATAGCGGGGACCTCGCCCGGGGGCCGCAGGAGAGCGGTTTCGCCCTAGAGCCACATGACTATCATGTGACCTAGAGGTTTTCCTTATGGTACCATGTTCCCAGCACAATCTAGCCTAGCTAGCTTTAGAATGGAGTGGGAATTCATACATACACACAATACCGGTGGAGAAAAGAGAGGGAGTGGTGGGATGACCTATCAAATAACATGACATATATTGCGGTACTTATGTGGTAATGGACAATATCCCTCTTTTTCCCTTCCACATCTTGTGCTCACACTCACCCATGCTCTACTAAGTAGGTACGGGCGGACCGGAGCTGATAGTTGTCACAGGACCGGCGATGCCGATGCAGATGTACACATCCAGCCACAGCCCCGAACAGTCGTCGTCGAGGGCCGGATTCCAGGTGTAGAGATCACTGTTTGGGCAGAGAAGATAAAGGTTTAGTGCCTTGCTGTCCTCGGGGCGAAAGAAGTAGAGGAGGGGAGCCAATGGAAGGATGGGAATCGAATGGCTGGGGTGCGTGTGGTCATGTCGACTTACCTCAGATCGATGCCTGCAGAGTTGGCAATGGCCCAGCACCCATCACCGGACTGAACAAGGTAGAATCTCCGACATCCAGAAACCATTCCGCTCTGGCACCAGCTGCTATTAGCATTCCATCTTCTTCTATGCTGGAGGGGAAGAAATCACCTGGACTGGTTGCGGCGTCGCTACCGGCCCCGACGTGGTTGAACTTCCCGGGGGGGTCGAACTTCCGGGAGGTGTGCTCGAGCTTCCCGGAGGCGGAGTGGTTGACGAGGTAGATCCCACCCCGACGCAGACGCTGTATTCTGGCAGCAGGTTGTCGCAGCTCGTCGCCCCGACGGCAGGGTTCCAGGCGTAGAAGTTGCTTTCGGAGATGCCGCTGACTTGTATGATCGAGTCGCACGTGTCGGAACTGTTGGCAGGGTCATCGTCAGAACAGACCCTTCTTGGTGGATTTCAAGTGTCTTTCGCCTCCGTGGCAGGGGAGAGGCTGGGACCTACCTCGAAACAAGCCAGTACGCGTTGCAATTGGCCGCGATGCCAGTCTGCGTCTGGTCACCGCCGCTCGAGGTGGAAGTCGGGATGGGTGACGAGCGCGTCGTTGGCGTGCCGGGGACTGCAACACAGTAGAACATTCCTTCCTGGAAACAGTTTCATCAATGTCAGCCAGAGAAACAGTACTCGGAAGGCAGCCTCTGGGACTTTCAAGACACCGACAGACCTCGATGTCGGAGCAATCCGACGACACGCCTGGGTTCCAGGTGATGAAATCGGCGCTAGAGAAAGTACCGAACATGGCCGCGATGGAATCGCACGTGTCCGAAAGCGTCATCTGATACCACGCGACGCAGTTGCTTGCGATCCCACCTTGTACAGGCGACGGGAGCGTGGTCAACGTCGGCGGCATAGGCAGAGTGCCAGAGCTGAAATCGGCAACGCAATACCAATAACCAATCCAGAGACCGTCGCAATCACCCTGTAGTGCTGGGTTCCATTCGAAGAACTGGTCGCGGGTGATGTAATTGAACTGCTGCAAGATGACATTGCAGTTGTCATCCTACCAGACAACATCAGTGTTAGCGTGTTGCGCTCTGTGCTGTTGACCATCCTGGGGTCGGGCATATCGGAAGCATAATCCTGAATGAATCAAGTCTCACCGGAACTGCTTGGTAGAAGGCTTGACAATCCGAGGCCAGGCCCGTCTGAGTTGGTGCAGCGGTGAAGCTTGAGTTGACCGTTGGCAAGGTGGTGGGCGTGAACGGAGTGACGGGTGGAATCGTCACCGGGGTTGATCCGGTCACAAAAGTGAGCGTTAAGGAGGGCTGCCACTGGATCCCCACACACACCCACCAGCCATAGAACAAGCCCGAGCAGTCGCTGCCCAGGCCTGGATTCCATGCGAGTCTAGTGCCGCGGTGCAACCGTGAGCATCACAGAGGGGCAAACGAATCTCCTCGGCTGCTCTCTCGCAGGCCGATCTTCCGACACTTACAGGTCCTCCATGGAAACCCAAGTCGCAAATCTACGCTGTACCAACTCGCACGTATCTCCTCCCTCGACCAAGTACCACTTGTTGCAATGCGCCGGTTGACCAGCCTGGGTCCGTGCCGGCGGCCATGTCCTGTCGACGGTCGGCGTGGTGAGATTGTAGGAGGAGATCGGGTTCCTGATGGAGTACGTGCCGTTTCCGGTCGGCGTGGCCGTCGGGGAGGTGCTGTTTCCGGCGCCGGTGGTGTTCCCATCACTCGTCGTCGTCCCTGTGCCGGCGGAAGACCCGGTGCTGGTGCCCACGCCGACGCAGTACGAATAGGACAGCCAGAAGTTGGTGATGCAATCCTCCGAGACGTCCGGGTTCCAAGCGATGAACTGTGCATGTGTGATGCTGAAGGTCGTCTCGATGGACGCACACGAGTCCCCGGACACAACGGTGTACCACTCGTTACAGTTCGACGCCGTCCCCGGCATCGTAGGGCCTGATGGGGTCGACCCCTGGGCGAAAACGCCAGCGGCGAGAGAGAGAAACAAAAGCCCAAGGAGAGAAGCCATCTTCAAGACCTCGGTGCGTCTTGGGGCGTAGCGATGAAAACAGGAACTTGATCAGATAAAGGAGCGTGGATTTTTTTTACCTCGAAGGCGGCGTCACAGCTAAGGGGGAGCAGACCAAAGGGAGAGAAGACTCCTATCAACTGAGAACGAAGGACCGACTCCGAAGCAGAGTCCTGGGAAACAACAGTACGAGAAAAGAAGTGGGCATCATCTCAATCCCCATCCCAGGAGGATCAGAGCAGAGACGGCTCGAGATGGAAGCAGCAGCACAGATGGATTGGGTGTTCCCCTCGCTCCACGGATCGCCGGCAATCCGCCGGACTTGGCCCCACGTCAATATCAAGCGTGCAGCCATGAGCTGCAGGGGCACGATCCTACGGGTACTTCGAGGTACTTCAGGGGCGTCTGGTCGACGACACGCGCGTCTAGCGCGAACTATCATCAGCCGTCAACAGGCTGTTTCTCTCCACAGGGACCACCGCCTAGAGTCCCCGGACGCTCGGCCGGCATCTAGCGAGATGATGAATCCTGCGTTGGCCGAGGCAGGGAGTGTTCAGACGACACTTCCTGCAGGGGTTCTGTTTCCTCATTGTTTTTTGTCAGCTGCGAACAGCGCCATAACGGCTTGGGCCGTCTGACGCTGCCTGCACTTCGGGCCACCATGCGCCGGAACATTGCAGCTCGAAGACGCCGAAGCAAGGACGTTCACGGCTCGGCTCCTGTGGCCCGGTCTGGGCGCATCCTTCGCGGAACAGTTGGAACCACCTCGGCGAAGCCGCTGTGGGACGCTAAGCGGCGTGGGGTCAGGACCCGCGCCGGATCGATCTCGGACGAGTTGAGCTCGGTAACAGGCCTGTCGGTGGCAAGATCACCGGTCTGTGGGACGTGTGATGATAGCGATGATAAGCGGCAACATGAGTGGGAGCTTGATCGCAGTCCGACGGGCGGCGTCCCAGGATCGGAAAGGCGCGCGGTGGTGTCAGCGGAGCACCTCCTCGAGAGTCTTCTCGGCCGTAGGAGCTATTCTTGCAACATCCGTGAACACCACGCAGGCCCCGTCCGACCACAGCCTCTGGGAGCCACGGGGGATTAATCCAGCGTCTCAGCGCGCAAGTCTGTCGTTTCTCCCTCGGGATAATCTGCCACAGGCCCACTACACTCCTTCTCGGCCCCGCCGTGTCGACCGCATTGTCCTTCCTTTCCAAACGACGCTCGTTCTCTCCAAGCTCCTCACCGCAGTCATTCATTTACGCTCTGATTGTCTACCCTTTGTCTTTCAACGACACTCGTTTACTCCGTCGTACGGAGAGGATATCCATAGCGCGTGGTTCGAGCGATGGCAACCTACCTGATCTTCGTTCTCTTGGTGTGCTCCTTGGGCGTTGAGGCCGGTAGTCGAGCGTGGGAAGGCTTCGGCCATGTGCCCGGGACTGGGAAAGCAGCTTCCTCCCTCCGCCGACGCTGGGTCACGATCAACCCGAGCGCGACCCTTGGCTTGTGGCCGCGCGGCACGATCAAGTATTGCTTCGAGAGCGATGCCACCAAGGCCAAGCTGCTCTATCACCTGCAGGCTGGCCGAGATCTCTGGTACCAGAATGGGCTCCGGGAAGCGGATTTCAGGCTGACCGAGGTGTCGGAGGCGGCGTGTCAGAACGACCGGGCCAACGTTCTTCTGATCAAGCACAACGATCGAGGCCAGCTTTCCGCCACGCCGGGACTGCCCCAATTGGACGCAAACAACCCGGACGACGAGGGACCGGTCATGAACCTCTCGGACCGTGATGACATCGGTATGCTCAACATCGCCGCCAACTTCGCGCACGAGCTCGGCCACGTCTGGGGTCTGTTGCACGAGCATCAGAATCCGGCCTTCTGGGGTATTCCGTACGGGGCTGGCCAGCAGCTCTTCGACTTCAACTGCGAGAACCTCAAAGACTACGCTGAGAAGTCCGCGGGGCTCAGCGCCGAGGACCGCGTCAGGCTCTGCCAAGAGAGGGCGTTTGCGGCGGAGAAGAAGTTTTCGGCGGCGGAGTACCTGCCCATCAACAACGTGCGCAAGCCGACCAGAGCCGTCGCGAAAGACTCCGACATCGACTTGCAGTCCATCATGCTGTACCCGAGCGGGGCCGGAGGCGCCGGGACGGCGACGTCGGCTGACAACGACCAGCGCGCCCCCATCCTGCTGCTGGCCAGCGACGGGTCCAGGCTCCCGATCAACACCCGCCCCAGCCTCAAGGATGTCGAGGCCATCCAGCTGCTCTACAGCATCGACTGGCCCACGACACGCCCGTCCTTGATCAGCGAGCCATCGAACCCGAAGCGCAGCAAGTTCTCAAAGCTCTTCAAGAGGAGTAAGTGCTTGTGACGGCCGGCAAGCCAGAACCCCCTTCCTCCCGTCCAAGCGCCCCAGTCCCGCCGCGTTCGATCCCCGAGCATAGGACGACGACGATCAGGGGAGAATCGGGTTGGGGAGAAGCGGAAAAGGGCTGCGATGATGCGAGCACTGTTGCAGGAGACACCAATGGCCCCACAGCATATGCTTGAGCCGCTTTGTACGACTACTCTGTTGACGACCTATTTCATCAAACCATATGTATCCATACAGCACATGTGCCAATCTACAGTACCGTACCTCCCCCGGCTTTGTCCACCTCTCTTCAGTTTCCTTTCGTAAAAGTCACCGTCACCGATCAGTCGAAAAATGATCACGATGTTAATGGTGTGGTGGGGTCCAGGCTTATTCTCCCACTACGAAACGCTGGGCAAGTGATCAGGACATTCGACACTATGCCTGGTTAGTTGGCTACGGTATCGTACCAACAGAACTTCTATTTTTGGATCGGTGGCGAGTAAAGCTAGAGACTAGCGTTCTGGCCCTATAAATTACTCTGTTGGTTTGGCTGAAAAGGGGGGAGGGGGGGGTGGGAAACTTGCACACGGACAAGGGATGTTTAAAGAAAATAGGTAGATAGTACGGTAGAGAGTACGGCGGGGAAGAATAGAATTGTCTTATCACTTGCATGTTATCCAGTTGATCTTACTGTACAAGGCGGACTTTGCGGGTCTTCTCCTGTCGGGTGAACGAGCAGCTGCGAGACCTCCAACGGTCACGCATCCCACAGCTGACACCTGGACGTAATACAGTCTGAGGACACAACTTTGCTCACAGCTCATCCGGCCAGCCGGTACCCAAGTCCGATCCCCCCAAAGGAGGCTCGGGGGGGATTTCCTTCTTGGGCCGGTCCAAGTTGTCGCCCAGAGCACCGATCAAGGTCCCGTCGTCCAAGTCGATGGCCCAGACCATGGTACTTTATCGAGACGAGAAGATGTCAGTCGGACGTTCCTCAAGAGGCGGAGGGAAGGAAAAAGCACAAACCCTCCAAGACATCGTCTGTTCGCATAGTCCACCTTGATCTTGAGCGTCTGGGTGTCGTCCCAGCTGACCCATTGGTTGCCATCCCATGTGACGATCTTGACGCCCGCTGGCTCGTCAAACGTTACAGTGGCGCCGTCGCTGATGATCTGCTGGATTTCCGCCGCGGACAGCACACCGGGCGTACCAGTACACTCGCCACCGCGGGCACCGTCGGTGAAGGGGCAGCCGGCCGCCAGGCAACTCGAACTCTCCATGGTGAAGCCTAGGCGGACATGTCAGCGGGACGATGAAACACGAAACAGACAGACGGAGCGCGGCGAAGGATGGCCTGACTTCTCCCGTAGAACCCGAGCCCGAGAACGACTCGAGCTGGGTTGATGTTGTTCCTCCAGAGCAGCTCCAGCCCCAGGTTGATCTCCGTCATGTTGGTGTGCGCGAACGCGTACGGTCCAAGGAACTTGATACCGGCATCCCACACGCCGTCTAGAGAGATGTCAGTCCATCTGCCCCCAGCTAGTTTCAGCCTCGGCGGACCCACGGATGTCGTATGTCATGATGTTGAACCAGTCCACGTATGGCTCCAGATTGACGATATCGAACCCTTTCAGGTACCAATACGATGCCGGCTACCGAAGGGTCAGCCTCTCGCCAGCAGCGATTCCCGAGTTACGGGCGACGTGCCAGTGTGACGGTCAAGCCAAAGCGCTTCCCAGTTGCGTTGAGACGACTCCTCAGCCGCCGCAAGAAGGTCACAAAGTTTCCAAAGTCCTCTGGAATCCCACCGCGGTCGTCAGCGACCGGATATTCCCTGCGAGTATCGTATCAGCCGTCCATCCTTCGTCGGCGATCATCGCGAGAGGCCATCACCAATCGAGATCGACGCCGTCAAAGCCATTCGCGAGCATGAACGTGATCAGCGACTCGAAAAAGGCGTCTTGGGCCGACTGCGACTTTGCCAGATCCGAAAAGGTTGTCCGGGTCGGGCCTGGATCGTTCATGGCCCACCCCCCGATCGCGATCCAAACCTCGAGGTTCGGCTGGCGGTCCTTGAGGGCGGTGACGCGCTGATACAGGGATGCCGTACCGGCATCCATCGGGGCCACGTGGAAGGTGTTTGGATTGATCAGGGCAAAGGCAAAGTTGATGTGGGTGTAGTAGCCGAGTGGGATTTCCTCGGGCGTCATCGCTACGGCTCGATTTAGCATGATGGCTCCAGACGCCAGACGAACAGGTCCATCGAGCATACTCCCACAAGGTCTCTGGAGGTTCCATCCCTCGTAGTAGCCAATGGTCTTGGCATCAGAGCTTCTCCCGCCGCACTCGGGAGAGGTGACGGTTTTGCCGCCGCAGAAGTCGGCAGTCGTCCCTACGCATAGCGACACCGTCAGTCTGAGGGTCGCCGCCCATGGCGCAGTTGAGGTTTCCGCATGACGAGGCTTACCGCAAAAGCCGAACTCGCTACAGCAAACGTTCAAGGGGCAGGTCGAAGCGTTGGACCACGCCGCTCCCCAGCCCGGGTCGCACTCGCTCTTGTAGTCGCAGGTCGAGGTGCAGTCGTCGCCACAAAAGTCTGGTCCAAGGCCGCAGTTGCCGTTGCCCTCGTCGTCTCTTTGTGCCGGAACTCGGTCAGCAGTTGCGTCACGTCCCAAGCATAAAACCGAGAGCGGAGCATGGCTTGACTCACAAGGGTCCACAGCAGCCGATCTTGCAGGGTTTGGTGCTGGTGCAGATGAGATCCGGATTGTTCTCGGTGCCCTGAGCGAAGCTTCTCTGCGTCCAACAAACAAGAAGCAGCAAGACGAGGCTGATCAAGCTTCGCGCCGTCGGGGATGATGGGGCCATGACAGGCGGTAAAGCAGCAAGTGAGCGTCGGAGAAGGAGAGACCGCCTTTGGTTGGGTCTAACGAGGGACTAAACAACGATAGACTTGACCAGAACAGCGCAACGGAGGTGCAGCCTGAAGGTCAGAACAACAGACGCATTAGTACTCTTTCTTCCAAGAACTCAGGCCGGCCGGGGGGGGGGAACCGACCAGAGACCGACTAGGAGAGGCTGGCGCTTGCTCTCCAGCTCGAGGTCCGGTGGGGGGGGGGGGGGGGGGGGGTCGGCCAAGACGTCAGCTTCGAGATAGGTCCGAGTGGTAGCCAGGCAAGGACCATCGAGAAGGAAGGGTGTTGGTGGCGAACACAAGGATTCGGCGGCGAGGAGGCAGCCTCCACGGCACGTCCGAAGCTTCTTCTCAGCTGAACCTGCTCGATGCCGGCGACAGACATCGTGAGGACTGCCACCAGGGGAGAGATTGAGGGGCGCATCCTCCCGCTAGAACCCATCCAGCGAAGGACGAAGTGGAACCGCCTTTGATCTCGAGGTACATCTGGGTACTCTGCCCGGCACGGCAATTGCAGTAAAAAGCACCGCGATGCAGGTACGCTCGCCTCAGCCACGGGCTGGCCCGAGCTGGCACCCGTCAGCGACGACGATACGTCATGCGGGGCTCTGCCGCGTCCAACAGGCCGACGACGATGCTGTCAGAAAAGTAGCGTAACGGGTGCAACCACCACGGCGGCTGCCGCGCACCTGCAGTAGCCCCACGTGCCCCTGGAACGGCTCCTGGGCCGCCCTGCAGGGCCTCGATTACTGTACGGATATATAAACTACGTTTGATTACCAGAAACGGTAGGAAGATGAGAACCCGCAGGGCAGGAGCGCGACGAAGCAGGAAAGGCGGCGCGGATCGCGCGTGTGATCAGGCACGATGTGAGAGCCAGGGGCGGCCTGAATCCTTCGCGTGGAAGTACTGTAGGAACTAGGCCGGTTACGATGTACCCGTGCCGAAGGGGGGGGGGGTTATGGTGGAGGGGTGTCCCGGACCTACAGTACAGTACCGAAGGGATCCCCGGGGGGGGGGGGGGGGGGGGTAAAAACCCCCTACGGCACGGGTAGCACGGGCTCTTCGAATCCTTCGAGACGACATGCATCGTCTGATTAGATTGGCCTGCAGAAAGCTTGGGCTGCAGCCAAAAAAAACTCGTTTCATCCTCGGCAACGGCAGGCCACCGGCGGATCCGAAAGGAGGAGCCAGCACTGTCCCATGGGACAGCCGGCGGCGCCGCCGTAGGGTCGTGGATCGGAGCTGGGTGCGCGGCCAATCCGCCCGCCGCGGACCCGTGGCCACCTGGTGCAGCTGGATCGAGGACCGACTCCTTCGGGTCTCGGTCGTTCCCACGGAAGATGAAAAAGGCCCGGATGGCTTGGTTGCTCGTTCTCTTCCTCTTCTCCGAAGCCCCAAGCCTGGAGCACCGTCGTTCATCTCCATCCCGAAGCGCGGGCATCTGCGTACCGGGAGCAGTCACTCATTCGCAGTGCCCCTGCTCGCTTTCACTCCTTCGAGGTGTTCCAGCTTTCCAGCAGTGAGGGCGCGCATCGAGTTCGGTATCCTTGTCCCGTTGTTTTGTTTCTGAGGAGAGGCAGAGAGACGGAGACTCGCAGATATGGCGGTCTCCTGGGTGCTTGCGCCTCTTCTGACACTGGCGACTTTGACCGCTTCCTATGTTCTCCATGGCAGCCGCCCGTTGGACATGACCCCACAGCTCGGGAGACTCGGCCGACGAGCAACATCGGATCCGGCCGACTTTTCCTGGGTCAAGAGGTGGGCAGCCATCGGCGACAGCTTCACCTCCGGGGTGGGTTCTGGAAAGCTCTATAGCCAGGAGGCCGGCGACTATAAATGCGCTCGGTACGACCATTCGTACGCGGCCTTGGTCAACAACTACCTCGGGCCTTCGGTGCAGAAGTTCCAGTACACCGCCTGTGCCGGTGACCGGTCCGCCCAGATCCACAACCAAGTCTCCGACCTGGATGGAAATCTGAACTTGGTCATGATGACGGCCGGAGGGAACGATCTCTGCCTGGTAGGATCGGCTCACACACGATAGGAGGAGGTGCTTGAAACGCTGACCGTGCGGAAAACACGTCGATAGGCTGGAATCATCCTGAGGTGCATCTTCCTGCCCTTCCAGGGCGAAGCCAAGTGTCAGGAGATCCTCGACAAGGCTCAAGAGAACATCGACACGATCCTGAAGCCGAACCTGAAGCAGATCCTCGAAGCCTTGAACGACAAGATGGTGACCGACAGCGTCGTGGTGTACAACGGATATGCTCAGTACTTCAACACCGCCAACGAAGCCTGCTCCTCGGACCAAGATTGGTCCTTTCCCAAGCTGCCCGTCGTGTCGGGCTTGAAGTTGACCGTCAGTCGTCGATCGAAGTTCAATACGTTGGTGAAGAACATCAACAAGGCCATCCAGGAGGTCGTGGAAGATGTCACCGAGAACTCCGACCTCAAGTACACGGTTGGCGTCGCCGACTGGGATCCTTGGCCCAGAGACGGTGTCAGCGGCCAGATGTGCGACCCGTCGTCGACCGGGAGGTATCCTGACCCGAGCCAAGGCGATCTCCAGTTCTTCAAGCCCGACACCTTCGTCAGCCCTCAGTTCCACGATGAGTTGAAGAAGAGGGACATCGGGCCGGAGGACGAGCGCGTGATGCGGGAGATGGAGGAACGCTCCTCCAACATCTACGGCTCGCTGCTGTGGAGGTCGGCCGACCCGCGCGCCGCTGCTCGGCACCGGCTCGACCGCCGCGCTCCTGCCCCGCCAAACTGCCCCGGCGACGAGAACTTCGACTTCACCTTTGGCTTGGGCGTCCCGGACGCGTTCGGCAAGTTCTTCCACCCGAACGAGCTGGGCCACGAGACCATCACCGCCTTTGCGCTCGAGACCATGATCGACCTGCGCGCCAAGGTCCTCGGCCTGGATCCGTCGTGCGCGGCGGACGACGAGTTCAAGTGCTGGCAGAAGGATGGCCGCAAGGGGTACGCCAACCCGGACCGGCTCAACAAGAACTACAAGAAGTTCTGCGACGACGTGGACCCACCGTCGAACACGAAGAACTGGAAGCGGGAGAAGACGTACCACGACGGTACGCCTGACGGTCACACGTTCCTGCTCCAGCTTTCGGACGACGCCAGCAGATTCGACAAGGACGAGTGCTTGGAGTCCTTTGACCGCATCATCAACAGCTGCGATGGCAACGACCCGGACAACCCCATGAACTGGAAGTTTGGCGGCCGATACGTGAGAGGCGCTTACACGTACGAGGTCAACATCCAACGAGACAACAGGCCGTGGCCGCCGATCAAGACGCCGACTGGCGAATGTGAAGGATGGTACAAGGTCTTCTTTGGCGAGTACAAGATGCGCGGCGCCGGCTGGTCCGGCTGGGACTCGGGTCAGAAGACACTTCTCCCGAAGATCAAGGGATGCCTGGGACTGGGGGTCACGAAATGGAAATTCGAGTACTTTGACGAGCCAGATGATGGGATGGAGTGGAAAGCGTCCTTCAATACACCCATCTGGGTGCGATCCAGGTGTTTCAAAAACAACAAGGTTGCTTTTGCCGCCGGTGGCTTCACCGACGGATGCAAGGGCAACGATTGAGAGGCGATTGCTGCCATCAGGGAAACACGGTGAGGGGGAAGACCACAGCATGTAAGATAATCCATTGCGGAGAAGTGTGAGAGGAAGAGGAGTACTCAGGCTGCTTATATCTTGCTACCATGATAGTGGCTTTGTATAGTGTGAAGGGTGTCCAAAACAGGTTCCAGGCAAGAGATGTGGAGTGGTCACGATCAGAGTCACATACGTACGTACTTCAGTACGTACGTAGTCAGTACAGCACCTGTAATGGCGTGTCAAAAGTCACAAGCAACCTGCTTCGGTGGATGTGGAAAAATCTCCAAAAGCGGTGCCAGAAACCTCTATTTCCGCCAGCTATTTTTACAGGAATTCCACTTACAGTACGATGGTCAGACAGAAGTATCGCATCCCTAGCGTACGTTTTAGCCCTCTCTTAGCGCATCTCGCCGTGCAGAGTCAGTACGTACCGACGTACCCACCCGGGATACTGTATCTGACAACGGCCGCGGTAGCTGCGACAGCCGCGCGCTTAAGCAATGACGACATCGTCGGTCCCTTGTGAGGCGCGGAGAGAACCCACGGCGGTTCGCGCCTGCATTTTCGACGTCGACGGTCTGCTCATCGACTCGGAAGACATCTACGGCGAAGCGTACAACAACATCTTCCGCGAGCATGGTGTCCCCGATCTACCTTGGACCGTGAAGGCGAAGCAGCAAAGTAGAGGACGACAGGTCAGATCACCCCAGATTCGCCTGGATCAGAGCTTTCGCTCTGCTCACTTGGACGTACGGTGCAGGGTACATTGCGTCTGCTGGAATGGGCCCGACTACCGCTCTCTCTCGAGGAATGGACGGCAAAAGTCGCCGCTCAGAGGGATCTCTTCCGCAGATCGCAGGCGCTGCCCGGTGTGACGGAGCTCTTGACGGACCTTTCCCGCCGGACGTCACCGCCGGTACATCTTGCGCTAGCCAGCTCGGCCAGTAAAGGTCTTTTCGAGGTCAAGACCGGCCATCTACCGGCCATCACCCGAGCGTTCCCGGAGGAGTATCGCGTGTTTGGTCACGATGCCGCGATGGCGAGCCGGGCCAGCAAGCCCGCACCGGACATCTTTCTGCTAGCATTGGACAGAATCAACGAGCGGCTCGGGGAGGAGGAAGCGGCGATCACCCCCCGAGAGTGCCTCGTCTTCGAGGACTCGATATCCGGAGTCGAAGCCGGACGGAGAGCGGGGATGCGCGTCGTCTGGGTACCACACCCGCAGCTCCTCGAGGTCTGTCGAGGGATGGAGGAGCGCGTGCTCGCTGGCACGACCGAACAGGAAGTAGACGACGATGGCGACAAGGCAGAGTCAGAGCTGCATGAGGAATCAACAGGAGGACGAATGCCTGGACGTGAGCCGAGCCATGGACCGCGAAGAGATTTCTCTGAGAGCGGTCCTTGGATGTCGCAGGACGGTAGGGCAGAGATGTTGAAGAGTCTGCAAGACTTTCCGTACTTGCGCTATGGACTTGCCGTACCCCCGTGACCCATTGATACTCTGTAGTTGATGAGAAGGCCATCACCAAGCAAGATCGAATTACATCCCCATCTCTGCCCGTGCTGTCTATGCCCCCGTGATGTCTTGGCCCCTCGCGATTTCTTCCGCCACAAAGTCTCCGCCCATGACGTCTCCGGCGGTGATGTCTCGGCCGGCCGCGTCTCCACCTGCGATACCTCTACCGGCAATGTCTCCAGCCGCGACGTCTTCGCCTGCCTCTTCCTTCTCGCTCGAGCGTGACTCCGAGAGCTGTGGTTGCGGTACGGGAGCCTGGGGAGGGATGAGCGGGCCGGGGTTCTGCCGTCGCAGACGATTGCGAGCATTGTAGACGTCGCGAGCGCAGATGGCCACGTCGGGGGTGGCCAGTCGGATGGACGAGATGATCGTGCGAGGCTTTGCCCCGGCCTGCGAGAGGTTGGCTATCGCCTGCTGCGTCTCGGTCGAGAGGACTCGGTGACGGGGATGGGCGGCCGGGATCGTGCTGCCGGCGTGATTGTGTCCGGGGCAGCGTACGTCGAGGTGCCACTGGCCCTCTCTGCACGTGCCGACGAGCGAGAAGGGGCAGCCGGTCAGCCGCGTCGACGTGTCGCGCGACCTCCCCAGCGGATTGGCCTTGTCGCGGTATTTCCCTCCGCGGTCGCAGCCGAGATAGACCTTGTGCGGCTCTCCCCTCTTGTTCCTCTTGCTGCGTTGCTTGACGACGGCGTACCCTTGATCTCGCGCATGCAGATTCGTGGCCTGCACGAGCGCTTCGACGTCGGGGTACGCTCCCGTAGGTGGTGGCTCTAGCATCTTGAGCTGACGCAACTTTTCGTTGGACTTGGCCGTCCGGTCGATCTGGGGTGTCGGTAACAAAGCTGGGGGGCGTGGCGTTATTGAAGGGGGTGTGATGGTAGAAATCCTATTACTAATCATCGGGTACATACTCAATGTAGCTTTACGAGCACGGTACGTACTTGTACGTACGTACCTTCGTACTCCGTACCGGTACGTATTTGTAGATGCGACACCCGGCAGCCTTTAGAGCCGTAGCTTGTCCCCCCTCTCAATAAAACACAACATCACCTTTTTTCATCCTTACATTTCCGTACGGCACCGTGCATCTTAACCAGTACCGTATCCCCAGAAACATTCTCAGATACGGTAGTAACCTATCTACATGCAGGGAGGCAGGTTGTTGTCAAGTTTGCATTCTACCTTGCCAAGTCAAGCTCTGTTGGAGTTGGATGTACGTACTGTCGCATGCTCTCGCTCCCCCCCCCCCCCCCCCCCCCCCCCCCCCCCCCCCCAAGGTATGTAGAACAGTCTCTGAAGCCCGAGCTACATCCGTTTTAGCAACGACAACAACATCATCTCCTGCTGCGCACACAATATCTCCAGATCTAGTCAAGCTCAACTGGCTGTGATTGGAACCATGGTAGTTGAATGCAGATATCAAGCTGGTCACGCTGGTTCCTGTTCCCTTGCATCTTCTGCCTAGGTGCGCCAGGTGCCCTCACCGCGGTGCCACCCATGTGATAGAGCTTTCTGCACTGACGCCGCATACTTCGATTCTCGATTGACAGCGTGCTGTTCCCGCATAGTAGCTGTTCGTTGAGACTCGACAACCTCGGTCGGTCAGCTGACACCTCTTCGAAGGAAGCCGAGATCTTTATGAAGGCAGCCAAAGTAGTCTGAAAGGCACCCGACAACGCTTGGGAAGAAGTTTCCTACCCGTTGACCATCTCGAGTACTCGGGTGGCGTCGGCTTGCGCTCTTTCGAGCCCGACCAGTCTCTCCTGGAGCTGTGCTGGCATGTCATTGCTGCGCTGGGCCAGAGGTTTCATCGGTTCAGCCGACAACCGGGTGAGCTCGGCCTCCGTCTTGTCGCACTTGCTCTCCATAGCACGCAACGATTCCTCCAGTTTCTCGCAAACCTTGCAACCGAGGGAGAGCCCTGTTGCACGCTGTTGGATTCTTGCCCAGAGGCTTGACGATTGGGAAGCAGGCATCATCAAGCTAGCCGCAGGGAGCAGAGCCATCTCCAACGAGAGAGTCACTTCAGCTTCAGGAGTAAAAAGAAGAAGTTGTTCGAAAACATCAGAAAACTTTCGTGCTTTAGAACCTCGAGAACAGAGCACAAGTGCTCTGCGTACCTGATCCCCCGGCGGTGAAGGTAGAGGATGCATCGCATCCCCACCATACCAATCGCAAACCAGACCAAGCCGGCGAGCGTAGCACTCAGATCAGTCTTCATTCTCAGCGGCGCGGAAAATATGTACTGTAGCTGGTCGAGATTCTCGAGAAGTCTTGCTGATACACGCAGGTGCAAGACTTTCACCTACGGCAGAGTTACCACTTCCTCATACCACTAGGCGGGGAACAGGGGATGGAAGAAAAAGCTACAAGCGGGGAAAGGGGTGCTCGGGCACCTTTTATTGTTTGAATGTCAGATGGAGAAGCGAAAGAGAGAGGGAAGGGAAAGGGAAAGGGGCCACGGGGTGAAGGGCTTGTCGACCACGCCAAGACCAACTCCGAGAAAGCACCATCTCGTCGCGTTTCGTTCGCCCGTCAAGGTCGCCGATGAAGAACAGACCGAAGGGAGCAGCAAGAATGACCCAGGCACAAACGCCTCATGCAAACCCATTTAATCGTATGCCCTCCGGGCTCTCCCCAACTCCGTAAACACCACGGCGTCATCTGCATCGATGCGGGTTACCTCTTCGAACGTCGCCGCGACGAGTTCGGAAAGACCAGCGTCCACGGCCCGTTCGAGCCACTCGTCCAGCGGCAGCGGCTCGAGCGTGAATCCGTTCTCCGTCTCGAGCTTCTCTTTGAGCTCTGCCCACGTGAGCTTCTTGTCGTTGCAGAGGTGTACGAAACTGAGGTGGTTGCCGGCACCGATCAAGGGAGTGCATCCGTCATCGTTGTTGTCGCCGTGCCGTTCGAACGCGTGCCACACGATCCTCCTTGCGACCTCGTCGACGTGGATGAAGTCAAACTTGGCCTTCCATCCCTCTTCCTCCACGAGGGGCAGAGACTTCGTGGCGATGCAGGATGCCAAGACGTTCTGCATGACGTCCATGGAGGGCGCGCCTTCGCCCGTGATGCTTGTCGGTCGATGGATCCAGACTGGCAGGCCCAGCTGCTTCGATGCGTTCTCCAGGTACCGTTCGCTGGCCCATTTCGAAGCAACATAGCCGTCGGAACCATCGGCCGGCGGAGGGAAACCCTCGAGAGATAGCTCGTCGAGCCTCTCGAGGCCGGTCAGATGTGCGATTCCCCCCGTCGATACGAAGTGGAAAGGGATGCGGTGGCGCAACGCCATCACGACCAGGTCCTTGGTTGACTGCACGTTCGGCTTGCGCAAGGTTCCGTAAGACTTCAGAAAGGAGACGTCGGCACCGTTGTGAATGATCACATCAACCTTCTCGGCCAGCGACCGGAAGTCTTCCTCCGAGAGGCCGAGCTGCGGCATCCAGAGGTCGCCATAGTAGATGGAGATCTTCTCCGACTCGACGGCGAGCTTCCGGTCCGACAGTCCTTTCCGTCTGACGCCGGTGCAATGCACCTTCGTGACCCGATCATCTTCCGCCAGGGCCCGCAGGATGGCCCCACCTAGGAAACCAGTTGACCCGGTCAAGAGGACTTCCACTTTCTCGGTGCGTGGCTTCGGGTCGTACTGTACGGCAAGAGCCTGGCGGGAAAGGGCGACCTCGACGCCCCAATCAATATCGGAGCTGTCGGGGTTCCCAAGAGCAGTCGCGTCGGCGTGATCATCGGGTTGACTGTTCGAGACAACTGGGAGCTCGATGATAGCGTTTTCACATAGGCCGGCGCAGGAGCCACCCCGACGGACTTTGGCGGCGGGTTTGTCGATTCGAACTTCCTTCAGAAACCACGAGCGAATATCGGCCGCCACGGGAGCATCAACTCCGAGATCAATCATCGTTTGGCTAGGGTCAACAGAGGAGGCTGAGGCTTGCATGAGTTGTCCAAGCTTTTGCAGGAAGCGACGGTAGAGAACGTGAGCGCTCTCGTCATCTTCCTCCGCCGCTGCAAGTTGTTGCTTGACGGGCGCGAGGCCAGTGGGAGCTGTAGAGTCTCCCAGTTGGGCTACGGCCGAAGGGAGTGCCAGAACGCCCCGACCGCCTTTCCGACCGCCCTCGTCGTCAGACGGTGCTTTCTCCTCCGCTTCCGCTGCGATTGGGTCCACAGAGGGAGGCCCCGCCCAAGAGGCCAAAGAGAATGGAGAGCGTTTCCAAAGGTCGTCCCAGCCTTGCGCGGCACAGTCGTAGTTCTCCCCAGTCACTCTCGGGCGGGAGTTGACGGCAGACATGGCTACGGCTTTGGCACCATCATCTCGGTCGACGCAGACTGTCTGGATGCTATGGTTGACCTCGGCGTCTTTGGTTGAAGCATTTGTCAACCTCCTCGACTCCCAGATGGCAACGTCTTCTCCGCTTTCAGGGGTGGCGCCCTCGATGTCCTGCGCGGACGGTCGCTCGATAGTCGACAACATGCGGGAATCCTAGGCAGGAACGATGGGTTCTGGTCCCAACATCGAGGTAACTCCGCACACATAGAAGTGCTTGACTGGCCAGAGGGGTATGCGGGGGTGGTGGTCGTTGGAGGGGACTTCAATTGATGCTTATAAAGGTCTGCGACGAGGGCCTCAAATGGTGGCCTAACATTCCCCGATATCGACTTTCGTAAGACGCTTGTAACCCCTTTGAACGCCTTCCACGAGCTGTGTTGCGGATCTCACGTTAGCACGATACCATTGGCAGTCCGCTGAGTGACCGACTATTTCATAACTGCCGAATCTTCCTGCGTTGCTGTTTGGGCGAATCTGGCTTCATGGGGTTTGATAATGCGGTTCTGCAGCCGATCTTTGCCTGTACTAAACGTCGAATTCCCAACACGCCTCGTATGCTTGGTCTATCAGGACGCAAGCCTTGTCGACAGCGCCGACGACCGCGGCCTCGTGAGATAAGCGTCTCGGGGTTGCGGGGAATAGCGTCGTGCACCTTGGCTGCAATTGAACGGGGATGGTAGTCGAAGATGCTGCGTTGAGTGACCATGTTGACTGTCAAGTAGCGGTCAGCATCAGCATGGGCAGAAGCATCAGGCGTTGACCCAGCTTTGAACAGACGGCATGCAAACGTAAGGTCCGCGGACAGTTTCCAATGGATGTTGGCCCCCAAGGGGACCGCAAGTGCCACGTGTTCCGTCGTATGCACTGCGGAATAGCAAAAGGAAAGAAGACCGATTCTTGCGGCTCGCGACCCGCGGCCCGCGGTCGGCGGCAGTCTTGTTGCCAGTGACTCCATCCTGGAGATCCCAACGAGCGCGCCGCTGCTTATTCTTACCCGGCCGTAATCTGTATTCGCACCTGAGACGCACGCAGCATCCGAGGACTGCAACTCGATCTGGTGGAGGATCATTCCCCCGACGGCTCACACGCGAGCCGGCTATCTATCCATCCGCGGAAATGATACCGGAGTTGGTTGCTTGATGGCGATGGCAATACCATGCCGGAGTCGTTCTTACTTCAAGAATCTCCAGATCCGACTCCGGCCGGACGCGGACCTCGACCATCCCTTGCTGTCAAGGGAGCATGTCGGCGAACATGAGAACGAGGGAAAGAAGAGGCGTTCGACAACAGTCAAATAGAGCGCTGCAGAACTATGACAAACGAGCACATCCAACTTTACAGGATTGCTCCTGGACGAGTCGACCGAGCACCCTGCCGCACGAAGGTCGAGCCACTCCATCGACGTCTTGAACCATGTTCTCGTTCTTCGGCTCCCCGTTCTTTGACTTCGAGTTCATTCGAATCCTGGGTACTGCTGCGTACGGCGCTGCCGAGGTGGGAGAATGCCTTGAAGCAGCATCTTCAATCAAGAAGGACGACCCGGAGAGGTGGTACGAAGTGTGGTCCGCCTTGGCCACCAAGACCTTGAATCGCGCGAAAGAGGTCGAATCCCACGCCGATCGAGAAGCGGCCCGACAAACGTACGTGCGAGCGGCGAACTACTTCCGGGCCAGTGAGTTCTTTCTCCACTGTACGCCGAAGGACGGCCGCCTGCTCGGGTCGATCGAGAAGAGCATCTCCGCCTTCAGACAGGCCACTCGGTTTTTCGACGGCGAAACACACCTCCTCGAGATTCCGTTCTCGGAAACGCTCCAGCTGCCCGGGTATTTGCTCCTTCCGCCCCCCTGGAGGCGGGTTGGCGGTAGGATACCGGTGCTCTTGCTCACCAGCGGCTTCGACAACACCCAGGAGGAGTTGTATGGACTCGTGGCATCGGGTGCCCTTGCGCGAGGGTATGCTGTCGTGACGTTCGAGGGCCCCGGACAAGGAATCGTGCTCCGGCGAGATCGAGCGAACCTGCGTCCCGACTGGGAAGCGGTGACGAGCAAGGTCTTAGACCACCTCTCGGCCTTCTCGACCGCGCATCCAGAGCTGGACCTGGACCTCGACCGAATCTGCGTCTGCGGCAATTCGATGGGCGGGTACTTCGCCCTGCGCGCCGCCAGCGACCCGCGCATCAAAGCCTGCATATCCTGCGATGGTTTCTATGACCTCTTCGAAGTCACCGGGTCCAGGATGCCGCCGTGGTTCGTCAACTCGTGGTCGACCGGGTATATCAGCGACGGACTATTCAACCTTGTCGTGGGGATGCTCCAGCGTTCCAACTTCCAGCTGCGATGGGAGATACAGCACGCCATGTGGGCGTTCGGAGCCGATTCCGCCGCCACCGCCATCCGCGAGATGAGGCGATATACGTTGAAGCTCCCAGACGGCAAGGAATACCTGCACCATATCCGCTGCCCGGTGTTCGTCACAGGAGCCGCCGACACCATCTACTTTCCACCGGACCAGAACGCGAGACAGATATTCGCAAAGCTCGTGCAGCACGAGGAACCCGACAAAGAATTGTGGATAGCCGAAGGGACGGCCGATGGAGGGTTGCAGGCCAAAGTGGGCGCCCTTGGTGTCCTTCACCATCGTGCATTCACCTGGCTGGACGCTCGCTTCGGCATCCATCGACATCGGCTGGTAGATGTTTGAGAGCACACGGCCGAGTAGGCTGTTGGCGGGTGGTGGCCCGTCATCTGGTTGGACATGCGACCTGATCCCCATAGACGTCCAGGCTCTGTCTTCGAACATAAATCAATCTGTCTTCGGATGGCCGAAAAGTGCGCTTGCCATCTCAATTTACAAGTCCCAACAGCCGAGTGTGATGAGCGCTATCCATGGCAGCGTCAGTGGCCGGGGACTTCCGTAGCTTGTACATGTCCCGTTGTGCAGCATTGCCATAACGCAGCCCTGCTTCGACTCCGGTCGAGCGTGGCTCGCCTCGGTTGGCAGTGGTCGTCCACGCAGTGCCGTTGTTGACGTGGAACTCATGTGTGCCACTGATCCCTGACGGATGTTCCATCGGCAAAGGAACCATCTGACGGCGGCACTGGGCGGCAATATGCAGATTCAGTCCTGATCCAAGCGACAGATCCTGCGAGGCTGGCTTGGATACCGTAGGAAATCGTCCCTAGAGCAACAAAAATGCGTGTGAACCAAGATGATACCATTCGTATCTCGACTTGAAGGCGCGGCTTCAAGCACGGTTGCTCCGACGGAGGTGATTGCCCCTGCCAACGGGGCAAGAACCACTCGTCCGCAGATAACAGCCCAGCATCGTAGGAACTATGACACTAAGAGCAACAAGTGACGTGATCTGGTTCAATCAGCACGGCAAGCTGTGCCAGGAACATGCAGAAGGATGGAATGCGGGTTGGAACGCTAAGCGCCGTCCGCCGCCCCGTTCACGATCGGTACAATGTTGGCGGAGTAGCTCTTCCTGGGTAAGTTCAAACTTCAATAGTACAGGAATACTGACAGTCACCGGATTGGTTACCTTGTGAGGTTGTTCATCGAACATGCGGTGAAGAGAAGCTGATGTCTGAAATCAAGTATCGGTCAGTCTCGATGCTGATAATGACTACCGGTACGTAAGTACATACGCACGTGATACGGTACTGTACCTTACGTGCGTACGGTACTCCGTACAGAGGCACAAAAGTTCTCCGCCGTCTGCTTGTTGGAGCAGCAAACCAAGAGACCAACAGCAAAAGTTACCGGTATAAGCACCACGTTGCAACAGCCTGCCGCGACCAACAATGTTGTGCCCATTGTTCTGGCCAACACGACACCCGGCAGTGCAGAGTGGCAGAGGATCCAGCCCGGGCTCGCTGTGGTGCCTGCCATCAGCGAGGGCACAAGGCGTGGGACAAGAGCTGCAGTGTGCGCGATAGGGAGTTGAACCGCCTCACTGCTGCAAGGATGGCAGCACCTGGGCGATTCCTGGTACCACGTGTGGAGGCATCATCCACACCATCACCGACACCGACACCGACACCGACACCGACACCAACACCAACACCAGCACCAGCACCAGCACCCGCAGCCACCCTGCAACGCTCACAGGACAACAACAATAGCGGCAGTGACGATGGCACCCCCCCACCTCCTCCAGCACCCACCGCACGGGCCCCGGGTGAGAAGCGTCCACACAGCAGTGACGGCGATGATGGCGAGAACAACCCCTCCAGCAGCAACGACAACAGCAACAGCAGCAGCACCACCACTCTCTCAAAGAGCCGAAAGCGACGGGGCCGAGTGAGGGCTCAATTGCCTGGCCAACGTACAATCACCTTGTCACAACTACGCAGCCTGGCGACACCGGCAACCCCACCAACTCTGTCCCTCCCTGAGTAAGGGATCTCGAGGTTCTGCTGCTACAGACCTCTTTCTTTGTTCTATCGTTACCCCAGCAGTTTACCGCCCTATAGGGTGTGTGGGACAATGAGGTTTTTCGCCCTTAGGGCTCTTTTGCTTCCATAAGTGTTAGAGCCCAGAGGTTTTCCTTGTTATACAGCTACACAGTGTTCCCGGCATAGTCTAGCCACTAGCTAGTTCTGAAGCGGAGAAGGAATACAATACAATACAATACAATACCGGTATAAGCAAAATCTTTGCTGCATCTTTTTGCGCTTTCATTAGCGTGAGATGAACAAAACTTGTGAAGGCCACGCAGTAGACTACAGGGACTTTTGTGACCCCACCCAAGGGCGATCAATCCAGCCTGGCTCGGGCGGAGGCTGCTTCTGCCCACACCCCTCCTCGGGCTACTCGTACGAAAAGCCTCCGGTTGACGCAATATGATCAAGTCCATCTTCTTCAGTCGCTTTCTCACGAAGGAAGGTCAGTTGTGGCCTCATGACTTTGCCATACCTCAGCTGACGATGCAAGCTCTCTAGGCCCCAAGGTGCTCTACCAAGTCCCGGATGGCTCGATAGTGCCGTCGACGACATGCAGCCAGCTGCCGATCATCGACTTTGAGAGCGTATCATCCTTCGTCATTCCGCGTCAGAGGTTCTGTGACCGGCTGGTTTCGATCAGTACGAACCACTACCGCATCCTCGGTCATCCGGTGTGCATCGAGTCGCCCAAGTATGACCGCAACGAGTTCATCTTCAACCTGTCCATCGTGCTGGAGGAGGATGAAGACCACAGCAGCTACATCACCGTCGTGCGCAAGCTGGCGGTGCTGTTCCGGAACCTGGAAGAGCAGGGGGAGTTTCTCAGCAGAGATCTGGAGGAGAGGCAGGCCGGCCGATCGAGGGGAAAGGTGTATGCGCTGTGTGAAATCATTCTCGAAGATCTAAACAACTACTGCGAGTGCATGATACCGATAGGTAGGCATATCCTCCTTGAGCGATTGGTGCGTGGGCTCGGGGAGCAAGATAGGCTGGTTCTTATAGGCACACATGTAGATGAATCGAACACTATCAACATCAAGCTCTTTCCTCGATTTCCTCCTCCGCCGCCGGTCAAGGCGTGGCACGTTCCCTTGTCGACCGTGCGGCTGGAGTCGTTGATGGATGAGAACTGGGATCTTACCATGCAGAGGGTCAGTGCCACGGCTTAGGTCCCGCCATCCGACCCTCTTTGCCTGTGACGCTGAGGTCTTACCCGTCGCCACCACTGCCAGATCATCCCGCACGTTGATGGGATCAAGTCGGTCCGCCAGATCGCCGAACGCGCGGACGCGGACCTGAACCTCGTGAAGAAGTGCATCGAGCACCTGTTGTGGGACCCGTCCTTCTCGTGGGTTCCGACGGCGTGAGCAGCAAAAAGCTAACGGCGCTGGGATCAGGTACTACGGATGTCTCCTGATGCTCGATATCTTCCAATTCGGCGCCATCTACGCTCCTACCGCCGAGATATCGACCCTGATCGAAGACAAGACGATGCAGCAAGAGTGCGCCTCGTATATATCTATGCTGGGTCTGTCCATCCCGGTCTCTTTCTGTCTGTCGTCCCGAGATCCGTCTCCAACACCGTCTCCTAAGAGTAGCTGCTCAGTCAATCTAATCCACCCCATGATGCATCCCTCCAGAGCCGGAGATAACCACGTCAGCTCTCATCTCCCTGTACACCTCCCTCCACCAAGGTCAGACGCTCAAATCGTGGTGCATCGAGCACCAAGAATCCCTCTATGGGATCGACATTCGACGTTTCATCACCTTCGGCGTCATCAAGGGCTTCCTGTACCGGATCCATAAATACGCCTTGAAGTTGACCGGCGTCAACGGCACCGACGTAACTTCCAGCGCAGCGCACGGCGGCCCACATACCAGCCGCGAAGCCTCGTCCTTGAGCAAGAAGTCAAGCCGCAGAGAGCTGGCCGCGAGGATGACGACGAGCGCCGCGGACCGTCGTCCGTCCAAGACAGGCACGGAGAGTCGACGGATCAGCCACACCGGCTCGATGCTCGTTGAAGAAGAGGACGAGGGGAGGGTGTCTCGAAGGAGCCTCGAAGTCGAGGGAGGAGACCACGGGCACGGACTCTTGTCGTCGAGCAACGAGGCCAGCCACTCGCAATACCCCTACCAGCGACACATGAGAGACGCCATGGCCGAAGGCGGCGTATCGGACATCGGTCGTTTCCTCGACGGCATGCACTGCTTCGACGAGATTTGCACCGAGCTGCAAATCACCGAGAAGGAACTCATGTCGCGGATCAAGCATCGTGCTTACGCCGCTGGCGTTTCTGGCGGTGCTGTAGATGCCGGTGACGGTGCTGCTGGCGGGGCCGGCGGGGATATACAGATTCTTCACAAGTGACCATATAGTAATATGAAATCGAATAAAATGCATCAATGAATGACTCAGTCGACTCCTGCCGTCTCTCACAGGTGAGAGAAAATCGCGAGAACAGAGACTTTGATGAAGCAGACGCATGGAACAAGTGTAGTATGTGCGACGAGCTGTGGGTAGGTGTTGTCAAAGTCTGCAGAATCGGGCGGTGGCTCGGGGTAGGTGAAGGCGGGATCATCCAGACTGACATCACCGTCTTCGAGCTCTCTTGTTTGATGTCGACCCCGGCGGTGGTCCTTCCCCGGTACCACCGCCAGGGCCCGAGGCAGCGTGATCTGCGTTAGCACTGGCGCCCGCGGTGCCGCTTCGGGCGGTGGCGTGTCTTGCTGTCGATGTCGGTCTGCTGCCGTTGTCAGCTGATGAAACCCCGCCACCGGCATCTGCGTTGCGTTCGGCCAACCGGTTCCTGCCCTCGCCGGGGCTTTTGCGACGCATAGTGCCCGGTCCAACGGCCACGATCTCCTCCTCGCTCTCGCTGTCACTTATCTCGAGAAGAACAGGCATGCGAAAGGCTGAATCTGCTTGGAGAGCGGGGGCCCGAGGTTAGCAGTGAGGGGTGCATGGAAATGGGGCCGCGCTTGGGTCGATGGCTGTGCACTTACCGCCACGGAGCTGCCGATGCTGGCGAGCTTGATTGAGCGCCTGACTAGCGTCGCCATTGCCCCCCTCGTCCATCTTGATGGGCTCCATCGTCAACACGTCCACGTCCTCGTCTTCGAGATCCAGTCGCCGCTGATGTAAAACCGAGCTGGGATGGATATCGAATTCGTCTTCTTTCTCGATGTACTCGACATTCTCCTCTACCTCGACAAAGTCCGGGGCGAGCGCGGACCATCGCTGAGGCGTGTCAACGGTCCATAAGTAGATCTTACCGGTCTCGAGCCCGCAGGCGGCGACAAATGGACGTTGAGGGTGCCACTGAGAGCCTCCCGTCAGTCCGCAATGAACGAAAGAGAGAACGCGATGCCTGCCATCTTACCTCTACCACGCCGAGTTCCTCTTTAGGCCCCTCGAGAATCTTGACCAGGCTTCCCTGACTGCGCTCCCACACGTAAATGTCGTGGTTCTTATATGTAGATGCCATGACGTATTCCCCATTGGAGCTAAAAGCCACGTGGTTCCACGAAAGCCGATTGACAACGTCTTGAAACTTGTGCTCCACCTCTATGTTGATGCTGTCCGGGTTGAGATCAGAGCGCGATAGGTCGGGCAGGTGAACGGTCCTTATGATCCGATCACTCGAGTTGACCACCATCTCCCGCCCGGATTGCGTCAAGCGAAGAAATATAATCACCCCGTTGCAGAGCCGAGTCGAGTGGACCGTCTGACAAGTGGCCGTCTCGATGATGTTCAGCCACCCTTTGCTCGTCCCCGCTAGAATATGATCGCCTGATGCTGTGAACACGGTGACGCAAGTCGTCTGCTTGGCGTCCTGCGCGACTTGTCTATCGGTCTTCTTGTCCTCGCCGTCAATCCGCTGGCGCTTCGGCGCTGAAGGAAGAATGCGTTTGACAGGGGTCGGAGAAGTCATGTCCACCAGCCTCGGTTGATCCTCGAAGAGAGAGGCCACGAAGAGAAGACTACGAACACGTCAACCATGATCATCGTCGGACAGTACCACCGACCTTGACGTACTGATCGTACGGATGTAGTTCCGCTATGTAGACCGGAGCTTCAAATCTGACCACTCGAAGCTTCGAGCCATCCTGCAGGTCCCAAAGAATGCATTTCCAGTCCTGCGAAGAGCTCAGTAGGTATCGTCCATCTCGAGACCAGCTTCCTATCTCAGTCAGCTACTTGCAGCCTTGACTATATCGCGCGTCAAGGCGGTCCATACCTTAGAGATTGCATCTGCCTGGTGTGGCCGCGGAGTTTGCGCGCCACTCCATTGGTCTCGATATCGAAGATGACGACGGTGCCGTCGACTCGGCCAGAGGCCAGAAAGTCTCCGCGATGGTTGAAACGTAGACATGTGGCATGTCCACTACCTAGTAGTAAACTCCGAACCTGTCAGCCCACCGCCCCGTTCGCGAAAGAGCATCTAGGGCCCCACTGACGAAGATGCCCCGCATGAACCTCGGGGTAGTCTTGAGCTAGGATGAAAGGATCGACCAATGACAGATTCATCTTGAGGCCGTCGCATCTACTACCATAGAGCGGCCGAGCAACTATCAGAGTCGGCCACAAAGCGCCCAAGCAGATCGTCTAGGAATTGCATCGCTCTCGTCCGTCAATCCCGCAATTACATACGTACATACGGGTAAGCCAACGGGCCAAGTGACGCAGAGCCACAATAGGAAACAACTTTTAAGGTTTAGGTGAAAGTGAGGCTCAACACCCTCAAAGAGCCGCAACCGATGTATTACTAAGCGACTGTAGTGACTCAGCCGAAGAGATTTTGCGGCTCTTTTTTAGACTACGAGGCTACGGTCGCGGCCCATAGCGAAACCGTTTATCATCTCCTTCCATCTCCAACCTCATTCATCACCGTCGCCAAGAGTACCGTCCTGCCTTATCTCGGTACGTCTTGAAAGGACTTGCCATCAGAGGGACATCATCTAGAACGGCAGAATCATCCAGAACGGGTCGCTGGTGGCCGAGGTGGACGGGGTTGCCCCGGTGCCAGGGCTCTGGCAGAGGCCCATGAACCGGGGCCCCGGGCGAGGCTCACAACATCATCCCTCGACGGATCGTGAGACCGCAGTTGAACCGAGGCAGCGTTCTCGGGCTCATCAGGCTTCTCAGCTGGCTTGCTTTCGACGCGTCTAGCACGGTCGTCCGTGCAGCGGGGACTCAGCATCAGTCACTCCCACACCAGCACATCAACAGTGGCCAACTGCTGGTGTCACGGTCCACCATTCAGTCAAGATGGCGAATCTCAACTTCTCGCACTCCAGTGCGCCACTGCGCACGATCCAGGAGATACAGTTTGGTCTCTTGTCTCCGGAAGAGATCAAGGGGATGAGCGTCCAGCATATCGAATACCCAGAGACCATGGACGAGCAGACCAGGAAGCCCAGGGAACGAGGGCTCAATGATCCACACCTTGGAACGATTGACCGGACCATGAAGTGTGCCACGTGCGACGAGAACATGTCCGAGTGTCCAGGACACTTTGGTCACATTGAGCTCGCCACACCGGTCTTTCATATCGGCTTTCTGAGCAAGATCAAGAGGGTGCTGGAAATGGTCTGCCATAACTGCGGCAAGCTGTTGGTCGACGACAGCAACCCGCAGTTTAAACAAGCTCAGCGCTTTCGGGACCCAAAGAAGCGCTTCGATGCCGTCTGGAAAGTGTGCAAGACGAAAAGCTCTTGCGAAAACGACCTTGACGACAATGAGGACCCCGAGCTGTCCGGTGTCAAGAAGTTTCCGCTTAAGGGTAACCATGGCGGATGTGGGAACCCGCAACCCGAAGTACGGCGAGAAGGTCTGAAGCTGTGGGGGGTGTGGAAGCTAGCGAAGGACGAGTCCGGCGAAGGGGGCCAGCAAACCGAACGGAGAACGATCACGCCTTTGATGGCGCTGAACATCTTTCGACACATCCCGTCGGACGAGATTCAGAAGATGGGGCTCAGCAACGACTATGCTCGGCCCGAGTGGATGATCGTCACCGTCCTTCCGGTGCCTCCTCCGACGGTACGACCCAGCGTTTCGATGGACGGCACCAGCCAGGGGGCACGTAGCGAGGACGACTTGACCTACAAACTCAGCGATATCATCCGCGCGAATGGTAACGTTCGGCGCTGCGAGCAAGAAGGCTCGCCGGCTCATGTCGTCGCTGAGTTCGAAGCGCTGCTTCAATTCCACGTGGCGACCCTGATGGATAACGACATCGCGGGGCAGCCGCAGGCTAAGCATAAGAGCGGAAGAGCTCTCAAGTCGATACGAGCACGGCTAAAGGGAAAAGAAGGTCGTCTGCGAGGCAACCTGATGGGAAAGCGTGTCGATTTCTCGGCACGTACGGTCATCACAGGCGACCCGAACCTCTCTCTCGACGAAGTCGGTGTACCGCGGAGTATGGCGCGTGTCTTGACCTATCCCGAAACCGTCACCCCGTACAACATTCACAAGCTACATCAGCTGGTCAGAAACGGACCGACGAAGCATCCCGGAGCCAACTATGTCATTCGGGACGGTGGCGAGCGAATCGATCTGCGCTATCACAAACGCGCCGGCGAGATCTTGTTGCAGTACGGCTGGAAGGTCGAGCGGCACATCGTCGATGGTGACTTTATCGTCTTCAACCGGCAACCGTCGCTTCACAAGGAGTCGATGATGGGCCATCGTGTGCGCGTCATGCCCTACTCCACATTCCGTCTCAACCTGTCCGTCACCACGCCGTACAACGCCGACTTTGACGGCGACGAGATGAATCTGCACGTCCCTCAGAGCGAGGAAGCGCGGGCCGAGGTCAGCCAGCTGTGCATGGTCCCGCTGAACATCGTCTCGCCGCAGCGCAATGCTCCGTTGATGGGCATCGTGCAGGACACGCTCTGTGGCATCTATATGATCTGCCGAAGGGATGTCTTCTTGACGCGCGAGCAGGTGATGAGTATCCTCCTGTGGGTACCGGAGTGGGACGGGGTCATTCCTCAGCCCGCCATTCTCAAGCCGCGTCCAAGATGGACGGGCAAGCAGATGATCAGCATGGCCATCCCGAGAGGCATCAACCTCCATCGCCCGAGCGACGAAGGTCTATCGCCGCTCAACGACGACGGCCTGCTCGTGCACGGAGGTGATCTGATGTATGGGCTCTTCACGAAGAAGTCGGCTGGAGTCGCCAAGGGTGGTCTCATCCACGTCATCTTCAACGAGAAAGGCCCAGAGACGGCTTTGAAGTTCTTCAATGGCGCACAGACCGTGGTCAACTATTGGCTGCTCCACAACGGCTTCAGCATCGGTATCGGGGATCTTGTCCCCGACAAGGGAACGATCGAGCGCATCGAGAACGCGGTCAACAAGCACAAAGTGGCGGTCTCGGAGATCTCGCGAATCGCCACGGCGAACGAGCTCGAGCCCCTGCCAGGAATGAACCTTCGTGAGACGTTCGAGAGCAAGGTGTCCAAGGAGCTCAACGCCGCCCGTGACGAAGCCGGTACGGAGACCGAGAAGAGCTTGAAGGACATCAACAACGCCATCCAGATGGCGCGTTCGGGTTCCAAGGGGACGACGATCAACATCTCCCAGATGACGGCCATCGTAGGACAGCAGTCCGTCGAAGGCAAACGTATTCCCTTCGGCTTCAAGTACCGTACCTTGCCGCACTTCACGAAGGACGATTATTCGCCGGAGGCAAGAGGCTTCGTCGAGAACTCGTATCTCCGAGGGCTCACGCCGGCCGAGTTCTTCTTCCACGCGATGGCCGGTCGCGAGGGTCTCATCGACACCGCCGTCAAAACCGCCGAGACTGGCTACCTCCAACGACGGCTTGTCAAGGCGCTCGAAGACGTCGCCGCCGCCTACGACGGCACGGTTCGGAATTCGTTGGGTGACATTGTACAGTTCATCTACGGCGAAGACGGCTTAGATGGGGTCTACATCGAGGACCAACGAGTCGACACCCTTACGTGCTCCGATTCTCAGTTCGAACAGAGGTTCCGCGTCGACGTCATGGATCCCGCCAAAAGCATCCCGGCGTCACTGCTGGAGCGAGCCACCGAGATTGCTGGCGACGTCGACGTGCAAGGTTATCTCGACGAAGAGTGGGAACAGCTCAAGGCGGATCGAGAGTTCCTGCGCAAGGACCGAGCGGACGATCGGGAGCAGATGCCGCTCCCGTTCAACATCATGCGCATCCTCGAGACTGCAAAGGCGACGTTCCGAATCAGATCCGGCATGCGGAGCGATCTGCATCCAGAGGAAGTCGTTCCTGCCGTCCAGCACTTCCTGACTCGGCTCGTCGTCGTTCGAGGAAACGACCCCATCTCCAAGGAGGCGCAGGAGAACGCTACAATTCTGTTCAAAATCCACCTTCGATCTCGTTTGGCGTTCAAGCGACTCGTCACCGAGTACGCGCTCAACAAGCTCGCGCTACAACATGTCCTGGGTGAGATTGAGAGTCGATTCTCACGTGCGGCCGTGAGCCCAGGCGAGATGGTCGGCGTACTCGCTGCACAGTCCATCGGAGAACCGGCCACGCAGATGACGCTGAACACCTTCCACTTTGCTGGCGTATCTTCCAAGAACGTGACGCTTGGCGTGCCGCGTCTGAAAGAGATCATGAACGTGGCGACGAACATCAAGACGCCGTCGATGACGGTATATCAGACCGAGGGCAACACGGACGACAAAGAAGGCGCAAAGAGTTTGCGTAGCGCGGTGGAGCACACGACCCTGCGTTCGGTGACAGAGGCATCGGAGATCTATTATGACCCCGTCATCCAAAAGACCGTGATCGCGTCCGACAGGGATTTCCTGGAATCGTACTTCATCATCCCAGAAGACAACATTGAAGACCCAGACCTGCAGTCTGCATGGATGCTGCGTATCAAGCTCGCCCGGCGGAAGATGCTCGATAAGGGACTGACCGTTTCGGATGTCGCGGCTAAGGTCAAGGAGACTTACCAAGGCGACGTCGCCATGGTGTTCAGCGACAACAATGCGGACGAGCAAGTGATCCGCCTCCGCATGATGGGGAACCAGAAAGGTGGAGGGGAGGAAGTCGAAGAGGACATGCTCCTAAAACGGTTCGAGGGCCATCTCCTCGACACGCTTACCCTCCGGGGCGTTCCTGGGATCGAACGAGCCTTCATCAACGAGAAGCCGCGGCTTCGCGTGACCGAGGAAGGTGCGCTCACGATGAGGAAGACGGATCCGCTCTGCACCGAGTGGTTCCTCGATACGAACGGCTCGGCGCTTGGGGAGGTGCTGACCATCCCCGGCGTGGATGCGAAGCGGACTTACTCGAACGTCTTCGTCGAGGTTTTCCAGGTCTTCGGCATCGAGGCGACGCGGGCTGCCATCTTGCGCGAGCTGACCACCGTGCTAGCGTTTGACGGGTCCGAGGTGAACTATCGCCACCTGGCCTTGCTCGTCGACATCATGACGTCTCGGGGGCATCTGATGGCCATCACGAGACACGGCATCAACCGCGCCGATACCGGCGCGCTCATGAGGTGTTCGTTCGAAGAGACGGTCGAGATCTTGCTCGAAGCGGCGGCCATGGGAGAGCTCGACGACTGTCGAGGCATCTCGGAGAACATCATGCTTGGGCAGCTGGCGCCGCTTGGAACGGGCGACGTCGACGTCTTCCTCGACCAGAAAATGCTTGATACGGTCATCTCCGACAACGCTCGGCTCGGTATCATGGCGAACCTGGGTGTCAAATCTGGGCTCGTCGACGGAGCCGCCACGCCGTACGACAATGGGTCGCCGATGCAAGATGGAGCCTACCTTGGATCTCCAGACATGGGCGCTGCCTTCTCCCCGATCGTCAACTCCGGTGCCGAAAAGCCCGGAGGCTTCACGGAGTACCAGCCGCCCGGCTTTGGCGGCGGCTCGAGCCCTTACTTGGGCGCGCGCAGTCCTGGAGGAGGAGGCTACTCCCCGAGCAGCCCGTTCAACACCAGCCCGACTTCTCCGGGCTATTCTCCGACGTCGCCTGGCTACTCGCCCACGTCGCCGGGGATGAGTCTGAGCAGTCCGGGCTTCTCGTCGTCGCCTCGTTTCTCGCCGGCCAGTCCTGCCTTCACACCTACCTCTCCAACCTACTCGCCTACCTCTCCTGCATACGGCCAGATCGGAGTGTCGCCGACGTCGCCGTCCTACTCACCCACCTCTCCTAATTACTCGCCGACCTCGCCCAACTACAGCCCCACGTCTCCGAACTACAGCCCCACCTCGCCTAACTACAGCCCAACTTCTCCCGTCTACAGCCCTACTAGTCCCCAGTTCGGCGGTGGGGCCGCTGCGAAGCAGTGAGTGATCTTTGTGGATAACGGCAACCGAAGCCCCAAACGACTCACATGGCTGACTGACATGCAGACGTTCCCCCACCTCCCCGACCTCGCCTACGAGCTACAGTCCCACGTCACCGCTGTACAGCCCAACCAGTCCCTTGGGTGGCTACTCGCCGACGTCGCCCAACTTCAGTCAATCTCCGACGTCACCGGGTCCGGCCCCGTACTCGGCCTCGTCTCCGAAGTGGTCTCCGTGAGTTTGTTCTATTCCAATCTCGTTTCGTATTTCACTCTCGCCGTGGAACTCGGGACTAACTTTTTCGCCGTAGCACTTCGCCGAACTACTCTCCCAGGTATTTTCAATAAATATTTCCTCTCTTCTTTCTCCATAAAGATGCCACTTCCTCTGGAGAGCATGGTTTACTAACAGATATTTGCTGCACGCAGCTCGCCTCGAGGTAGTTAAACCGGGGTGTCTATGGCGTTGGGAGCACCATCCGTCACTCAACTACACCACAACATGAGACGAGGAAGGTTCTGTTTCAAATGACGCTTGTTGCAGCCCGTGTCGGCGGTCGTCTGGCGATCTTTCGCTCTGAGTAGCTTTTGCTCAAGATCTTTCTACTGGCTTCTACTTCCTGCCCCCCTTTGCCTGCCGCTGTCGACCAACCGTGCAGCATCTTTCTTTTCGAACCCCCTCTGTCCGATTCTTTCAAAAAAATACCCTGGCAGCTTCTTTTTCTCCTTTATATTTCCTTTCCACAGACTGATCAATCGATTGACTGATGACAAGACCTACATGGCATGGGTGGCATGGTGGCATTCTGCTTCGCACTGTAGATTACTCTCTTCTTCGTCGAACCCGGCCTTCCTTTGTCGTCTCCCTTCCGCTCCTCCTTACTTCTTCGCTACTTCTACCTCCTCCATTCCTCCTTCTCTTTTGCTCTCTCTTTCAGCTTCTCTCTGGTCATTTGCGTGCTGCATAATGCATTTCAAAAGGCGTGGGAGTGCGTTCCTATGGAAAATCAACGAGGGGTGTGGTGCAGGGCTCAAAGGAGCGACAGACGGAAACCAACAAACCAACAAAGAAACACAAGCAGACATGAGCAGCTACTAGCTGAAAGGTTCCAGTTAGTCCGAGTATAATGAGAAAATCCTCGAAAAACTCTGTCTTCTGTCCTGTGACATGCCTCGCTCAGGTGATTTCGGTGGGAGTGCATATATTAGCTATACTGTATCTGCTGTACTGCTCATGACATCTATGTAAATGGCCGCTCTGATTGCTCTTCAGTCAACTACCCAGGTAAGCAGTTAGATGATCGTTTGACCAGCTCCATGCCACGCAACCTGGCAACAACATCAGGGCCTAGCAGCGTGAGTCGATAGGAGAACGGTGATTTGATGTATGTTATCGAAGGTTTGTTGAGGGGCAGAATTTGTCTGGTGAAGGCTGAAAACCTTCGTTGTGCTGTCGACGACGTTCAAAATTTGCTATTCATCACGAGGTTAAAGGGTGACTCCGAAGCTGTTCACGTTCGCTGTGGTGTTCCTCGATGCAGGTCGTCCGTAGAGCAATGATGACTCAGCACCAGTACGTATATACGGTACCGCACCGTAGGGTAGGTGACAAATCCATGACAAAGCATAAAACTTGGGTTTTCGTACCTCTCAACCATCTTGTTCGAGTCTAGCTGCAACCCCTTCCACTTGAGGTCGCTAGGCCCTGCTGCACTTTGACAGTCGCCCCGTCCGGTACCCAGTCATGGCTTCGCGACACTTGGCCCAGCACTTTTCCAGAGCCTTGCGGAGTCGCGCAGCCCTCAGGAGTCTTCGAAGAGGCTTCGCTACCCCTGTCGATCATGCGGTCAAGACGGAGAGTACCACGTTGTCCAACGGTCTAACGGTATGACCATGATAGATTCTGACTACCGAGATGTTATTCTCAATCTAACAACGCTCAGATCGCAACGGAACACTCTCCATGGGCTCAGACTTCGACAGTAGGCGTCTGGATAGACGCCGGAAGCCGGGCAGAGACGGACAAGACCAACGGAACCGCTCATTTCCTAGAGCATCTTGCATTCAAGGTATGCGTTCGAAGATCTGTGTCAGCTGGTCTCAGATACTAAGCTGCCTCTCTAGGGCACTCAAAACCGGACACAGCATCAATTGGAGCTTGAGATTGAAAATTTGGGAGCGCACCTGAACGCGTACACTTCGGTACGTGCGGACGACAATGGGCAGAGGCGTATGGCTTATTGTTACACAGCGAGAAAATACCGTCTATTACGCCAAAGCTTTCAACTCGGACGTGCCTGCCACCGTAGGAATTCTCGCGGACATCCTTCAAAACTCCAAGCTAGAGTCGCAAGCGATAGAGCGTGAAAGGGATGTCATCCTGCGAGAACAGGAAGAGGTGGACAAGCAGCTCGAGGAGGTGGTCTTCGATCATCTGCATGCCACCGCCTTCCAGGGACAGGCGCTCGGTCGAACGATTCTCGGCCCACGAGAGAATATCTTGAGCATCAAGCGCGACGACCTCGTTGGCTACATCAAGCAGAACTACCTCGCGGAGCGCATGGTCCTTGTCGGCGCAGGCGGAGTACCACATCACCAGCTTGTCGAGCTGGCCGAGAAGCACTTTGCCAAATTGCCGACAGAGCCCCCCAGCGCAGCGTCCTCAGCGCTCTCCGCCGAACAGAAACGTCGTCCTGATTTTGTCGGGTCGGAAGTGCGAATACGCGACGACACCATGCCAACCGCACACATCGCAATCGCCGTCGAGGGTGTCAGTTGGAACGACAACGACTACTTTACAGCCCTTGTCACACAGGCCATCGTTGGCAACTGGGACCGAGCCATGGGCAACGCGCCGCACATGGGCAGCAAATTGAGCCGATTTGTGCATGAGAACAACCTTGCGAACAGCTTCATGAGTTTCTCGACGAGCTACAGCGACACCGGGTAAGTCTGCATGCATGTCGGAGCCCAGCGCTGCCTCTTCGTCGGCGTGCATCGCTAATTGCCGGCTCTACCTTGGCAAAAAGCCTGTGGGGAATCTACCTCGTGACAGACCGCCTCACACGAATCGACGACCTCACACACTTTGCCCTGCGGGAATGGTCTCGTCTGTCGTTCGACGTCAAGGAAGCCGAAGTCGAGCGGGCCAAAGCGCAGTTGAAAGCGTCGATCCTACTCTCTCTCGACGGCACCACCGCCGTAGCCGAGGACATTGGGCGCCAGATCGTGACGACGGGGCGCCGCATGAGCCCGGAGGAGGTGGAGAAGGTCGTAGGGGGCATCACCGAGAAGGACGTCATGCGGTTCGCGCGGGAGAAGCTCTGGGATCGCGACATTGCCATCTCCGCCGTCGGCAGCATCGAGGGCTTGCTCGACTACAATCGTGTCCGAGGGGATATGAGCCGGAACGCGTAGAGCCGGGAGAACTTGAACAGGAGCAACGTATGTTTCCGAGGCTCGTCTTAAGCTTTTTCCTGGCGATTTGCGCTGCAGGAGGCAAGCAGCAGGAGCGCAGTTTGTCCTTCAAGATTGGTTCTGTATCATAGGTGCTGTGCTCTTTCGATAGAAATCCGGCGACACAACATCACCGGGATGTACGAGGTAATCTCTTCCCTTGGGACGAGAAAGTGGTAGAAGGTGCTTCGATCTGACAAGGAACATCTACGGGGTACTGTGACATCTCAGACAGCTTCTCGGAGCAAGCTTCAAGCTATATATTCGGCTGGCTGACTGACCATTCGAGGCGTTCCGTATACTCGGAAAACTTTGAATTCTAAGGGTCCAAGAAGTAGATACGACGACCGCGTCAGCTTTCTGGGGCGTCCCCGAGCTTGACAGTTGTAGATAGGTAAATGAAGTGCCTGCCTTGGTGGCCGACAATCTCTTTGCATCCTGCATCCTGCTCGAAAGAGTAGGCGGCATGTACTTGTCTAGAGGCTGGAACTTTCCACGTTCTGCCTCTGCCAACATGCTATGTAGGTCAGATACCCTCAGCGGACCGAATTGGAGATGTTGGTGTCTGTGGCGGGTTCATAGCGTGTCGGTATGATGATTCGACTGCTGGGAGCTCACGGTCTCGATTGTTGCAGGTTGCTTGTTGAGCTATCGCGGGGCTGATGAACAAGGCAGATCATGGAGTTCGGTCGTTTGATCCTTGTTGGATTGAGGCCAAAGCTGATCTTAACTTATTGCTCGAGTCAAAGCCTCGATGACAGCATGCAGCCTAGGGAGGTCATTTCTGGGAATGTCTTCGTGCCGTAAGATGACGAAGCGCCTCAAACATTGACACTGTCAGCGTCGGCCGTGTATTTTGTTCGGCAAGTCTGTGGTGAGGGTTTTCTCTCAATGCTGTTGACTCGCTGTGGACAGTTGATAACAGTACAAAGCCAAGATGGCGAACATGTCAGTAGCCGAATGAGCTCTCGAGTTGAATCCGAACACGGACCAGTTCTGGCCCTACGGTAATGGCACAAGCCACGGAAACTATTTCACAAAAGGCTTGCTGATACAACGACGGAGAAAGTCCTGTCCAAATACCGTCGGATGTTCCTACGACCTTGATATCAGTCCGGGGATTCCACGTGTGGCCTTCAAGCCAAGGGTTTTTGTTGACCGGGGACTCTACGGAGAGTTGCCCGCGGATTTGCAGGGGTGTCGAGATCAGCCTCCCCCCGAGCGACGGCTAAACTGTTGTCTGCAGGCACGTGACAGTTTGCAGAGTTTTCCTCTTCTTCTTTGTTGTCGCTCCTAGATTTTAGTTAGGCCAGAGAGAGACGAATCTACACAGTTGACTGGTTGTCAGCTAAAGCACCTCTCCACATAGTCGACCGACCGTCGGCTTTCAGTTTTGGTGTACGGCCCCATTAGCACCCAAAACTGAGGTGTGTACACCTACATCTCAGGCTTCTCGACAGGGGTGACCCTTCGTACAGTACGTTACGTACATACAGTACTCATGTACGTACGTACCGTACATACATACCATACCCATTCTGGCTTTGGTTAAGCCTGAAGTTGCTTCGTCTCGCCCAAAGATTCCTGCTCGTGCGACTGTGGTCCCCTACTGTCGCTTAGGAATCTCGGTGCTGGAGCGGGCAGTAAGTCTGGGACGAGCCAATGTCGGGCAGGGCAGAGTCGATGCCAGCGGGCTGTTACACTTCATCATGCATCATCGCTCAGCCTCGAGGCTCGGCGCTGGAGAACAATGCGTGCAAGGCTGCAGCCTTGTTCTCAGCCGCACACAATCCTTTTATATAGCCCCTCATTGACCCCAAATCGAGTCTCGGGCATCTCCACTTCATCTCGCGATGGCCAAACCTTGCAAGAGTAGAGTGTGAGAAGCTACACCTGCCCTTCCACTTCCAAGACAAATATGAAGTGGATGAGTACTTGGAGTATCTTGACAACTTTCTCCAAGAAATAGCAAGCAAATCCACACAGCTCCAGAAGCAATCTGGCCACTCAGTTCCCTGGTGGAATCAAGAGATCCAAAACAAGGTTAAAGAGGAAAGAAGAGTAAGAAGAAAAGTGCAAAAAAGGCAAGCAAGTCAAGAGGAACTTGAGCAAGCAACTAAGCTCAAGAAAAAGGCAGTCAGAGATGGAAAACAGAACACTTTCAGACACCAAATCCATGAGCTGGCCAGCTCTTCAAAGTTCTGGAAGCTTGCAAAGTGGGGAAAGTCCAAAGCCAACAAGACTCCTGATCTTCCTCTGGTTCCTGACCTGGAAACACAAGAAGGAATAGCCAAAACCTTTGAGGAAAAGACTAAAGCCTTCTCACAACAGTTCTTTCCAAAAGCTCTAGTTCCAGAACCAGGCTCAGAAAGCTCCCAGACTATCTCTGAGATACAGCTCTCCCAGGAGGTAACATGTGAAGAAGTGGAGCAAATTCTGGCCAAGAAGAAACCTTTCACAGCAGGAGGGAGAGATAAGCTGCCAAATGGATTTCTGAGAGCTCTGGGGCCTAGGTTCTGCCAAGCTCTAGCTATTCTGACTTCAACATGCTGGAAACTGGAGTACTTCCCTGAAAGATTTAAGAGTGCAAAAACAGTCTGCTTGAGGAAACCTGGCAAGGGAACCTACAATCAAGCTAAAGCCTGGCGCCCTATAGCTCTGCTAAACACAACAGGCAAGCTGATGGAAGCTATTGCTGCAGCCAGACTAAGCAAGATAGCAGAAGAAGCTGGACTATTGCCAGATATCCAGATGGGCTTTAGGAAAGGAAGATCCACAGAAGCAGCACTTTTCCTTCTAACCTCCCAAGTGGAAAAAGTCTGGAAGGAAGGCATGGTTGCATCCCTACTCTCACTGGATATCTCAGGAGCCTATGACAGAGTTCTCCCCAAGATACTACAGCAAATTCTGAAAAGAAAAGGAATACCTGCCTGGCTAGCTTCCTGGATCTACTCCTTCTGTGATAAGCGCTCTACCACTCTTGTCTTTGATGATTCTGAGTCTTATTCTATTCCTATTCATTGTGGAGTTCCTCAAGGTTCTCCATTATCCCCTATTCTTTTTCTATTCTACATTTCTGAATTGCATGAGACTGTGCATACTCCCTCTTCTGGTGTATCTGCCCTGGGGTTTGCAGATGATACAAATCTGCTTGCTTTTGGTCACTCCTTGAAAAGTAACCTTCTGAAGTTAAAGAACACACACCACAAATGTCTATCCTGGGCTGCAAGACATGGAATAGTCTTCTCACCTGAGAAATATGAAATACTTCATTTTTCCAGAAGAATGTTAAGGCCTAGGCCGGAACAGCCCAGGTAAGCGAGGGAGGAGTGTTAGTCATGCGGAACAACATCCGACCGATCCGGTGGACGAGCAGGAGCTAAGCGAGGAGCTCGTCCACGCAAAAGGATGATACCCCTCGAGGAGACCCCCCCCTTGGGGCATCTGTATAAAGACCCCCCAAAGGGCCCGGAGGGATTAGCTCTCCAGGCTGAACACCAATGCACACATCGTACTGAGACAATAGCACAGGAGAGTTACCCCACCTGTCTATTCCTCTACCGAGTCCCTGTCTAGAATCCACCCCGCGAAGCAACAGACCGAGCCGCCTTCTGTGTGAACCCGGCCCGGCCTTTAACAGTTTCAGCCTCTAACATATAGGACACTGACTTGATACGATGGTGGATCCACGAAGCCCTACCCCTTCTCAGGCAGCCCAAGCCCAGGCTGCTCAGGCGGCTCAGGCCCAGGCTGTCCAGGCGGCACCTATTGTTAACCTACCCCTGAAGCCCTTGAAGGTAGGTGCCCCGAAGAGGTACGATGGATCCAGGGGAGGACTGGAGTTGTTCTTCTCACAACTGGAGCTCTACTATGGGTTCAACACAGCCCAGTTCCCGACAGACCAGGAGAAGGTGCTGTTTGCAGCCTCCTACCTGGAAGGACCAGCCTTCGCTTGGTTCAACATCTACTTAAGGGATTACCTAGACAATCAGGCAGACCCCAAGGAGCAAGAAGACAATACCCGACGGGTCATGGGAAGCTTGAAAACTTTTAAGACAGCCATGAGGAAGATGTTTGGGATCCTTGACAAGGAAAAGGATGCGGAACGAAAGCTCCAAGCACTGCAGCAAACTGGATCAGCATCAGAATTCACAGCGAAGTTCCAACAACTAGCAGTGAGGACCCAGTGGGGGGACAGTGCACTAACAGCACTATTCTACCAAGGCCTCAAGGAACGAGTCAAGGATAACATCGCGCGAGGAGACTGACCAACCGAGCTCTACGAAATGATCGAGACTGCAGCTCGCATCGACGACTGACAGTTTGAGAGAGAGCTTGAGAAGTGAGGCAAGCAGACGAAACCATGGGTGAAGAAAAAGCCAACACCTGCCAAAGATAACTACGGCTTGGTACCTATGGAAATTGATGCGGTGGAACCACAAAAGAAGGAGACACAGAAGTGTTACAATTGTCAGAAAGTGGGCCACCTTGCGGTGAACTGCAGGAGTAAGAAGAAGAACAAGAAGGGCAAAGGGAAGCAGTTGAACGCCACAAGCACCTGGAAAGGCAGGGAGATGGAGGAGCCCCAGAGGGCCTCCCAAGGCACACTACCCCACAATCACCCTGAGGCAGCACTCCTCAGAGAGGAGGACAACCTCCGACAACACACCGAAAAACTCAAGAACATGCTCCAAGAAACCTTGGACCACCTTGACGAGGTCTGAAGGAAGGTTGACAGAATCCACTGGGAGGACGACCTGATCTCCGAGTTTGACACAACTGGCTATATGGAGGAACAGGTTGACGACAAGGAAGCCCAGCCACCACCAGTCCCCGACAAACCTGTCCTTCAACAATAGGACACAACCCTATCAGAAATAGGGGAGACGCAAGTGTCATGATGGGTTGATGATACCCTCAGCATCACACAGGTCAGAGACATTGCTGATGATTGCAACCAAGACCTGTGGGAACAATGCCTCACCACATGATGCAAACGACACATGGTAGAGCGTCAGGCCCAGGGCCTAGGCGGCTCAAAAAACTAGCAGCGCTCTTCAAAACCGGGGTCGGAAGAGCAGGCAAGACAACACCCCGGGAGGAAGGAGTCAAGCTGAGCCTTGACGCAACAGCCTGCAGCCCGCACTTTCACATCAAGATCAGAGTCAATGGGTGGTTGGCTAAGGCCATGATCAACTCTGGTGCGACTGGCAACTTCATGTCAGAAAGCTTTGCCAGAAGAAACAAGGTTCCAGTCCAAGGCAAGAAAGACCTCTACCAGTTGACGGTAGTGGACAGAACACCACTCTCCAAAGACAAGGGACAAGTGACGAAGGAGACCAAGAGTCTGAGACTGAGTGTCCATGGCATGATGATCAGAACAGAGGAATTCGACTTGGTCCGAATACCACACAAAGTTATATTGGGACTTCTGTGGTTGGAAAAACAAAACCCAAGGATTGACTGGACAAGAAGGCAACTAGTCTTTCCAGATAAGACACTGGTCACGGCAGAACCAGGGGTGACAATCAAAGAAATCTCACTGACACGCTGGAAGAAATACCACTGGCACAGGCAGGCCTGTGTGGCCTGGATGAAACTCTGAACACAACAACTTTGCACCACGCAAGACGCCGTGGGCAAGACTCAGGCACCGCAGTTGCCAAGTGAGTATAAAGAATACCAGGAGATGTTCGAAGAAACAGTGATCGTGATGCTACCAGAACATCAGGAGTGGGACCACGAGATTCCGCTGGAAGACAGAAAAAAACCCACACACAGCCCTATCTACGCTCTGTCAGCAAAAGAGCTTGAGGCCCTGAGAGACTACCTGGACAAGAACCTAGCGAAAGGGTTCATAAGACCTTCAACATCACCAGCTGGATACCCGATATTGTTTGTGCCAAAGAAAGATAGCAAACTTTGACTGTGTGTTGATTACCGGCGGCTAAATGTGATTACGGTGAAGAACTGCTACCCACTGCCACTGATATCAGAAATCCAAGACTGGATCCAAGGAGCCAAATAGTTTACCAAGTTTAACATTTGAGGCGCTTTCAACCTGGTTAGGATGAAAGATGGCGAAGAATGGAAGACAGCCTTTCGTACAAGGTACGGGCACTACAAGTATACCGTGATGCTATTTGGCCTTACGAATGCACTGGCAACATTCCAATCACTTATTAACGCTGTCCTCCGACAATACCTGGATATATTTGTCACCGCTTATATCGACGATGTCTTGGTATACACCAATGGAACCTTGGAGGAGTATAAACAGTATGTCAAAACAATCCTACATGTACTCCGGAAAGCAGGCATGAGGTTACGCCTTGATAAAAGTGTTTTCCACACGAAAGAAGTGGAATATTTGGGGTTGATCCTGACAACAGAAGGAATCTGAATAGACAACACAAAGACAGCAGCAGTACGAGACTGGCCAACACCCAAAAACCTCAAAGAAGTACAATCCTTCCTAGGATTTGCAAACTTCTACTGACGATTCATCAAGGACTACTCAAGAACAGCAGCAGCCTTGACAGAGTTAACCAGAAAGAACAAATCTTTCAGGTGGGGGGAGAGCCAACAAGCAGCCTTCCAGGAGTTGAAGAATAAATTCATCTCCACACCCATTTTGGCATCATTTGATCCTGAGAAGAGGATCATTCTGGAACCTGATGCCTCAGACCAAGCATTGGGATCCTGCTTGTGTCAACCAGATGCTGACAACCGCTTACACCCTGTCGTGTACCGATCGAGAAAGTTCTCTGGCCCAGAACTGAGGTACGATGTTCACAACAAAGAGTTGCTAGCAATCGTCGACGTATTCCAAGAATAGAGGCCTTACTTGGAGGGGGCAAAATACATGGTAGACGTGTACTCAGACCACAAGAACCTAGCTTACTTCACAACAACAAAGAAGCTAAACTGACAGCAAGTTTGATGGGCAGAGTTGTTAGCATCATACAACTTCCAAATTCTCTACCGGAAGAGCACTGAAAATACTCGAGCAGACGCACTCAGCAGGCGACCAGACCTGATGGATGAGAAAACAACAGAGGAACACCCAATCCTAGTGACAAAAGGACAAACCCTGGTCTATGCCCAACCCCAACTGGCAACAACAGAAACAAAGAGTCCACTCCTTACCCTTGGCCACAAGACAGCAAACAAAAAGGAAATTGTGCCAGAAAGAGCACAAGAGGAGGTGATCTGGAGGCACCATGACAGGCCTTTGCACAGACACCCTGGGCAAGATAAAACCTTGGAGAAAATCCAAAGGAACTACCGCTTCAACAGAATGAAGCGCAAGGTGACAGAGTTCATCCGCAACTGCGAACAGTGCGCGAAGAACAAGCCATCAAGACATAAGCCCTATAGGCAGGCACAGCAAATGGACCTACCCGAGGCACCATGGGAAACTATCACGATGGATTTTGTGGTCAAGTTGCCAAAGTCAACAGACCCAGCAACAAAGGTGGTATACGATAGTATTTTGGTGGTTGTTGACAAGCTCACCAAATACACCCACCTGGTCCTGTGGAAAGAGTCAGGAACCACGAACAAACTTGCAAGTGTCCTACTCAGAGAGCTGGTAAGCCACTGAGGGCTACCAAAGACAATCATCTTGGATCAAGACAAACTCTTCACCTTGAAATTCTGGAACATGTGGACAAGGCAACTTGGCATTGATACAAGGATGTCAACAGCCTACCACCCACAAACTGACAGACAAACTGAGCGGACAAACCAGACAATGGAGCAGTATCTATGACACTACGTCAACCACCAGCAGGATAACTGGGTGGAACTGCTACCAATAGCCCAGTTTGTGTACAATGACCAGCAATACAGCGTGACAGGGACAACACTGTTCTTTGCGAACTACGGAAGAAACCCCTGATGGCAGGCAACAGCAGGAGGCAATGTTGTTGATGTTAGCAAACTCGCTGCTATGCACGAGATGATGAAAACAACAATCAACTGTGCCCAGAACGCCACCGCCCGCTGACTACACGACAAAAGGTTGAAGGGACCAACCCTGGAAAGGGGGGATAAGGTCTACCTATCAACAAAAAACCTGCGCTCAAAGTGACCAAGCAAAAAGCTGGATCACGTACAAATCAGACTATTCGAAATTGAGAAGCGCACTGGGAAGGTCAACTATCGACTGAGACTACCACAAAAAGCAAGGATACACCAAGTATTCCATGTCTCGCTGCTCAAACCAGCACCCAGCGACGCAGAGATCAAGACAGAATGGAACTTTGAGGATGACAAAGAAGAGTACAATGTTGAAAGAATCCTGGATAGTCGAAGAAACAGACAGAAAACTGAGTACCTGGTGAAGTGGTTAGGATTTGACGAAGAGGAAAATTCGTGGGAACCAACCGAGAACTTCAGCTCTGCGATGAACCAGAAGCTGGTGGATTACCACCAAGCAAACCCGCAGCGACCAGGTCTGACAGAGACAACAGCTTGAGAGAAGCCAAAGCCTCTGAAGAGAAGATGTCCTCAAAGGACAGTGGAGCAGCAGCCTGACTGGCCTCCTGTTTGCGGATAACGCGGAGAGCCTCCTGTTCCTGAGCATCAAGGGATTCCTGATCCTTGATGGCGGACAGCTCACGACAGATAGCATCAGCCTCCTTCTGTGAGAGATAACCCAGCTGCCGGCGGAGGCAGATCTGCCGGGGAAGCAACTTTGACAATTGGTCATCAGTCTCCCGCAACTGAGCCTCAAGCTGCTCACACTCAAGTTCCATCTTCTTCCATTCTGATTCTGAGAGATGAAGGTCGCAGCGATGACTCTTCTCAACACACCGACAACAAAAAGATGATGCGGAGCTCACGACACACTTGGCGTGGTCGCGATGACAAGCACCGCATGCGATTTTTGATTCCTTGCCTATTTTGCCAATACAACAAGAAAGAAAACTGCGATGACAAGTTCAAGTTGTCTGGCTTTGGTTCATGACAAAAGAGGAGCAGGAACAAAAAGGATCTGGGGACAGAACCCTTGGAGGGAGGGGATAGTGTTAAGGCCTAGGCTGGAACAGCCCAGGTAAGCGAGGGAGGAGTGTTAGTCATGCGGAACAACATCCGACCGATCCGGTGGACAAGCAGGAGCTAAGCGAGGAGCTCGTCCGGTGGACAAGCAGGAGCTAAGCGAGGAGCTCGTCCACGCAAAAGGATGATACCCCTCGAGGAGACCCCCCCCTTGGGGCATCTGTATAAAGACCCCCCAAAGGGCCCGGAGGGATTAGCTCTCCAGGCTGAACACCAATGCACACATCGTACTGAGACAATAGCACAGGAGAGTTACCCCACCTGTCTATTCCTCTACCGAGTCCCTGTCTAGAATCCGCCCCGCGAAGCAACAGACCGAGCCGCCTTCTGTGTGAACCCGGCCCGGCCTTTAACAAAGAAGATCAGACAATCTTCAGCTCAAGCTCAGACTGGGGAATGTGATTCTCAAACCAAAAGAAGAAGTGCGAGTACTTGGAGTGTACCTAGATGCAAAGCTCCACTGGCACAAACACCAGAGGATTATTCTTCAAAAAGCACAGAAAGCACTCTCTTCTCTTTCTAGAACTTCCTATTCTACTTGGGGCTTTCCAGTTCACACATCACGTCTGGTGTACACTGCTATACTGAGATCTCTACTGAGCTATGCAGTGGGGATCTGGTTTAACCCTCTAAGAAAATCCTCCAATATCTCTTCTCTTGTTTCATTTCAAAACAGATGCCTAAGACTTATTGGGGGTGCTTTCAAAGCCACTCCTTCTTTTCTATTAGAGAGTGAGCTTTTTCTTCTACCTCTAGACCTCTACTTTAAATTTCGCACTGCCTGTTGTTAAGGCCTAGGCCGGAACAGCCCAGGTAAGCGAGGGAGAGGTGTTAGTCATGCGGAACAACATCCGACCGATCCGGTGGACGAGCAAGAGCTAAGCGAGGAGCTCGTCCGGTGGACGAGCAGGAGCTAAGCGAGGAGCTTGTCCGGTGGACGAGCAGGAGCTAAGCGAGGAGCTCGTCCGGTGGACGAGCAGGAGCTAAGCGAGGAGCTCGTCCACGCAAAAGGATGATACCCCTTGAGGAGACCCCCCCCTTGGGGCATCTGTATAAAGACCCCCAAAGAGCCCGGAGAGATTAGCTCTCCAGGCTGAACGCACATTACGAGTGACAATAGCAAGAGAGTTACCCCACTTGCTATTCATCTATTGAGTCCCTGCCCTCCTCGGTCAAAGACAGGACCACCCACATTCTGTGTGAACGTGGACTGGCCTTTAACAGTTTCAGCCTCTAACACATAGGACACCAGCTCAATACGATGGCAGATCCACGCAGCCCTACCCCTTCGCAGGCAGGCCAAGCTTGGGCTGTGCCTCAGGCGCAAGCCCAGGAACCACCTGTCCCTACCACCCTCACCTTACCTCCAAAGCTGTTGAAGGTAGGTACGCCGAAGAGGTACGATGGATCACGAGGGGGATTAGAATTATTCTTCTCCCAGCTTGAGCTTTACTACAGATTCAACACCGCACAATTCCCTACGGAACAGGAGAAGGTGCTGTTCACAGCTTCCTACCTGGACAGACCGACATTTGCCTGGTTCAATGTCTACCTACAAGACTTCCTCAACAACAAGGAAGACCCCTCTAGCATGGAGACCACGACACGGCAGATCATTGGGAGATTCTCTACCTTCAAGACCCAGATGAAGAAGACCTTCAGGGTCATTGATGAAGAACGAGATGCGGAACAAAAGCTCCAAGCACTACGGCAGACAGGGTCAGCATCAGACTTTGCGGTGAAGTTCCAACAGTTGTCAGTGAGGACACAATGGGGAGACAGTGCCTTGACGGCACTATTCTACCAAGCTCTCAAAGAACAAGTCAAGGATGACATCGCACGAGGAGACCGACCCACCGACCTCAAGGATATGATTGACACAGCGGTACGCATCGACGACCGACAGTTTGAACAAGAACTCAAGAAGCAAGGCAAGCATGCAAGGCCATAGGGCAAAAAGACAGCGCCAGCACAAGACAAGTACAGCTTGACACCCATGGAGATTGATACAACAACACCACAGGCAACAAAGAAGAAAGAAACACGGAAGTGTTACAATTGCCAGAAGGTAGGACACCTCGCAGCCAACTGCCAAAGCAAGAAGAAGAAAGAAGGCAAGGGTAAGCAGTTGAATGCCACCAGTGCCTGGAAAGGCAAGGGCATTCAGGAGCCACCGAGGGCTCCCAGAGGCACACTACCCATGAACTGGTCAGAAGCAACACTCCTCAGACAGGAGGACAATCTCAGACAGCACATCAAAAGACTGGAGAACAATCTGCAGAGGTCACTGGAGGACCTGCACGCAACCCAAGACCAGATCAATAAGGTTCATTGGGAGGATGACCTGATCTCCGAATTTGACACAACGGACTACGAGATTGACATAACCGGCATGCCACCAGTTCCCGAGACACCACTACTCCGACGACAGGATGCGACCTTGTCGGAGGACAGCGAAGCAAGAGTGACGTGATGGGTGGACGACACCATCAGCATCTCACAGCCCCGAGACATCGCAGCGCAAGTGGACCTTCACCAGGCTACGACACCAGCCTGCGGACGTCCTTATTGGAAAGGATGTGAGGACCACCACTGCAAGGAACATCTCCTAGAGAAAAGGAGAAGGCACTACTTCCCTGGCCCAGAATACCACAAGAAAGCCTGGAGCATCAAGCACCAGCTAAGCCAGCAAGGGAAAGAACGCGATGATTGCGGAGAAGACGCATGGGAGCTATGCTTCACTGAAAAATGTGAAAGACACACGGCAGAACGCCAGGCTCAGGGCCTTGGTTGTTCAAAAAACTAGCAGTGCTCTTCAAATCCGGAGTTGGAAGAGCAGGCAAGACAACACTCTGGAGAGAAGGGGTTGAGCAGAGCCTTGACACGACAGCCTGCAGTCCGCATTTTCACATCAGGATGAGAGTCAACGGGCATCTGACAAACACCATGATCGACTCTGGAGCTACTGGCAACTTCATGTCAGAAAGTTTCGCCAGGAAGCACAAGATCCCGACTCAGGAAAAGAGGAATCCATACCAACTAACGGTAGTAGACGGGACACCACTCTCCAACGACCAAGGACAAGTGACGAAGGAGACCAAGAACCTACAACTGTGTGTCGACGGTACGACAATCAGATCAGAAGAATTCGACTTGGTCCAGATACCACACAAAGTTATATTGGGTTTTCCGTGGTTGGAAAGTCAAAACCTAAGGATCGACTGGAAAAGAAAGCACCTAGTCTTTCCGAAGAGGAGTCTGGCAACTCGAGCAGAGCCAGAGAAAGTGAGAATCAAAGAGATCTTATATGCAGGGTGGAAGAAGCACCACCGGCGAGGGCGAGCCTATGTGGCTTGGATGAAGCCCCGAAACCATCAACTTTGCACCACGCATGACGCCGTGGGCGAGACTCAGGCACCGCAGCTGCCAAGTGAGTATAAAGACTACCAGGAGATGTTTGGTGAGGAAGCGGTCACGATGCTACCAGAACACCAAGAGTGGGATCACGAAATTCTGCTGGAAGACAGAAAGAAACCCACACATGGCCCTATTTACGCTCTATCAGCAAAGGAGCTTGAGGCCTTAAGAGATTACCTGGACAAGAACCTAGCGAAAGGGTTCATAAGACCTTCAACATCACCGGCTGGATACCCAATATTGTTTGTGCCAAAGAAGGACAGCAAATTACAACTGTGTGTCGACTACCGGCAGCTTAATGCGATCATGATTAAGAATCGCTACCCGCTACCATTAATATCGGAAATCCAGGACTGAATCCAAGGAGCCAAGTAGTTTACCAAGTTCGACATCCGAGGCGCTTTCAACCTGGTTAGGATGAAAGATGGCGAAGAATGGAAGACAGCCTTTCGTACAAGGTACGGGCATTACGAGTATACCGTTATGCCATTCGGCCTTACGAATGCACCGGCAATGTTCCAATCACTCATTAACACTATCCTCCGACAATACCTGGATATATTTGTTACCACTTATATCGATGATGTCTTGGTTTACACCAATGGAACCCTGGAGGAGCACAGACAGCATGTCAAGAAGATCCTACATGCGCTCCAAGAAGCAGGAATAAGGTTACGCTTTGATAAGAGTGTCTTCCACGTGAAAGAAGTGGAATATTTGAGATTGATCCTGACGACAGAAGGAATCCGTATGGACGATACAAAAACCACGGCAGTACGAGACTGGCCAACACCCAAAAACCTCAAAGAAGTCCAATCCTTCCTGGGATTTGCGAACTTCTACCGACAATTCATCAAGGAGTACTCAAGGACAGCAGCACCCTTGACTGAACTAACAAAGAAGGAAGAAACCTTCACATGGGGGAACAGCCAAGAAAGAGCGTTCCAGGAGCTGAAAGAGAAGTTCACCTCCGCACCCATACTGGCATTATTTGATCCCGGACAGCGGATCATCATGGAGACAGATGCCTCAGACCAAGCACTTGGATCTTGCTTGTGTCAACCAGACGCCGAAAACCACCTACACCCTGTCGCATACTGATCAAGAAAGTTCTCTGGCCCAGAACTCAGGTATGATGTTCACAACAAGGAGTTGTTAGCGATTGTCGACGCATTCCAGGAGTGGAGACCTTACCTGGAAGAAGCAAAGTACACAGTGGACGTGTACTCAGACCACAAGAATTTGGCTTACTTCACGACGACGAAGAAGCTAAACAGACGACAAGTCCGATGGGCGGAGCTTTTAGCTTCATACGACTTCCAGATCTTCTATCGAAAAGGATCAGAAAACACACGAGCGGACACGCTTAGCAGGCGGCCTGATATGACAACAGACAACACGACAGAAGAGCGCCCAATCCTTGTGACAAAAGAACAAACTCTGGTCTATGCTCAACCTCAGTTAGCGAAAACTGAAGAAATGGGTGCACTCCTGACCCTAGGCCACAACGTTGCGGCCACAAACAAGGAAGAAGTGCCAGAGAGCGCACAAGAGGACGTGATTCGACAACATCACGATGGACCTCTACACAGACATCCTGGGCGAGACAAGACCCTGGAAAAGATCTGGAGACATTACCACTTCAACGGAATGAAGCGGAAAGTGACGGAATTTATTCGCAACTGCGAAGAGTGTGCGAAAAACAAACTGTCACGCCACAAACCCTATGGAGAGAGTCAACAAATAGACCTCCCAGAAGTGGCTTGGGATACCATCACAATGGATTTTGTAGTGAAGCTGCTGAGGTCAGAGGACCCAGTAACAAAGGTGAAATATGACAGTATCTTGGTGGTTGTTGACAAACTCACCAAATACGCTCACCTGATCCTGTGGCGAGAGACAGGAACAGCAAGTGAACTCGCCAATGTCCTGCTCAAAGAATTGGTTAGCCAGCGAGGGCTACCCACGAAGATTATCTCGGATCAAGACAAACTCTTCACCTTGAAATTCTGGAACACGTGGACAAGACAGCTAGGGATAGACATGAGGATGTCTACTGCCTACCATCCACAAACAGACAGACAAACTGAGAGAACAAACCAGACGATGGAACAGTACCTACGCCACTACGTCAACCACCGACAGGACGATTGGGTAGAACTGCTACCAATGGCTCAGTTTGCGTACAACGATCAGCAACACAGCGTGACAGGCACGACACTGTTCTTTGCGAACTACGGCAGAAACCCCCGCTGGGAAGCGATAGCGGCTGGAAGTGGCACTTCAACGAACATCGAAAAACTCACTGCTATGCATGAGGAAATGAAGACTGCAATTGAATCTGCACAAAAGACAACAAGCCACCACCTAAACAGCAAAAGGTTGAAGGGACCAACCCTGGAGAGGGGGGATAAGGTCTATTTGTCAACAAAAAACCTGCGCTCGAAGCGACCGAGCAAAAAGCTGGATCATGTATGAATCGGACTGTTTGAGATTGAGAAGCGCACTGGAGAAGTCAACTACCGACTGAGACTGCCAAAAAAGGCACAGATACACCGAGTATTCCATGTCTCGCTGCTTGAGCCAGCACCCAGCGACGCAGCAATCGAAACAGAATGGCACTTCGAGGACGACGAAGAAGAGTACGATGTCGAAAGGATTCTAGACAGTCGGAGAAACAGACGGAAAACTGAGTACCTGGTGAAGTGGTTAGGATTTGACGAAGAGGAGAATTCGTGGGAACCAACCAAGAACTTCAGCTCTGCGATGAACCAGAAACTGGTGGATTACCACCAAGCAAATCCGCAGCGACCAGGTCCGACGGAGACAACAGCTCGAGAGAAGCCAAAGCCTCCGAAGAGAAGACGTCCTCAAAGGACGGTGGAGCAGCAGCTTGACAGGCCTCCCGTTCACGGATAACGCGGAGGGCCTCTTGTTCCTGAGCATCGAGGGACTCTTGATCCTTGATAGCTGACAGCTCACGACGGATGGCATCGGCCTCCTTCTGTGAGAGACGACCCAGCTGCCGGCGGAGGCAGATCTGCCAGGGAAGCAGTTTTGACAGTTGGTCATCAGTCTCCCGCAGCTGAGCCTCGAGCTGCTCACGCTCAAGCTCCATCTTCTTCCATTCTGATTCCGAGAGATGAAGGTCGCAGCGATGACCCTTCTCGATGCACTGACAACAAAAAGACGATGCAGAACTCACGACACACTTGGCGTGGTCGCGACGACAAGCACCGCATGCGATTTTTGATTCCTTGCCTATTTTGCCAACACGACAAGAGAGAAAACCACGACGACGAGTTCAAGTTGTCTGGCTTTGGTTCATGGCAAAAGAGGAGCAGGAACAAAAAGGATCTGGGGACAGAACCCTTGGAGGGAGGGGATAGTGTTAAGGCCTAGGCCGGAACGGCCCAGGTAAGCGAGGGAGAGGTGTTAGTCATGCGGAACAACATCCGACCGATCCGGTGGACGAGCAAGAGCTAAGCGAGGAGCTCGTCCACGCAAAAGGATGATACCCCTCGAGGAGACCCCCCCCTTGGGGCATCTGTATAAAGACCCCCAAAGAGCCCGGAGGGATTAGCTCTCCAGGCTGAACGCACATTACGAGCGACAATAGCAAGAGAGTTACCCCACTTGCTATTCATCTATTGAGTCCCTGCCCTCCTCGGTCGAAGACAGGACCACCCACATTCTGTGTGAACGTGGACTGGCCTTTAACACCTGTTTTCTTTCTTCTATTCAAAACTCCCCTCTCAAATACTTTCTTGACAGTATCTTTTCCACTATTTCCAGCTATGCCTCTCTCTTGAAGAAACCTTTAAAGGAATCCCCAACTATCTCTCCTAAGTGGAAATTCACTTGGTTAAGTCAAATAACTACTAACCAGGCTAGTTCAAAGAAAGAACTACAAAAGCTCTTTACTAAAGAGTGGGAAGACCAATGGGAAGAGAAGAAAAGAAGAAGCTATCCAGGCTGGCAGACTTTCTGTCAAAAGCCACACAAAAACAATCTGAAGCTCTACAAAGAGTTACAGAAAGCTGAGGCAAGTCTACTACTGCAAATCAGGACTGGAAGAATTGGTCTGGCAAGTTTTCTTTTCAGAGCTGGAGTTCCTGACTTCCCTACCCCACTATGTGTGTGTAGCCAAGCAGAAGAAACTGCAAAACATATCACCTCTTCATGCTCTCTTTATTCAAGACAAAAACAACAAGTCTCTTTTAATCCCCAAGACTTCACCACTATTATTTCAAACCCAGAGCTACTACAGAAGTTCTTGTACTGGTTTATGTCTTTGAAAAGACTAAACCAGTTTAATCTAGCTTTCAAACTCCACTATTCCCAATCCAATACCTAGATTCTCTTCTCTTACCAGAAACTTCAAGATTCCTTTTGTTACATTCCCTAGTCACACCCTGCCTTCAGTTTTTATCTCTTCAAAGGTTTTCTGAAGGAGTTCACTATTAGCTAGAAGATCTGCATGGCTGTAAAGCTACTACCAGTGTAAGAATCAAATAAAATAATAAATAAAATCTCGCGATGGCCGAGATCCTTGCGGTGACTGCAGCAGCTGTGCAGTTTATCGATGTTGGTGGCCGAGCCTTAGTCAAGTTTTCTCGACTTGTCTCAAACCTACGGCGCGCTCCCAAAGCAGTGAGGACTGCAAAGAGTGACTTGAGTCGTCTAGTCGGTCTCGTCAAGACGATCAAGCAGGACTTCGAAGCAGCCAAGACTGGACCTGCTACATCGCTCAGTGGGGCCGTCTCTCACGCGCGACTCGATACTGCAGCAAGTTTTCTTAAAGATTGTCTGAATGAGACGAACGAGCTCTTACGGATTCTTGATGGGCTTGACTGCGAGCGGTCTGATAACGTTGCAAAAAAAGCGTGGCGCGCCGTCGTCAGCGTCAAGGAGGAAAACAAGATTTCTGAAGGGTTGGCGCATCTTGAACAGATCAAGTCAAGCTTGTCTCTCTGGTATCAGCATGAAACGCTGGCCTTGGTGAATAATCAGCTGTAAGAGCTACGCAAAACTCTTTGATCGCACCCGCGCTGAGTTGACGCATTCCACCCTTCCGATACAGACAACGTTGGCTGTTGTCGAGGAAACTCATAGCAAGATCTCGCCCTTCGGAGGGCAGCTGGCTTCGCTAGAGCATAAGGTTAGGAGCAGCACGCAGACTATCCAGAGAGGTCTGCAGCAAAACGAGACTGGCATCGTAGCCTTGGGCCAGGGCATGACCCAGATAGATGGGACGCTTGTTGACATGTCAAGCCAATTTCAAGCGACTGTTGAAGCTCTCACTCGTAAGGTTATTATACTGTCATGCTGACTGATACGCCATGTTTGCTGAATGGTTCTCTCAGGTTCAAGTCCATGATGCTACTGTTAGTCGCGTTGAAAGCTGCCTCGAGTCTTTATGTCGCGGTGGATATGATCGAAGTGCCCAAATTCGGTTTGAGGAGCAAGATGTTGAAAACCTTGTACGCTCACTCAATCCAAGTCTAATCTCAAGTTATACTAATCCAGCGATTCATATTCATAACAGGCTGATCAGGTCGTTTTACGTCTCGCAGCCAAACCAGGTTTGGCTCAAACCCTCGAATCCGAGGGCCGTGAATACCCATCCCGGGTAAATGCGCGCCAACAGGGTCCTAGGCGCTATGAGAAAGCGCGATGTACCTGCGCTGCTACCACCTCAACCTCTCGCATTTCGTGGCCGCCAATTTAGTTCTATCAAGAGACAGGCAAACGACATCTTCCCACATGCCCGCTCCATCGGCTATCGAGTACCACTTGGACGATTGGGGTCCGCGCAATACTTCCTAGACTGCTTGCGAAAAGCATAAGTCTGGCTTTCACAGCTACCTCAGGAGCTGGTGGTTTCTCTATCTCACATGGCCTTCAGGCAGTCAGAATCGTCGACAGGAGGCGGTCTCCGGCATTCCAGGCGCTTGCTTTGCTCAGGGAAAGATTGAATGAAATCCACCCTCATATCTCGCCACGCGTTCGCGCAGAGTTGATCTCGAAAACGTTGGACAAGACTTGCAAGCACCTAGACATGGCCTTTCGCTCTGGGAATGCTTCTGGACTTGACCAAGACATACGGGGCCGGACGCTGTTGCATGTAAGTCAAGTCCGGCTTGTCACCTGGGATATGCGCGTTGCTGAAGTCACGGCATATAGGGATTGGTTGCTGCTGTGATATATCGAGATGGTCTCACTAGGGATGACATCTTTCCAACAATAGAACTAATCGTTAACTTTGGGGGAAACGTCAATGCTGTGTCCGAGAGGTATGTATGGTCACCAATAATTGGTAATAAAACTTCGAGGCATAAGGCTCACTTCATGTGGAGCGACGGAACCGTTCTAGCTATGGCAATAAAATCCATGGACCTTACGATTAGCTACCTTCCTAACGTTCTCTTGGATTTCGAAGCCGTAGCCCAATATCGAGGCGACTTCCTTCGTAACTACAGCCGAAACTCATTCGTTTCTCAATTTCTTGCTAGCAGAGCTGAATCTGCTGCAGGTCAGTTCTTCATTACCTATTCTTTAACACCTACTTGACTGGTATATATAGCATCATCTGTACTCACGCCCTAAGTGTCTTAGAATGTGGCTGTTCTGAACTCAGCATATCGATCATCAACCGGTCTGCCCCAGAACTCGAACGCTTACTTTTGGGAGGTCATGACGCAAACGGCAGCCCAGATGAGCCTGTGTCCCCTCTCACATTGGCGCTAGGATGGCGTTCTGGCATGGATGCACTTCTTGAAGCAGGCGCAGATCCTTGGATATCAACCTGCGTCGCTATCGAACTTGGCCTAGTTTCCGAGGTTGGGGTGCTACTGGAGTTCAACTGCCCGCTGTTCCAACCTGCCATTGATACATTAGGAGCTTCCCAATCTCTTCTGGCTTTCGCTCTATATACTGGTCATCATCAAGAAATGGACACGTATGACGACATCATCAGCCTTATAATCAAAGCAATTGCAAAGTCCCGGCGCCAACTTATGGATCTGGCCACCCAAAAACTTTCCAGCAGCCAGCTGGGACTTCTTTCTCCACAGATAAGGAGAGGGGAGACACTTCTTGACAAAGATGCGTCGTGGGTTGTGGATGCTCTGGAGGCGGCCAGCGTTGTCATTCCTCCCTTCCTATGGCCGGGCGACCATGCATCAATCTATCATCACCGACTACTTCGGATGGATAAAATTACTGAGCTCTTCAATATAGGATTTTGCTCCATTGATGTGGAGGACGCATGTGGTCTTACTCCGGCCATCATCCAGTGCTACTCCCTTCAGCTCGACGAGGTAGTATGGTTTCTAAGTCATGGAGCTAGATCTACCGGATTTCTTGCATCTCAGCCGTTGAACTTGGTCGACGCTGTCGCTTTGCAAAGGGGGTTCAATGCTTATTGCCGGCACATCTTGGGCTCTTTCGTGCCTCTTACTTCGTTGCAAAATGTCTCGCTGGGCAAAATCATTGCAGCCTGCAACCCTACGTTGAATGATACTTGTGACTGCCCCTGCTCTTCTCACGGCTGCTCGACCATGACATTTCTATTCAAGAGGTTCTCCGGCTCCTGGCGCGATAAGACAGGCTTGCTATCAGATTGGCTGCAAGCAACAGATGGGACCCCTACCAAATTGGAATCAAACTATGCAGAAATCTGCAGACGGGAAGCTTTCGAGAGATTGGGCATGGCTCACGTCTGCTGCCAATACGTTTATTCTAATAGGCCGAGTTATGGCGACTACTATCATGTGAGAAAGTGGTTGAACGCGGATGAGGAGCAAGAGCTCCGCGACGAAGATGAACCCTTGAGGGCTGTCCTGGAGATATACATGCAGCTCTACAAGGACCTGCGAAAGGAGCACTCGGGACCTTTCCTCGTCTTTTGGGATGCATGGTGGGACGCCCTGACCGCTTTCCCTCCTGAAAGAATCGAAGTCAAGATTCCAGGATACCACTCCCGATGGGAGCCTGTCGAAGTGAAAGCGCCTCAGCGGGCATTCGACAGCGGCGGAAGTTCCATTTCCTGGGCGAGCTACGGCCTAGACGGACAGATCAGGGACGCAGTTCGATCTCGTCTGGGACATCGCGATGGAGAGGACGACGCGGATATCTTTGCCGATGCGATGGCATGCTTGTTTCAGGGTGGCGATCTGCTCTGAGAACCTGTTCCGAATACCGTTTTCCTACCGATCTCTCTCCATTGCTCTTTGTACTTGGCTGTTCGGATTCGGGGTGGTGATGTGCTCTGAGAACCTGTTCTGAATGCTGTTTTCGTACCGATCTCTCTCGGTTGCTCTTTGTACTCGGCTGTTCGGATCCACGGTTTTCCTACAGAGACTCATTTTCCTCGAATTCTGAAGGTGAAGGCTCTATCTTTTCGGTTGAGGGACCAGGAATGAGGATTTCAAGTCACTGCTTTGAGGAGCTTTGGGGCTGTGGATCAACTTCCCTCACGACACTCTTTGAGCTCTTCGAAGTTGTTCAACAGTGCAATTGCGCCTTCTCAAACATCGTTCTCAACTCAACTGGACTAGTATGTCTCATCGTTAGTAGCTCGACAAAGATTCGAAGCCCTAGCAGTACAAAATGAAAGTGGAAGGCTCAACTAAAGCTATAAGTAGGCAACGAAAGACACAAAGCTAGTGGAGTGAAGCTTAATGCCAACAGATCTCGCGACAAAGAAGTAGCTGTGTTTGTTTTCTGAGTTAGACGAGATCAACTGTTGATTCTGATCTTTGATCCTTGGACTTCTAATTGTGTGGTGGCTGACTCACACCTACAATACGTGTGGTACGTACTGTACCGGTAGCACATACCGCAATCAGCCATGCGTACCCACCCGTGCCACCCCAAGGGGGGCCTGGCGGGGTACGGAGTGGCCCCACCTTGGTGCGGGTACGTGTGATCCGGCCAGAACTTCAAGTTTCGAATCCTCCAAGGTAAGATCAGTAGGAAGTTGGGTTGATTCTTCTCGGCACCAACAGCCATGTTATATGTGAAAGGGTCGATTGGGATTGTGATTGTCGTTATCTGATGCTGCAACATCTACAGCAAGGAGCGACAATACTCCACCAGGGTAGACGTGCCAGCTCGGATATCCGTTCATACCGCTGACATCTGTCAGGCGGCAAGATGTCGGGCACTGTGATTCACCTTCGTGCGGAATGTCAGTGGGCTTCGCGTCCAATGACACTATCTTTGTTGCTGATTGTGGCCAACAGGCAAACCGCTGGAATACCGCTCAGCCTGTGCGTCGTGTGAAAGATACCAGCCGCCGATGGCTTGGTCTAGATGCTGATAGGCGATCGCCCCTACAGTGACGCCCTCGACAGCCAAAGCGCTCATTGACGCTGGGTATACCTTATACGTGGAACGAAGCCCAGAGAGGATATTCGAGGATGAGGAGTTCGAGAAGTAGGTGATCATGTCAACGCTATATGCATCTGTGTTGCTTGCTGAAACCCTGGCGCCGATCGCAGAGCTGGAGTGAAGTTGGTGCCAGAAGGCTCCTGGGTAGATGCTCCGCGAGATCACATCATTCTTGGACTGAAGGAGCTACCGGAAGAATCATGTGTGTCACCTTTGTTTGTTGCGCGCGACGTCTAGAAGCTCCATACACTGACTGGGTTTCTTACCAGTCCCCCTCAGTCATACGCACGTTCAATTTGCGCATTGCTACAAGGAACAAGCAGGATGGGAGTCTATTCTATCGCGGTTCCCGCGAGGCCACGGCACACTGCTCGACCTCGAGTTTCTGACTGATGAAAACGGACGACGAGTGGCTGCCTTTGGCTACCATGCAGGTTTCGCAGGCGCCGCCCTGGCGCTACAAGCATGGGCATGGCAGATAACCCACCCAAGCTCGGAGACCTTTCCGGGAGTCAAGCCGTACGACAACGAGGATCTCCTCTTGCGAGATGTGCGGGCCTCCGTCGAGCGAGCAATGGCCCAGCCGCGCGAGGATGATAAGCATCCGAAGGTCCTAGTCATCGGCGCTCTTGGCCGGTGCGGCACTGGCGCCGTGGAGCTTTGCCAGCGGGTTGGCATCCCGGAGGACCGCATCGTCAAATGGGACCTACCTGACACCGCTCGAGGCGGGCCCTTTGATGAGATTACGGATGACAGCGACATCTTCGTGAATTGCATCTACCTGTCCAGCGCGATCCCGCCATTCGTATCTCCCTCGAAGGTCCGAACGTCCACGACGAGGAAACTCTCAGTGGTATGCGACGTAAGCTGCGACACCACCAACCCGCACAATCCGGTCCCGATCTACGACCGGAATACCACTTTCGAGCACCCATTACTGCAGGTCCCGGTCGATCATCCGCCCAAGTTGGCCGTCATCAGCATCGACCATCTCCCGTCCCTGCTACCTCGCGAGGCCAGCGAAGCATTCAGTCGCGCCTTGTTGCCGAGTTTGTTGCAGCTGAAGGACAGGCAGTCCGCCCGGGTATGGAAACAGGCCGGGGATCTGTTCAAGGAGAAGGTGGAAACGCTGTCGACGGAGTCGAGGTCTTCTTGAAGGACCTTGGCTAGTGGTTGAAGGTCATCCCATCGCGCTATGAGTCGCCGTGCAGAGTAAAGTTGCCCGCAAGAGGCAAGCCCATCTCAAGTCGCGTTGTTCCTGACAGCAGCTGTTCGGGTTAGAATTTCAGAGACGCTTGTTCGTCTGGGATATCATAGATGAGCTCTATCAATTCCTCTGTAGATAAGCCTCGCAGCACTGTAGAATATAAGTACATCGCCACCATTGGCGCAGAGTTCAGTCGTGCCGTTCCTCCCTGGCATTCCGTCACTATTCTAATCGCTTAGTAATTTTACGAGCCTGCAGATCCGACCTTTCGTCCTTGAGCTTGACGTGGCTGGCACACTGACACAAGCCAGGAAGGACCCTCCTACGGTAATCTGACAATTCCCTTCGTCGGTGAGCTGGGCCGTCAGGATGCCGCTGAACTTTATACCCCGGATTGAGGCGCCGAATACAGACTCGTCCGAGTCAGGCCTAGACTTCAAACCCATATCGTACCTGGGCGCGGTTTTTCTCAAGGTTCTACCAGAGCGGATCGAAGAGACGATTGGGTTTCTGGCACGGACTGTTCAAGAACATGGGACTGGTCTGGCCGTGTATCTGGACGTCACAGATCTGCCCTCGGACGAGACCGTGACGTCGCTCCTCGACGCTGGTGCTTCAAAGGTCGTCATCTCCCTTGACCAATTCTCATGGCTGCGCAATTCAACCGAGGAGATTGATCATAGCAGATTGATACTGAAGCTGGCTGGTGATCATGATCATCGGAAGGAAATCGTTGGCCATGCGGCTGAGCACCCACCACTGGGACTTTACTGTGAAGGTGTACAAGATGTGGGGTTCTCGAAGGAGCAGCTCGATAGCCGTGGAGACGGCCCTAACCCCCATGTCTACGTATCGGAGACTGCTGCGAGTGAGCAAGATCTGGCTGCACATGTGAAAGACATCAATAGCATGTCCGCCATTCCAATTGTTGCAGCCAGCAGCTTGACTGTGGACGCCAAAGCCAATTCTAAACTTGCTTCCGTCGCGGCGCTCCTGCAGGTCAAATCAGACAGGCAGGACGGATTGTTTTCCACCGTGGTGACAGATGAACGTGGCGTCGCTCTGGGTTTGGTCTACAGCAGTCATGAGAGCATTTTGGAGAGCTTGAAAACTGGTCGAGGGGTGTACCATAGCCGCAAACGAGGACTGTGGTACAAGGGCGAGAGCAGCGGAGACGTTCAGGAGCTCGTTAAGATCGACCTGGATTGTGACGGGGACTGTCTGAATTTTGTCGTCAGACAGAAGGGAAGAGGTAAGCGTGCCACACACGCTCTGCTCGTTGATGCTCTACTGATAACACATAGGCTTCTGTCACCTGGCCACAGCGACCTGCTTTGGACCGAGCAATGGTCTCTCACGCTTGCAGAAGACGCTCCAGTCTCGGAAGGAGTCTGCACCAGCGGGGTCCTACACCGCCAGGCTCTTCTCCTCGCCGCAACTGCTGCGAGCAAAGATACTGGAGGAGGCCGAGGAGCTATGTGAAGCCGAGCGTCCCGAAGGCGTGGCTTTCGAGGCCGCCGACCTGATCTACTTTGCTCTGACAAAGTGCATTCAATCAGGAGTCTCGCTGGAAGACGTGGAGAAGAATCTTGATGCCAAGCGCCTCAAGGTGAAGCGCCGAAAAGGCGACGCCAAAGGCCGTTGGGCTGAAAAGGAGGGATTGGCCGACGGCAACCCAACCCAAACTGAAGCCTCGGAGGTTCAAAGGACGGCAGAAGCACCTTCTGTGCAAGAGCCATCCGTGCATGATACGGCCGAGGTCAAGGCGGAGGATATCCGCATGACGCGCTACCAGTCCTCGGCCGAATCCCGTGAGACTATTCTCAAGGCTCTACAACGACCATCTCAACGCTCAACGGACGCTATTATGGACATCGTCAAGCCGATCATCACCGCGGTGCGGGAGAAGGGGGATGTTGCGTTGCTTGAGTACACGCGCAAATTCGAGAAGGCAGTCTCACTCAGCTCCCCGGTTCTACGCGCTCCTTTCCCACCAGAGCTCGCACGGCTGCCACAGGAAACCATCGAAGCCATCGACATCAGCTTCGACAACATCTACCGTTTCCACGCGGCACAGAAGGAGCAGCGCCCGCTGCAAGTCGAGACGATGCCCGGCATAGTCTGTTCCCGGTTTTGCAGATCGATTGAACGAGTGGGTCTCTACGTACCTGGAGGCACCGCGGTGCTGCCTTCGACTGCACTCATGCTGGGGGTGCCTGCTCTGGTGGCGGGCTGCAAGAAGATCGTCCTGGCGTCACCACCGCGATCCGATGGCTCTGTCACCCCAGAGATTGTGTACATTGCGCGCAAGATCGGAGCCGAGAGTATCGTGCTCGCGGGCGGCGCACAGGCAGTCGCGGCTCTCGCATACGGCACCGAGAGCGTCAGCAAGGTCGATAAGGTTCTAGGTCCGGGAAATCAGTTCGTGACGGCAGCGAAGATGATGGTGTCGAATGATACCAGCGCCGGCGTCAGCATCGACATGCCAGCCGGGCCGAGCGAGGTTCTGGTGGTGGCGGATGGCGGTGCGAACCCGGCGTTCGTCGCGTCGGATCTCCTCAGCCAAGCCGAGCACGGGCCTGACTCTCAAGTGGTCCTCATCGCCGTCGCTCTGAGCGATGTGCAGCTCGAGGCCATCGAGAGAGAACTGCATCATCAGGCCACGGCATTGCCCCGCGTGGAGATCGTCCGAGGCGCGATCAATCACTCGGTCACGCTTCGGGTGAAGGATATCGACGAGGCGATGGAACTTAGCAATCTCTACGCGCCAGAGCATCTCATCCTCCAGGTGGCCGACGCCGTAGACGCCTCAAAGAAGGTCGAAAATGCGGGCAGCGTCTTCATCGGACCATGGACACCGGAAAGCGTAGGCGACTACTCTGCCGGGGTCAACCACTCTCTGCGTAGGTCCCCTCTTCCGTCTCTAAAACCGACGCCCCCTTTTCCGCTCGACCTGTGCGTCACTCAACTTCCTTGTCTATCGTCGGGTTCCGTACTTCCTTTTTGTGGCTCTCCGTTCGCTGACAGATTCTAAAGCAACCTACGGCTACGCGAAACAATATTCCGGCGTGAATCTAGCGTCGTACGTGAAGCACATCACGTCTTCGCATCTCACAGCAGAGGGTCTCAAGAAGCTTGGCGGAACCGTCATGCGTTTAGCAGAGGTCGAAGGACTCGACGCGCACAAAAGGGCGGTGGAGATCAGGCTCAAGCACATGGAAGATGAGGGAATTTAGAGGGGCGACAAGTTTACGCTGTTGGTCCGCCGAAGGATCTGCCTTTGCGACAAGTCGATTTCGGTGTTGCGGGCGTTGCATCTTGTTAGAGATTCTCGAGTCACGATTTGATTTTCCTCAATGATCTACGAGGTGGGCAGTGGTGGGTTGCAGCAAGGAAGACGCTCAACACAATGGCCAGAGATATACGCATCCGACTGTGACAATTACACTCAACTGTAACAGGGCACCCCTACAGAGCATGGCCAGCTTCACGAGGACAGCAAGACAATCAATTGCTATCTGTAGGCCTCCGTCTCAGAGATGAATCCCGCGATGTTCTAGCTAGGAATCGAAAAGGGTTTTGTGCGAGCACCGGAGCAATGTTTCTCCGCTCCGAGGGCTGTTTAGTCATTGACCCCTCAACAGGGGGCTTGCACGTGACCGACGATGAATAATCACCTTGTGACGTGCGGAGATAGGGTGGATCCGAGCTTGCCGAAGCATGGACGTTAATGTACCTATGACGATGGCTTTCGATACGTCGGTCAGACGACGAGCCACATTCCACCCCTCATCGCAGGACGTAGCTTCCGAACGATCATCACCGCCACCCAGCTCTGCCCCCCTTCACTATCATGATGGTGCAGAACAAAGCCGTCATCTTCAAGAAAGTCCCCGAGGGATTGCCCGTTGAGGGCGAGCATCTGGCGGTCGAATCGACCGATTTCGACATTGACCAAGCCCCTCCGCCGGGCGGGATTACGGTCAAGATCCACGTCTTCTCACTGGATCCTTACCAACGAGGCCGATTGAGGGACGCGAGTATCAAGTCGTACGCGCCACCGTACCTCACGGGCAAGCCCATCTCGAACGGGGCCATCGCCAAGGTGTTGAAGAGCGACACGGCCAAGTTCGGAGCGGGAGATGTGGTGATCGGTTTCTTCCCCGCGGCGGAGTATGGCGCCATCGCGTCCGAGGCCGTTGATGGTCTCAAGCCACTACAGAACCCGTTGAACCTGGATCCCAAGCTCTTTCTGGGGCCCCTCGGCATGCCGGGCTTGACGGCGTATTCGTCCTTTTACGAGATCGGCAAGCCAAAGAAGGGCGAGACCATCCTCGTGTCGTCGGCCAGCGGTGCCGTGGGTCAGATCGTCGGTCAGCTTGCCAAGCACGAAGGCCTGAAGGTGATCGGCAGCGTCGGCGACGACGCGAAGCTAGACTTCATCAAGAACGAACTAGCTTTCGACGAGGGGTTCAACTACAAGAAGGAGAGTCCCACGTCGGCCCTGGAGAGGCTGGCCCCGGACGGCATCGACATCTACTATGAGAACGTCGGTGGTGAGCATCTCGACGCGGCGCTTGCTAGCCTCAACACCTACGGCCGAGTCGGTAGGTCCTGTCCGGTAGTCTCAACGGAGTCGATGTGGAGCTGCTTGCTGACCGCAGCCCGTGCGTAGTTGCCTGCGGCATGATATCCGAGTACAATCGGAAACCAGAGGATCGGTACGGCGTTACGAACCTGATCAACGTCATAACCAAGCGCCTCACGATCCGAGGCTTCATTGCGAGCGATCCAGGCATGGGGCCCGACTGGGCCGAGGAGCACCAGAAGAACATGCAGCGGTGGATTCAGGATGGCACGTTCAAGACGAAGCTCCACGTCACCAAGGGCGTCGACCATGTGATCACTGGGCTCCTCGACCTCTTCCACGGCCGGAACTTTGGCAAGGCCGTCGTCGAGATTGCCGAGCTTGATCAGGTGGGTCAGGACGGGCCTTGAAGCTACGTACGGTAGCAGTGGTCCATGTGCAATGGCACTGACGACCGGTACTCCGCCGCGAAGGTCTCTCGGCAGTCCCAGCTGTAGATATCGATGACGGCTGTCCGTCAGGGTCGGCGATGCTGATTAGGCTGTCTCTCGATAGAGAATCGATAGAGAATCGATAGAGAGTCGATGGAGATTCGCTGCAGGAAAAGGAGGTGGCTTTCCAAGTCTGTCAAAACACGAGCTCTCGTTCAAGAGTCCAGGCCCTGGAACGATGGAGCACTTTCCACCTAATCACGTGCCTCTATGCGTGGTGTAGGCGCTGATCATCTCTTCGTCTATCGACCTGCCTAATCCAGTGACATCATCCATCCGAGCCGCGTCTCGAATAGGCTTGACGCCAGATGGGCAATTCCCAATCTGGATTCCGCTAGCCCACTTGAGACCAGCGCAGATGGTGGCGTTCCCCTCCCGTCTACCACCATCCTCGATCCGGACCACACTCTGCGCTTGTGTATATCATGTTTCTAGTGGCGCCGTTGAGCTGAGCCGGGCCTTGTGGGCGCTATGGGACAAAGCAGAATGACACGAATGGGAGGCAATGGAAAGAAAGGAGGGAGCTGGACAGCGAGATCCGTTGCTCTCCAACGCTCCCGCCTCCCCTCCCCTGCCAGCGCCGTGTCATCCTGTTCCACCTCGACTATCATACAGCGATCCCCACAGCGACACTGCCGTTGCCGCGAAACCTTGACTTACCCACCACGCCCATCCGTCGTCATCAGCCGTCGAGAGGCGTCGGGCAGATCTAGACGTCTCCTTTCGTCTCGTCGCCGCATCCCCACTCATCCTGGATCGCAAAGGGGCGTCATAGCGCCATCCTCGGGTATTCGAGTTCCCGGCAACCATGGCCTTCACCTTTATCTTGGGCGAGCACCCACCGTCGCCGACGTCTTCTCCAGTTCGGTCAGCAGGAGCGGCGCCCTATCGGTCTTCTCGTCGGCATAATCGAGGCGGCGCGTCGGAACGACTCTCGGTCATCATGGAGGACGCAGGCGCGGAGCCGCCACGGCCGTCTCACAACGCCCACGCCCCCAATCGAGCGGGGCGGCCGAGCATCGGGCCGGATGGCCTGCCTCAGCACGTGCACGACGGACCACCTCCGCCGTACAGCCGTCACGCAAGTCGGCTGGGCCCCGGTCGAAAAAAGCTTAAAGAGCTACGAAACAACAAGTTTGTCGCGCGGCGAGGGGGCTGGAAGAGACTGGCGGGCGGCACTCTCATATTCGCCCTCGTCACGGCAGCCACCATCGCGGGGTCCGTTGCCGGCCTAAAGCGGGGGCAAAAGTGGGACTACGCTTCGCCTTCTTTACGCGATGATCCGCTCCGGCGACTTGCTGACGTGCTGAGGGTCAGGGACGAAGCGTCGGATCGGTCCACCACTGCAGGCGCATCTACTCCCCCCGAGTCAGCTGAACCCTTTCCCCAAGGGTCTTATCTCTTCAGCACCTTCCTCGATACGGTGTCGACCGGCTGCGTCGAGGACCCGAGAGCCTTCACGTGCTATCCGTACCAGACCTACAGCGAATCGGCCGCACAGAGCGCCTTCATCTTCAACTGGATCATTGCCGCCGCCACGGATGCTGCTGCGAAGTCGGACTTTACCATCTCGTCTAGCGAAAACCCCTTTGCCCTCGCATTTACGGACGTGCCGCTTCGGCTGGTCGACGAGGGCAAAGAGGCGGAAAGATATGTCTTTGAGATACCAGCGGATAAGGTGGTGGTTCCGACGGGTCCCATCGGGGGCGAGACGGCCCGCTTGGGCTGCCACTACAACGACACCTCCTTCGAGGCGCAGCTCTTCACGAAACGACCGAAAAGGAGACCGCAAAGCGCTCGATTCCCGGCCTCGCCATCCAATTCTGCGGCGTCTGGTAGGTGGCGTCGCAGAGTGAAGGCGAAGAGGGCGCAGTACCAGCCCTGGCCGTACGCCGTACAGGTGGAGCAGACGATCCGGAGCGGTCCCGGCGTGCCAAGCTGCTTCAAGATGGTCAACGGCGAAGAGAAGGACCAGGCCAATGTCGACCTCGGGGTCGCCGAGGGTGCCGGGACGTGTCGTTGTCTCTATCGTGACCCTCAAAGATGAGAACCGGGAAGCCTCGGACCGTCAGTTGCTGATTCGAGCTCGGCCAGAGCCAACACCATTCGGCCGAGAGCACCGCTCTCTTCCTCGAGAGAAGGGCCTGCTACACTCGCCATGCTTGTGGCTACTGGAGGACCAGCCCTACCGCTGATCCGTCTTGCCCGACCACGGCGAAGCGGCAAGCGCTTGTTCCTCGCCTCGTGGCGGCTTTATGCCAGCCTCGGGCGGCACGCCACAAAAAGGCCCAGCTACGACCGAGGCCCTTCTTCCGATCCTCCTCAAAGCCATGGCCAAGCTCCTCCCGGATAACTCAGCCGCCCTGCTACGGCACATGCTGATCACCTGGCATCCGACGAGAATCTTAACAGCGAGACATCTGGGCTGGAAGGCGGTGCAAGGCAAGGCATGACCACGAAGTTCTGGTACATCCTACCCACGCCCCTCATCGCGCACCCAGCTCCGTCTTCTACATTGTAGACATGGAAAGCCGATACGCAGCCAGAAAGATGGAGCACGCTTCAAGCCCCCTCCCGAAGGAACCATTCCACCTCGTGCAAGACCCCGTCTGCCTATATCTCAAGGATCCCTCGCATCAACGCCCCGACACCGTCCGAGTAAGACGAAGCCTCTATTCTTCCACGTCAAGACTCGTGACCTTACCCGCGACCTTGACAGCACCATGCCGGAGACACAGAAAGCACAGGTCACAGGAATCATGTCTCCCTCCGCTTGCTGTCCCTCTCACAACAATTCCTGTTTGTAGTGGCATAGCCGGTGAAGAACACCACGAAGCATTCCGAGCGAAAATATACTAGCAACTGCTTCACGATCAGTGCTTTCTGTGTCCAGACCATCAGTCTGACGTCGGGTTACTGATGCCTTGATGTCGTGTAGCGGGATGCTTTGATTTCGTGCTCCGGATAGGACGTGGGTTGGTTGTATATCCCTTCTTCCTCTTCTCCGGTAACCATCCGCTGGACTACATTGCTATTCGTCCGCTCGACCACGAAGCTATCAGATGAAGAGATGGGTGATCGGGCCAGACCAGGACAAGAAGATACTGTGTATTACAGTAGGACGACGAAAGTCCAGAGTATGACGGAAGCAATGAGCACGCAGCTCCCAAAGAAAGTCGGGGAGCGACATTCGCATGACAATCTCACAGTGATCTTTTCATCTTTTCATCTAACCATCTCCATCTCCCTGCTCCTTTCTCTCCGTCTCACTCCCCCTCTTCAACTGCACTCCTTATCCCGTTGTCGAATATACCCTACAAACTTCGCCTACGCGCTGGAATCTAGTTTTTTAACTTGCTAGTAGGCAAGTAGTTCAACGTCTTCGATGCAGCTTTTCCGGCTTTGACAACTGGCGAAGAGGTGTTCTCTTTGTAACTCTGAGTGATGTGACTCTACAAGGCATGAGTCATGTGACACGTTTTTGGCCTTGGGTGTGGGTCTTTGTGGTTTGGCTACAGGACGGGTGGATGGAGGTGGCTTACATGTGGGTGAAGGACTGTGGTCAGGAGGAGATTTGGGGAATACTGAAGAACTTGGATTCTCACATGGCTCAAGCACGACACTTGCAGTACGACGTCGCACAGATCGCAAGTGGACAGGACAGGGATGGATGGTAGCAAAGGTCCTAGCTGAGGGCAGTATCAGAGTTGTCGTTAGTGTTTCCAACAGGGGTTCATTGCAATTTCTATCGTCCCGAGATGATATCTCCTACTGAACGACCTGACAGTGTTTCAAGAGACTGTACTCCGGAAGAGGGGTCAGGTTTGATATGAGTAAGTTAAGAAAAAGGGATGAGCAAATAAGGATGGCCAAGCCCATGCTCCCCGACGACCAGGGCACATGTTCAACAAACTGCTCTGCGGAATCAGCGGCAACAATACTGGTACAAGGTACTGTCATGTTCAGCACAAGTCACCAGGCCACAAGTATGGTATGGTATGGTATGGTATTCCTACTCCGTTTCAGAACTAGCTACTTGCTAGACTATGCCGGGAACGCTGTGTAGCTGCATAATAAGGAAAACCTCTGGGCTCTAGAGCTGTGAGATCAGAAGATCTCTGGGCTCCAGAGCCCGAAGGGCGAAAACCTCATTGTCCCACACGCCTCAGAGGGCGGTACACTGCTGGGGAAACAATAGAACACAGAAAGAGGTCTGTAGCAGCAGAACCTCGAGATCCCCTATTCAGGGAGTGACGGTGTCGGGAGGGGCAGGGCTGATGCTGGTGTTGCTGTTGCTGGGGCCGGTGCTGGTGTTGCTGGGGCTACTGTGGAGGATGCTGGTGCTGCGATGCTGTGTAGCTGTGACATCATGATTGTACGCTGGACAAGCCCCCGTCGCTTTCGGCCTGTTGGAGTGTTGCTGTTGCTGGCGGAGGTATTGTTCTCGCTGTCGCCATCGCTGCTGCGTGAGCGTTTCTCACCCAGGGCCCGCGCCGGGGGTGGCGGTGGTGGGGGGGGCGGGGGTGCCACCATTGTTGTCCCTGATGCTATTGCTGTTGAATGCTGATGCCTCCACCTGTGGTACCAGGAATCGTCCGGGTGCTGCCATCCTTGCAGCAGTGAGGCGATCCAACTCCCGGCCACAGTTGAGCTATGCCAAGGCATAGCGCAGAGTCGACATCCCGTGCAGGGTCTCTGCCACGCCTCCCCGCAGTCCTGAGGCCTTTTGCGCTCCGCCGTGTACGCTCACCCCTAGGTCCTGCTTCGGAGCGCCGGGTTACCAGCCCGGAGCCCACGCTCCAACTGCAGTTTGCTCCTTGAGCCCGTCATTTGCAGCCTGAGCCTGCACTCTGTACGGACCGGCATGTGCTTCCGTCCTCTCGGGCCATATAGACAGTCTTGTTGGGGGCGGCATGGTGTAGTGGGAAGCTGGTGAGAGTTTCCCACTACGTGGCACCCATGACCCGGAACTAGTGGTGTCAGGCCCGGAGAACCTGACTAAACTAGTCGTCAGTTCGAACCTGACCCACCCCACATTCTGCCACAAAAAACCCCCGAGATTCGTAGAACTTGTCTAAGATGTACTCCTCGCAAGATGTATGAAAGCCCTCAAGAAATAGCTCACCCAATATCCGTCAAGATCCACAAACCCTCATTACTGTGGTTTTCCTATTTCCCCTACGGGGTTTGGAGTTTTCCCACAGTACGTACACTACAAACCACGGGGTGTACGGTAAATACGTGAGGTTCCTGAGTCAAGTCTACCAGAGACAAAAATTCCTTCAAGAAGTTCTGCATGGCTTAACAGCCGAATCAGTGTAAGAATCAAATCAAAAAAAAATCAAAAAATAGACAATCTTGTAGTAGGCCCAGACCCTACTGCCGTCACTGCCATTATATGCCACGCCCCGCAGCTCTCGCTGTTTCGCGTTACCTCTGTAGATCTCTCGTACAGAGGCCGACCATGCCTCGCAGGCTCTACAGACCCTGCAGGCCATGCCAGCACCTGCAGGACCGCCTTTCCAGCCCACTAACCAAGTAGGGAGGAGTCTCAATCTGCCCGCTGTCGCCTGTGGGGCCCCGCTTGTACGTGGTGACCCACCGGAGAACCTCCGAACAGAGAATCTCCGGTGCCCCGGCCCCAGTCCGCAGGCAGTCCGAAGGGAACCCGTGGCAAGGCCTTAGGCAAAACCATCAAGCCAGCACTTTGGCTATCACACGGCCCTTAGGCACTGGAGCGGCGGGCTTCCGGGCTGCCTGCTCGCCTTCTTGAACACGTATTCCCTGTTTGATTAACAATGCCGCGGTGCAGATATCGCTCCCCTCCTAGAACAAGATCCTCGACGCATTAGCTACTGGAGACTCTGCTAGGGGGGGTTGTGCGATGAAAACTCCTCTCGACTACTCCAGAGGTGCCCTGTCGGATGCCTAGACTTCACATCCACCAGCTTCAGGGCTGGCTTCGGGCCGTAGCGTACACGGTAGACGTCCGTCGGGTGGTTTTCATAACCAGTTTGGTCGCAGTCCTCTGTTCTGCTGATGTCGCTTCACGGGGGCGTCCAGGGTGCCTGCGCGACACCTCCGGTGGCCCGTCGTTCCACGGGCACCAGCAGCTCGACCGGTGACTCAATTAGCTCTCGGTGCGGCGACTACAAGCAGCTTGGGAGACTTCCTGCCATCGCTGCCCCGAGGTTCCCAGCCTGCACCGCGTGGAGGTTTGAGTCGTCGCAGGCCCAGGCCACAAGTGCTTCAGGATGAAAGGATGGTATTTGAGATGAGGTGACAGACGGAGATGACTACGCTGACAAGGAGGATGAGTGGGCATCCCGCGAGACGTGGTGATGGTGGGTCGGTGGGTGACACAATACGGGACAAACGACACGACACCCGAGCATGAACAGTGGTGTGGGACGGACCTTCTTGATGGGACGAGGCCTGGCTGAAGAATACGAAGCACTCCATCCCTGGAGATGAACTTGCATGGAGAACAACTTGAGCTTGACGCCATGAAACAACTTGCTCATCAGCTTATGTTCGACAAAGACTGACACAGGTCTTGCGTGACAGGTGATCAAGTAGACCGCTTTACGGTCCAGCTCACTAGGCAGAAATGTGATAAGAGCCAATCCACCAAACCGATGAACATTATGTGTCGCGACAAGAACATTGCAGGTGGGGGAGCGCCAGAGAAACAAGTTCTCTGACCGCCCTTGGCGGGCCAAACCTTGCAACGTGCTTGGCCAGTCACGAAACTGATGATGGTTTGACGTAAGACGCCATGAGCCACCAGACGACAAGACCAGACGACGATGTTCGGTTGTGGACGGCAGAAACCGAGGCTCGGAGGACTCTCAGCCTCGCGGAGCGTGTACGAACACGATATGTTGGCCGACGTCAACATATGACAATTATATGACATCCTGGCAAGCGATGACCGGTGCCTTGGCAGCCAGGCTGCAAGATCCACGTCTCGCATGGGTGATTTGCACGGCCGCATCCATGCATGCACGCGCGTCTCCATCAGCCGCGCAACAACGAGAGCAGTCGAGGCCTACGACAGCGGCAGCTCAGACGACTGCATGTGACCCAAGCCACCGCCTCGTCGATATTAACAGACGTGCGAGCGGCCGAGTCGTCGTACGGTACGACATCCACTCTCGCCGCACCTGGATCATGACGAGGCTTTATATACCTTCGTACCGTACGCCTCATCCTGTCGAGTCATCGCTCTATCGAATGACTCGAAGCTCGCCTCCACCCGACCGTCCCCGCCCTCCCCGCCCTCCTCGTACGTGGAGCTGAATATGCTGCCACAAGCTTCTAGCGCCTGTGGTTTAGTAGACACTGCCCCCCCCCCCCTCCCCTAGTTTGTGCTACACCACAGTACGAGTACGTACGCAGCGGTACAGTACGTACGCTTCGTACGAGATGTGCGGGCCCCGCCTACGCACGCCAGCCCCGATGAGGCTTACGGGCAACGGCAAATTGCTGGCTAGCGTTTGAACCGACGCAAGGGTGGGAAGCTAGCCGAGGGGATGGAGAAAAAGACAAGCGGAAGAAAAAGCGAAAGGAAAAGAGAGAAAAAGAGAAAAAAAATATATCTATATACTGTAGACAGGTTTGCGGGAGTCGATCAAAATGCCCTATCACCAGCGATCAAAAAAAGATTTTTGCTCAATCCATTTTTTTTTTTAAAAATGGAACGGTTTTGTCGTACGCACTGTGCCTGGTAGGCTACGTACCGGGCTTACGAGGACGGCCTCTCCATCCTCCAAGCGTGCCAAGGTTGGCTATCCGCATCCTGCGGTACGAACGTCGATTGGCTTCGATATCACCTTCATTCTGAAATTTTCCACTCTCACGGTGGCGTCTTCTAGCTCCTTGTTCCTTGTCTGTCCGACAAGCCCCCGTGGAAGTATGGCTGCGATGACTCATTGGCATCGTCGACACTCGTTCTCATCCGTCAGCTCCATGCACTCTATCCTGTTTTGATCTTCATCCCACCTTCCCCGGTCCGCGTAGCCGAGCGGAAGAGAGATCGTCTGTGCCACGGTCGTGACAGCTCATCGGTAGTACTTTTGAAGTACTACGCAGCCGGCGCAGCGAGGATCAGATCTTCCGTCTCTCGTCCGTGCTCGTTCATTCGTTCCTCGGCGCAGGGGAAGGAACATCAGACACGGCTTGGCTGCTGCCTCTCCGCCTCAGCCGGCCCGGAAGTATGTAGGCATCCGCCGTTCAGCGCTATCGTTGAGGAAGGCGATGAAGAATTTTCGCGATACTGCGACCAGATCAGATCTGACACGGACGAGCTTGGGCTGGATGTGGCGACACAGCACGACACTGGCTACAGCGTGAGGGCAGTGCAGCCGTGGCCTCGACGGACCCGACACAGGAAGGCTACGATGCTCGGACGTCACGGGCCCTCCCCGCCGATGGGTCGACCGACTTTCAGGAAGCTCCATCTCGAGCGGGGGAAGCTAATTACCGGATCCAGCCCGTCAAACGGCCTAGGGCGAGGACGGCCGGGCGGAAAAAGGGGCCGTCGATGGTGGAACACGAAGAAAATCCAGGCCAGCGGTGCGCTATGCCCGAAAGGTCTAGTCACATGAGCACGCATCTGTGGGCGTGTGACGCTAGTGGTACTCTACACGTCTCCCTGCCTTCCGCGCGTAGTATTGAAAAAGGCCCCCCTCCCCACTGGCCCACAGCTGCTGCACGGATGCAATGATCGTCGGCAGTCGTTCAAGCGCTCTCATTCGAACGCTGTAGGTCGAGGCGAGGCCATCGAGGCTGAGGCGTCGAGAAGGCAGCAGAACCGCGACGAAGGGACTCGTGGGTGCCTGAGGGAGTGATCGATCAGGCCACCTCCGAGGCGCTCGCCATTTGACCGAGGACCCCCGCACTCCGTCCGTCGTGCTGCTCTCGTCTCCGGCTCCTCTCGGCGAACGACGATCGAGCGAGAAGTCGTCTCTTTGCTGTCCGTCGCCATGTTCGGCCGTCGAAACGCCTTGACCGAGAGCGGGCGACATCGAGCGGGCAAGTCGACCAAGAGCCAGAAGCGATCGTTCCGGGACCAACGCCATGTCTCCAAGGCCCACCACCGGCAGTCGTCGGCGAACTTTACCGCCAGCCCGCCGCTCACCAGGTATGCTCTGTCTTCCGTGTCCTCCGATCGAGTCCCTGACGGGGGCCCTCCGGCGCAGCAACCTCACGTCGGCCATCGTCACCGTCGTGTGCGGACCCGAGCAGCGCCTCTTCGCCGCGCACGAAGACGTTCTCTGCCACTCGCCCTTCTTCGCCGCCGCCTGTCGCGGCCAGTTCCAGGAGGCCCACTCCCGCCGCATCGACCTCCCCGACGAGTTGCCCGAGATCTTCTCGAATGTGCTCGAGTACCTCTACAAAGGTACGACGTGTGGCCGTGCCGCTCGCATTCGGGACTCTACTCCACTCTTCGCACCGCTCGAGCTGACCGAAGCGACCAGGCGATTATTTCCCCGCCCTGAGCTTCAACAAGCGTCGCGACGCCTGGGAGCTCGAGGACGGCGCCGCCGGCGTTGACTCGACCGTCTTCCACCCGGTCGCGGACACGGCCGTGCTCAAGGACACGGTCGTCTACTGCACCGCCGAGAAGTACGGGCTGGACGAGCTCAAGCGGCTGGCGCTGCGCAAGCAGGGCCTGCAGTCGGGCATCCAGTGCAGCACCATCCTCGCGAGCGCCCGGTTCGCCTACGCGAACACGCCCGACACGGACTCGAAGATGAGGGCGCACTACCTGTCGCTCATCATCCGGAGTCGGGCCACCTTCAAGCGCAGCGGCACGATGCAGATGGAGATGGAGGCCGGAGGGAAGCTCTTCTTCGACCTCTTTGTCGCCATGTGCAACCACCTGGACGATGTGTCCAACGCGACGTGAGTTTTATTTTTCATCCTCGGCGCTGACGACGTGCGTTGGCCGTCTTGCCTGTTCGCCCTGACGTGTCCTGGCTTGTAGGAAATCGCCACGTAAGGGCCCGCACAGTCCGTTCCAATGACCACGGTCCGTTCGATGCACGTCACCGACCGACTAGGACGCACACAAAACAACCCCCACACCCCTCGGTCTCCTTGCGATGATGGAACTGCTCCCTACTTTGGCGTTTGAGCGGTCTGCTTCTTCATCGATGTCGACGGCGATCGACAGTGTCTTACTAGACAGGCGTGATCACTTCCTGGAGGCGTTCATCGGGCACAACGTGCCTGTATCATACCAATTCTCTTTTTGCTTCCGTCGATTCTGCACTGGAGTGGGCTGGACTCGACTCGACTCGACCCAACTTGGACCTTCTTCACGGATCGTTCCACCAATTTCCTATCCTCGCAGGCTCTCGGCTCGTCGACATCTTTTCGCCTTCCTCTTTATATCCACCTCGAATCGTCGTCGTTCTCGTCGTCTTCAGCCCAGTTCCGGCCCATCTCTCCTTGGCGTTCTCGGTCAGGTCGCCATATCGTCTCGCGCGATCGTCTCGACATCTGCCTTTGGACGGGAACAAGGGCGCTTGCTTGAAAGTTTCCTCGGATTTGCTTGGGTCCCTAAGGAGGCGTGTCGCGGGGAACTCGATCATCGCATCTAATTCTTTGGGGAACGGTCGACTTCGAGAGACTCGCAGGTCCGACGTCGCTGGCGGCTGTCGTACGGCGGCTCTGCTGGGACTTACGCCCGTCGGGCCTATACCGGTCGCATCATCTCTTGGGCCGACACCGTTCTCAACCATCTCCTGTTTCTTCTCGACCCTTACCTGACTGGTTCCACTTTCTTATGCGTTCATGCCTGAGGGCGCTATTGAGGTTCCGAAGAGTCCTGCAGCAAGAGCTCGCAACCCATCACACCTCCACCACTACCAAAAGTTCGATCCCCGGCTCCGTTGGGTATTAATCCTGCAGATCAATCAATCAGATAGATCGACCACGGAAGATACAATTCTCTTCTGTAGCCAATCTATACTCATCAACCCCATCTCCGAAAATGAGTGAACTCTGAAAATAAGTGAGAATCATCAGCCCCATCTCCCACTCTCGACCCTTGCTCCTTCCGATCCGCCGTGCGTCCGGCTTATACTTTACAGCAGAGTACGGTAGGGCAACCACAGCAGTATCCTAGCGCAGCCTGACGTACTGTACGTGCTAGCCCTGTCCTATCGCAACAAGCGCGCGCGGGCGCAAGGGGAGGGAAACCACATGCGCAAGCCCACCATCTACACGTTTGCCCATTTGCTCATTCGAACCATCCCTGTCTACCCCGTTCCTTGTCCCCATCCTTGTCCCCATCCTTGTCCCCCTCCCCTGTCCCCTTCCCTCGTGGTATCCTTCGTATTTTGTACGTACGTAGATATGTACAGTACGGAGGCACCTGTGGTCAATATGCATCCCTACCCAAGCAGCTATTGTTCCGTCAGCTGGGAGGTACTGTAAGTATGGTAAGTTAGGTGAGGAGGGGAGCTGTGGGTTCATGCAAGCATGGCTCTGATGCAGGCGGTGATTTGCTCCAAGTGCTGTTCTCCTGCAAGCAACTACGGTATGTTCTGGAAGCAATATCTTTGCACAGTACACCTTGGCCTACTACTGTCCACACATACTGTATGTACACTCTGTGTATACGTACTGTCTTTAAGAAGACGTATTAGTAGCTCATGCAGGCTACACTATGTGTCATCTTCTTGGGAACCTCAGGGTCTGACAATAACGAAAGGATATTGTGGGCATCCCTCCTCCTGTAACGCGCAGTCGTCGCGAGTCGGCTACTGCGCTGCGAACCTTGAAAGGCTACTGTGGCGGGCATCTGCCCGACACCTCACGACTCACATATATAGGTACGGCTGCGTGTGACCTGCCTAATCAGCTTCTCTTGCTGACTAGGCGCCCAGCCACCGACGAGTCCTCACACCTCCCTTATACGGTAGGTTCTCTCTCACATTTGCAGTGGGTTCTGCAGTACCGGTAGGTTCTACAGTGGTTTCTAGCGTGCTAGCTACCTTGTAGTGTGAGAGCAGTACAGCACACTCATTGTCACGGTAAGTTACTGATAGGAGGTGTAGGAGGGCATGGAAGGGAGTCTGATAGTGGATATAGAACTGTGTACGGAAATACAGACTGTGGTACATATACGGTACCGTAAAGTACATCAGTACAGTGCAGGAGCTATGAGGAAGTACTATACATTCCGTACGGTAGTCCTCACCACGATACGTAGTTGCTGGGGGCACAACTATCATGGGTCTGAAGATGATCGTTGTCGGGAGTAGAGTGACTCGAGGCCTGCGGGGCCATATATCTGCCGACTTAGCCATCTGACTAAGTCAATGCATGATCAATGACTAAGCGAAGTGACCTACCGGTACCGTACGGAGTACGATACGGTACATACGTACAAGAGCGCACGTCTGTGATCACGTTGCTTGGGAGTGCAACAAGTACCACTCTTTCAAAACGAAATGGCGACCCTGTCGATGATGGGCTGCAATGGATGCTGGCAGGGTTGCCATACTGTTGCGACACCGAGAGCTGAAGCCGCTGCCGGGAAAGCGTCGAGATCTGGAGCATGCATCTACACAAAGTCAGCACCACGAGCAAGCACGCGGCACCGGGAGCCGGCACAACACCAGGAGCAGGTTTAGCATGTAGCCCGGACTATCCACCTCACCTCGAGCAGCTCTGGAGGGTCATGTGAATGGTATTTAAGCACCATGAATTCCCCTCTCCTTGAAGGATCAAAGATACTCTGTGTGGCAGTGGTTGACTTGGCCTTTGGAGCAGATGCCAGTGACACTCGAGTCCAATACGTAGCCATCTCTGGCCACGCTCTGGCTCGACTGGACAGTATCGTCAGCATTGTCGGAAGCTGGTTCTGTCAAACCACGAGACTTGTTGTAATTGAGATATTCTGAGAATCTCAATCTATCATGGCACCGGTAGCAATTCTTCTGCTGGCCTCTACTGTCATCCCACTGTGTCTCGCGAACAGTGGACGGATGCTGCAAGCTGTCAGGAAGAGGTCGGCCATCGAGAAGCGCGATGTCGAATTAGTACCACGGTCATACAAGCCAGTGCTTTACTACATTGACGGTATGCTCCTCTCTGACCTGGAAAGATACCCGGCTGACGTATGTCAACAGAGGACACCATAGCTACCGCCGATCAGTTTTCGGCTCGCGTCACCATGCACCCCAATTTCCCAGTCTTGGAGCTCGAGGATCTGGACGGGTATTTCAGCCGTGCTAGTTGCTCTCAGGGCGGTATAGAGATGTTCTTCTCGACACCAGCGCGGCTTGAAGCTGTCCGAAACGCCTGGCTCACGATGAATGACTTCTTGCTCATCACGTCCCACGAGGGTTGCCAGATGGATGGCGCACGCTACCCATACCGGTACGAGCTCAGACTCGTCTTCCTGGGCCGGTGCTGATACCCGTCCACAGAGTTTCAGGTGTCTCGTTCGATGTCACACGTCGCGTGGCGGTCCTGGACGCATTGCCTATACCTTGGAACGAAGCCTCGACCAGCATGAAGATCGATTTTGGGATCAACGTGCACGACACCTTCAGTCACGAGGGTCTGCGTCGTCGACAGGTTGAAGGAGCCGCCCAAGACGAGGACTCTAGCAGCGCCACCGTGGCGGTTTCAGTCGCGGCAACACCCATCTTGGCCACTGGGACATCTTCCGGCACGAAGAGTACTTCTTACTCCTTTGCAACTGAGTCACCCGAGACCACGGCTGTATCAGCCAGCATCGATAGCTCATTGGAGATGGTTACCATCGTGCCGCCTGAGAACGGCGTCTTGGAGCGGCTGGCTGAGATGGCGAACATGTAAGAAAAGGTGCGAGACCTGCTGGGGACTTGCAGCTAACAAGAGAGCAGACCTGAAGGGCTGGTTCTGAGATGTCGGGACTGTACAACACGTGGCAATTTGGCTCTCTCACAGGGCGAGTTGGCGATCGGCGACTCGGGCGAAACCGGATTCGTCAAGGCAGAGGCCTCCGACATCGCCGGCCGCGTCGAGCTCGGTTTTGATCTTCCTCCGGGATCGAGCCTCAACCACAGCGTACACCTGCCTAAGAAAGCCGTCCCAGGCTTCTCGATTCCGGGCATAGGTACGGTCGGTCCGTATCTCGATCCGCAGATCACAATTGAAGTCTTCGTCGTCTCTGGCCTCAACTTCTCATACGGGTTTGACTACACTGTTCGTCCTCTCGTCCCTGCTCGCAGAAACGCACGACTGATTCATCACAGCTCGCGAAAAGCTCCAGCGTCGAGTTCAACACCGACATCAGAAATTTCACAGTGACATCGTCCGGCTGGGACGATCCCGAGATCCAGGCACTCCCCTTCACCGCCGAGATTGAAGCGCCGAACTTCAGCTTCAGCATCGGCTTCCGCGCTGAGCTGGTCGTGGGCCTCGAACTTCTCCAGACAGTGGACGTCGGCGCGTCGATGTTCTTCGACCTTCCACGACTGACCGTCGCTGTCGCCGAGGTCGACCAGGTGAACACAAAGTGCGAGCGCGCCACTGAGCAACAGGACGCTGTCGACCACCCACTCCTGCACATCGCACCACAGGTGGAAGTCGGGCTGGGCATTCAAGGCGTAGCACTGGTCGGCGTCGGCAGGGTCGACGTCGGGCTCGAGGCCGAGACCACTCTTCTCTCGACAGCTTTCCCACTGCCGACCCAGTGTCTGGACTTTAGACCTGACGAAAGGAGCTACGTCGCCGCCGACGCAGTCGCCGCACCAGCACCCGACACGACGGAGATCATCAAGCCGTCTCAAGGATCGCCCGTCAGGGATGGAACAGCCCTGCGACTAGTAACAGTCGTGTCGGTAGCGCTAGGATTGTTGTCTACGGCTCTCGCTTTTCTGTGAAGAAGTATCTTCTTTTGTATTCGTGTAAGGGTTTACTGTCGTTCATTCCCATCAAGAGTAATCCTCCTTATATCCCATCTTTTGTAATGTACGTACGTACTTGCCTTGTGACTTGTCCATCGTTCTCTGCGGGAGAGCTAACAACTGTCAGATAATCATCTCCTGTATCAAGCTCCTGTAGTCGGTCTACATCTACTCACGTTGAGGAAGGCATGGGCGGGAGGCTTGGGCGGGAGGCATGGACGGGAGGCGTAGGCGGGAGGTATGGGAGGCCATGGGAGGGTACATCACTCTCAACCGGACCGAATCCTACTGTACCCGTAGAAGCAACATTTCCGACAAAGAAGACAAGAAGCCTCCGGGAAGCAGGCATCCAACGGACCTTCCGTCCCCGGAGTTTCCTGGGATCGGACAACCTCGGGAAAGCTCTCTCCCCTTCTTTGTTCTGTCGGTCCGTGTAGATGTCTTCTAGAATGCATCCCACTGTCTCGGTACAGTAGCATGCAGGCTACGGTATTCTTGAAGCAGAGCGACTTGTCCAGAGATCTGCTGGGCTTGTAATAAAAAACAGAAGACCCCCAATTTTTTGGTAGGTAAGGAAGGGAAGAATCGTCAATGCGGATGGTTGATCTTGCTCCCCCTGCAATTCTTGCCCCTGCATTCTTTGCCGAACGGTTATTGCTGGAGCTACAAGGGCATCGGCCTGCTCAGAGGGGGGAGAAGAAGAAGAAGAAGAAGAAGAAGAAGAAGAAGAAGAAGAAGAAGAAGAAGAAGAAGAAGAAGAAGAAGAAGAAGAAGCTGTCGATCGAAGCCTCCTCGGACTCCGGGCCTAATTATATAGCCCCCGCCAACTGACCAAGCTAGGCCCAGCCCGTGGCCCCTGCCTGCGGCCGCACCGGTCATGCACTGTCTGTGGTGGACAAGGCTACTGATTACTTCATCACTGGCGGTACGTCCAATCGAGTAATTACGTGTAGATTAAAAGTCACTGTGGGACAGCCCTCGGGAGGGAGACGGAATTCAGACTGGCACGGCTACACGTGTGGATTTGCTCTGAGCAGGAGTCAGATATGTGTGCATGAGGATATACTTCAGTGTGACATGTTCGACTAGGAACGCTGTCGCGAGCAGCGGGGAGAAGAAGATGAGTGACGACTGATTGGTTGATTAGGGAGAACTAGCTGATCAAACTATATGTTGTCACAAAGCCCTTTGTTTGCCTTAGAGCTGGGGAGGCTCTAGAAGGCACTAAGCGGATCCATGCAGGGTCAGCGGCACCATGCAGGATCAACGTCAAACATGACAATGGGTCTGTCGACTTGAATGAATTTCTTATTCTGGGAAGAGATGGAGCTGACCAGCAAAGAGGGGAGGGGGAGGGGGGGCAAGGTGCTCCGTATTGTGGCCGAGAAGACTTCAGTAGTAAGAGCAATGACCTTGCAAGGTTCAGGATCTTGGTATGGAAGCAGACTCCAACTTGACCTTGATGGAAGTTGTCTGTGTACATAGGCGATGCAAAGCGGGCCTTGTTATCTGCGAATGGAACTCTTCCAGATATAGATAAATGAAGATATAGTCCAGCCTCGCTCAATCTGCCTGTCCTTGGAATGAACTCCTTGTCCTGGTAAGAGATGCGATGGATCTGACTTGCAAGAGAGGGAGGGGATTGATGCTCAGTATCGGGGCTGAAAACATTTGAAAGAGCTATGGCCTTGTGGGGTTCAGTGTACTGATAGACATCAACTTGATCTTGATGAGTGTCGATGTCAGCCATGCAGATCAAGCCTTGCCATCTGCTATTGAAGCTTGCTTTGGTTGAGTATGACGAGATGGGATCAGTAAGAGGGTGAACGATGGAATTTGTGGCAGTCGATAGCAAGATCCTTCTCTGGACCTGCATCTGGACCTGCACATCTCCCGACGCTGTAGGAATGACGCACAGATCATGTCACTGTCCAGTTCACGTATTGACTGGTTGCTTATGGGCCGCCATTCTTACCTTCCCAGAAACCCAGGATGGAGCGCTTCAGTGATCATCCCCTTGCGTGTACCGGCACACCATGTATATAGTGTAGTTCGAAGATCCACACTAGTCTTTCGATAGAACCAGATTCCATGTCTTGGCTGCATGCTTGACTGCCGACATGCTGAAAGGGGCCCGAGAGCAACGTGAACCGCGTGTTGCATGTTGGGCACCGGAAAGGGTAGACGTCTCGGGGAGGCAACCGGGCACGATCTAACAGCTCCTCACGCATACCACTGTTGATATACCGCTTCCACTGGTAGCATTTCGCAGCGGTCTCATTCAGATCGACAGTGCTGATGCCAGACTCGCAACTGTCAAACTCCAGGTGGATGATCATGCCGCCATAGGTGATGAACATCTTGTCGCACCCTAGGCACTTGACTGACGGTTTCGAGTGAGTCATCATGTGCTGACCGCGAGCAATTTGGCATCAGCGACCGTCATCTCATGTAGATATGCTCGAGCATTGGTCTTCTCTTACTTACATGGCTGAGATCGCCGGGACTGACAAAATGCCGCTCGCACTTGCCACAGACATTGTATTGTTCGAGATGATCCCAATAGGCATCAGTAGAAGGGTCGAAGGCAAGCCCATGGCCGTCTCTGCAGCCTCGACATACAAGCCTGTGTTCGGTGTCGCGGTAGTGCGACATCTGCTCATCCCAATTCTCCCCGTCAAAGTCACATTCCGGACACAGGATGTGACGTGCAGAGTCCGCGTAGTGCTGCTCACTTGCTGAGGAGCTGCCGAAATCTCGGTCGCACCGATCGCAAGATATCCTGTAGATTGATATCTGGTTGGTCGCGATACGGTACACCAGGTTTGATCTTTCAATGAGCTACTTACCGCCAATACATCGTGATCCTCCGGAGAACCGGTCAGGTCGAGTGTTTGGAGGAGCGCCCTTCTCTCCGCGAGGCTGGCTGGCGCTCAGGAGAGCCTTGATGAAGAGGTGAGAGGATTATGTAAAAGTACGAGTAGTGCTCCCCCAGGGATGAAACTTTGTAGCCCCTCATTATCGACAGCCGCCCGGCACTACCGTACCGTGGGTAAGCTAGCAAACAGATGTCGAGATTAAGCAGACAAGACCGACCCGTTAGCCTACGTAGTCGGCAGGGTGCGTGATCAACCATGTGATATCGTCGATGATGGCTGGAGAGCTATGTTACGGTATAGGCCACTAGGCTCATATAGAGAATAGGGCATGTCAGGTTGTTGGGATTCAGGATAATTAAAGGTTTCAGATAGGACCGTGTTTAGCCTGGAGAGCTACTCTTCCGCACACTTCCCAAGGGTTTACAGTGTCACGACACAAGTCTGAAACAAGTCGGTTCCTGCTTACAAACTAGATGGCCATAGGTGGTGAGATAAATTTCCTGCAGTACGTACGTAAGGGGTATGTACTTACGTACTATTGTTCGCACACGATGACAGTTTTGTATGATTCTGGAGGCACAGCAGAAGAGGATGAGTGTCGACTGTTAGATTGATTAGGGAGAACTAGCTAATCATCTATATGTAGACACAAAGCTGATGTTTGCCACAGAGCTGGCAGAAGGCTCTAGAAGGCACGAGGCAGATCCATGGCGGATCCATGCAGGGTCAGCGGCCTACATGTAGATGCATGGGGCAAGAGCAAACATGACGGTTCAGACCCTGTTTGTACATACTGTACGTACGTTCCGTCTGTATGTATGAATTCCTACACCATTCTAAAACTAGCTAGGCTAGATTATGCTGGGTACGTAAGGAAAACCTCCGGGTTACATGCTAGTGCAGCCGTAGGGCAAAAACCTCCCCTGCGGCCCCTAGGCGGGTGCCATCCGGTCGAGAAACTACAAGCGAGGGAAGTGACTGAGGTGCAGTCAAGTAGGAGGGAGTTGCTCCCTAGCCCAGGAGAACTGGGGGGGGGGAAGATCTACGAGTAGACGGAGAAACCACGTCGTCAGGGCGGCGGCCGCCCGGGGGTCTGAGGTCAGTCTCTGGAAGTCAGTGGTTAGTGTTTTCTGGCGTAGGTGCCACCGCTCCTGTGTGAAGCGGGGGCAGTCTAGGACCCCGTGGTTAGCGGTCTCCCACTGCCAGCCACAGGGGCAGGCCGGAGACTCGAAGCCGGGGACCCGGCATTGGTGTAGAAAGGCTGCCAGACCTATCTTGCCAGAGCGTATCTGTGTAAGAAGGCTGCTGTGCGGCTTCGGGAGGCTGGCGTGCAGTCGAATGTTCAGACCCTGTACGAGGTATGTGTGTATAAACACATCTCGATCACCTTATGACTCATCCGGGAGGAGTGATGTTCCGACTCGTACGCTGGTAGTCAAGTCTTGGTAAGATCATGTGACTGAAACTTCACTACGAGTACGAGTATACGAGTACATCTCCCTGGTGGGATATTCTGATCTTCGCTCTGGTGACCAGAGCAGATGCAGCAGGGGGAGCACACCAGAGCACCTTGGGTTGATAATGTTCTGCTTTATAATGGGCTATTGGCAAGGTCATACAGTCCGACCTGAACACTCTGGTGTGGCCCAAGCAGGAAGCAAACCTAGCACTACATACGTACTCGCATTGTGATCTCGATGACAAGCCCCTAGGTGTCTGAGTTGGATGTATGTTGGGAAGGTCATGTAGACTTCACCGGCTAATTCTTTCCCATTGAAGCCCTCACAGTATAATAAGCCTCACTAAACCTACAAAGCTCTGTCTTGCATGTGAGCGTAGTGGCCCGAAAATCAGAGTAGGGTGTTGTTGGGTTCCATTGTGGAGCTAGACCATGAACGTACTCGTACGGTGCTACGATACGTACCTATGCAGCGAAAACATTCCACCAGAACCAAGCTCCCCTCAAGATGTCGTGGTTGTTGTGAAAAGCAGAAGCTGCCATCATCGAGATATGGAAGCCAGATTCTAATGCATATCCCTTAAACGCCCGTTCCAGGAAACGCCGTGCCGGCCTTGCTAAGGACGACCGTGGCCCTTTCGCGGCTGATGTAACCTTTGATGAGATTCTGCAATTTGTCAGCTCGTTCACTCCGCCCCCAGCCATTAGGCCGGCATAATCCACGACACGGAGCATCGGAGTGAGCGACAAATACACCAACCTTGTATATCAGGTTCGCCAACAGGCACTCGACCTCATCGCTCTCAATTGTTCCCGTCCGGTCGCCATTCTTGCTCCCAAGCCTGACGGCCGCAGCAAACTCGGCGACAGGGATTCGCGTCCGTCTTATCCTCTCACTTCCTTCTCCCTTTACCTCTTCAAATCCACCGGCGATAAACACCTTTCGAAACAGGTTTCGAAGAGCCAAATCTCGACCTCGCTCCAACGTCAGATAGATCCGTCGACGAACGAACTCGTCTTCCCTCGCCATCAAGGCTGCATCGAAACCTGCCAGGTCACCGCGCTTGATGCAGGAGCATATGGGACCATACAGCGCTTTCAGTTGAGGATAGGGTTCGAGAAGAGCGCGCGAAGGGAGGGCGTGCGTGTTGATCAGGTGACAGGGTACCAGGTAGATGAGGATGAGTCTATACCGCCATTGATTAGATCATGACAGTACCAGGAGCCGTTATCGCGGGGGCCACAGACTCTAGGTTCTTCCGAGCGTGTCTGTGACAAGTTTTCCATGCTTCTGTCAGATGCTCTTCGGCCTGGAGCATTCTCGGATATCAGCGGCAAATCTGTGCATGAGCCTGCCAACGACTTGGGCGCTCAAGAGGCAGCTCAGCACCGAATACGGACCAACCTTTACGTAGTCTTCTTCCAAAAAATGGATCACCCCGACGTAATACAGAAACGTGACGGTGTGAGACTTTGGAAAGCTCTCCAGAGGCGGCATATCGCTCTGGGATACGTTCAATGCTCGAAGAATGTTCTTGCTTAGACCAATCGAGTTCAGCTGCTCAGACAGCGGCCACGTCAGCGAGAGCACCGCAAAGCATAGAGGTCAAGGGCCATAGACCCTAAAGTACGTCTTGAACAGAAGATCCGTGATGTAGTATATCCCCCACTTGCGTGAGTCCTCCAACGGCGCCCTTTCCCGGCCACAGTCAGCCAGATGATTCAGGTAGCGTGACAAGTCTACTTGCCTGTCACTGATACAGAGTGTAAAAATTCGATTCAGCACGCGGGCTGAATCCTCGAGCTTCTCGTGCTTGCTTGACTCTTCCACCATGTCATCCTGGTATTCGGCATTGAAGGTTCGAGGTCTGTCGAGCTTCTTGGACTGTTCGTCGGCCTTGATAGCGAAGAACCGAAGATATCTGCTAACGACATACAAACATGGGATTGTCCACGCTTCAAAACATCCGGCGGAGTAGCCTTTGATCAGCATGTTGGCCACATCTCTCCAGGCTGCGTAGACCTTTGGCCAATTGGTTGCTTTGTCTGGGCTCTCTCCATCTCCCAAGAGCACTCCGACGAACTTCCAAAAGGAAACGTAGACTTCTTGCCAGGCCTTGCCTTCGGGCTTGCTCATCCGATACCCGGCATTTGGATTATTTGTGATATGCGAATGGATGATCTGCTCGTAAAATCGTCCCAACCCAGCCTGGTAGAATGCGTCCAAACGCTGCCAGTCCCAAGCCTCCAGAGAGGGCAGCAGGGTTTTGGACAGATCAGTCCCAGATTTGCGATAATAGGCCGCTCGATATTCTACAAAAAGAGCGTCCATCCGCGATAGCAGCTCTTGATAAAGACGGTGATCGGCTGCGGTCAGGGCTGCAGGGCCTCGCCCGCCTCGGTAGGTCGCCATTGCTGCGGGCGGCATGCGATCAACGTGGTAATACGAACGATTGGTCGAGCGCTATGACTTTAGTCAGCCCGAGATCCTCGTTAGCTCTACAAAGTATCCTCGTACATACGTACCGTGGCACCCAGGCAGGTAAGAAATCCCAGCCGAGTTGGCCTCGCTTAAGACTGCCTCTTCACTCTCCAATGCCCTAATTAACGGTTCCCCTCGCTTGACACTTCCGTTTCCCCATTCCCACCACACAACTAATTCGGAATATCTCAAGCTCGCTCTTCACATCGTGCCATTTTCACGTCTTGGCCTCGGACAAAGAATTCGGAAAACCTCGTGTCATTTCGATATCTTGGCGTCGGAAAACAAGACCGTTGATCAAGGTGAGCCGACTTGTAGCCAGGTTGTCAAGCCATCGCTGACATATCGGTAGATGGGTAAGCCAGACATTCTTTTATCTCTGCTCGCAGCGACGCTACGATGCAGACGACCTATTCTCTGGCCTGGAGTCTGGGGGGGAACTGCATATGACGTCCGTTACAGCCTTGGTGTTGCCCAGCCGTTGCTCCTTTGCGGTTCATCGTTCCCCACAAGTAGGAGTCAAAATCAGGCCTTACCAGCGCTGGCTCCGACTGGCTACGTGTTCGAAACATCACCTGTGCCGGTGCCATTTGACATGTCGACCTGGCCGATACGATCCTAGGACAGAACTCTTCTATAGGCAGTCGGAAAAGCGTCGCTGATCGTTCGTCGGCAGGGCGTCTACAAGAGTACCAGGTTATTGGGCGCCATCTGCCCACAGATGCGAATCCAACTCCGAAGCTCTATCGGATGCGAATCTTCGCCCTCAATGACGTGGTGGCAAAGTCGCGCTTCTGGTATTTCCTCACGAAGATGCGAAAGGTTAAGAAGGCCAACGGGGAGATTGTCAGCCTCAACGTGGTATGCAGCACCTCCGGACTCGACGTGCGAATTGTTCTGTTGACGTGTTTTCAGATTCACGAGAAGCGCCCGCTGAAGGTGAAGAACTTCGGCATCTGGATACGGTACGACTCTCGCTCGGGAACGCACAATATGTACAAGGAGTACCGAGAGATGTCAAGGACCGATGCGGTCGAGTCGCTTTATCAGGACATGGCTGCGCGACACCGAGCTCGATTCCGGTCAATCTGGGTATATTGACGTATTCCAGATGCGATCTATCGTCGTGCTGATGTCGTTTTGCAGATTCTGAAAGTGGTGGAGCTAGCCAAGACGGACGACGTCAAGCGCCCCTATATTCGACAGCTGCTCACAAAGGATCTGAAGTTCCCTCTTCCCCATAGGGTTCCCAAGGTCTCGAGCGGCAAGCTCTTCTCAGCTCGGCGGCCTACGACATTCTACTAGGCTTGCTTCACCTCGAATTAGCGTTGGGACTGTGGGCTGCGACGACTAGTGATGCCGAGAGGCTTGGCCGCTCATTATGATTGTCTACAATCAGGCACTTCAAATCCATCCCTCGGCCTTTGGCTCTTCAATCATTCAATTCTCCGCAGACGTCCTACTACGTACGTATGAAGGTGGTAGCCAAAGTGTGGATTCCACAGACCGGTAATCAATGGTGTCTCTTCCGCAACGCAGAGGTGAGGTCTACTTACGACACACAGCCAGTATCAGTATTATGATTCATAATTTGTAGCGCGACGGGCTACGTACCGGTACGTATCGGTACATACCGTGACGTAAGCGACGGTAAATGCCAAGGTCGTGTCGTGTCCACATCGCAGATCCACCCCCCGACCACCCAGCCATCCACCGACTCTCGACCAACTCGACCACTGTTCAAGACGTATTCTTCGCTTCAGATCTAGCCTACATCATGGTGAGTCCAGAGAGCGGCAGATCTGTGCCATGTCCTGCTCTGGGCGTCTCAGACTACCCGCTTTGACGCCGTCATGTGCTTCCACCAGCGGTCACATGCGCCCAATGCTCCCTTGGCAGATCTCCATCGCAGAACCCCCTCGAGACAAGTCTATCAATGAGCTAGACATCCTTAACGGTCTCTTCCTATGCATCAGTTGCTAACAAGTCTGGTTGCAGTCATCTCCAAGGGCAGGTTCTCCAGTCCCGGCGCCTGCGTCCAGCGGGTCAACCACCGCTAGACCGTCGTCGCCCGCGGCACCTGGGGGCCCCAAGGCTGTCATCCGAAGGAAAGCAGCTGCAGATCGTGCAGACCGGGTAGCCAATGCCAGACCGAACAGTACTAGAGCGGCGGGCGCCGGAGGGAGCAGCAGCACCATGTTGAGTACGTGTTCGTTGACCATGTGCTGGAAGAGCGTGCAGTCGAAGTCATCCGCTCTGTGACAATGCCCTCAGCAAGCCCTGGATCCGGTCCCCGCAATTGGAGCCGGAGCAGGCCATGCTGCTCTTGGTCTGCCCGCTAATCAATCTGCGGCAGAGCTCTACACCGACGAATCTCCCGGCCTCAAAGTCGATCCAGTTGTGGTGCTGGTTCTGAGCTTGGGTTTCATCTTCAGCGTGGTGGCCTTGCACAGTATGTCTCTGTCTTGATCCAGCAGCCGATGAACAACCGCTGACGCGCATGAAGTTATTGCCAAGATCACTCGGAAATTCACAAGCCCGTGATACGGTCGTCATCAACTCTTCGAAGCAGCGCCGCCTGGTTGGAGACATGAGCACCTGCTGGGCGTGTTCGACTTCCGCCACTCCCAACCGCGTTCTAAAAGTGTCTCATTGGTTTCATTTGTAAGATGACTGCTCTGGAAATATACCGACCATCTTGGAAGGAGCAACGGTTTCCTAGTCTGTTCCGTCTCGGCTGTATAATACGTGGTGTCTAGTTCGCGTTCTTGAGCGCCATTCGATCGGTTACTTGGCTTGGTTCGTTACATCTGTGCTGATGAGCACTCTAGTCGTCCGTGAAAAGTCCCGCGGCCTGCAATGCAAGACTCCACTTCATCTCTTTAGCTAGACTGAAACACGTGTACTACTTACCTCAATGGGCAGGCTAGGACCCCCTCGCTCGAGATGTTCTGGGGGCTTCGATAGCCTCGTGGTAGAATAGCGTACCTGGCATCTATCAGTATGCTGCCACTGTCACTATGCCTAGGTCTCCCTCCGTCCTTATACAATCTTCGTCTTTGTTTCTCCAACAAAAAAACGACTTGAGTCTCTCAAGAAGAATGACCAGGTATATCTTGGAGATTGCGGGCGGGGCTTTTCACAGAACAAAGACTGAATCGTCCGGCTACGTCAGCCTTGCGGAGAGAGCCGCATCTGTTGGGGTTGGGCATGTTACTCACACTTCTACATGCTATTGCTCTTGCCGCAAGAGTATAAAATGCAGTCTCCTAAGCCCCAGCCAGATCTCCTCAAACGACAACAATCCCCTCATCTTCTGCTACGGTACGTCCATAAATCTCCACACCCCATCAGCATCAAGCGACGATGACAAGCATCCGTTCTTCACGCATTTGCCTCTGCACATATTCCCACCCTCTGCACAGACTATTTTCAGACAGCAGCATATGATGCTGCAAACTTGTGAACATCCCCACATCAATATTCGCAAGATCCAAGAACTGGAAGTTTCGCGTGGCCTAACAGTCGGATCAGAGTACGTTTGTCGGCCCTTTATGATTATTTAGAGGTTGACAACCGGTGTTGTAGCCTTTTTGACTGACTGCCGCGCCAACCTTGCCTATCTCCCGTGGCTCTGCCAACTGGGTAGAGCTCTACACAAGCTCCTAGAAGCGGCATCATGACTAGTCCGAGCCACGCGAAGTCGACGATTGAAGTGTATCTACAAGAATCACTTCGTTCCACCACCTCCGACTGGAGAGATGCATCAGGAACGCCAGTCATGGGTAGCACTTCTATACTGTGTTATCCGGTGGCTCCTATCAGAGAATACTCCTCTGCTCGATCGTGAGGGTGTTATACTTCTACCTACAGCTGAACACACATCAGCCTAGACAACAGCAACTTGGAGATACGCAGCCAAGTTATCATGTCACTTGAGGGAGATTGTCAAGGTAAGTCAGACAGAAACCCGATGATTTGGATATAGGATCTAAAAATTCAGACAAGAAGCCCAACGTGTCAGAGAAGAAACCACTGATGGCACAGGAGAACATTTGAGTGGACTTGACGAGACACTATATCCACGAGAACGCAGATCCACTATTTCTTATCTTGAAAGTGGTCCAAAGCACCACCAACAACGCCGCGGCTGATGATCGCTTCAGTTTGCTACAGCCATCAATGCTAGCTTCGCGACAGGTCTATGACAAGGCCACCAACCATCGACCAAAGACCAGTGTCGACCGGGCTAGCGGAGTTTCTACTTGCAGAACTCGGGAGCCATGTCTCCGACACCTTTCTCACAGGGCAACAGCGACGATCGCTTGTCGTTGACTCCTCATCCAATTGTGAGGAGTCGCCAAAAATCCTTCCGTGCCACTTTGCCAGCAACTGCAAATTTTCAAGACAATTACATGACAAAAGGGCGTGTCACTGTCGCGCCGGACGCAGCCCAGACATCGGTCTACGTCGATCCTAGCCGTGCGAACATGGAAGCCAGTCGAGCTAATAGTAGCCATCCCCGGAGGTGCTACGAAGATAAGAAGCTCGATCAAGCAGGAACTCTTGAGACTCCAGGATTCTCTCTACTATCTTTGAATCCAGCCTAGAGACACCCAGTTATTTTCTTGGCTTATTACCAGGGTGACTTTGTTGGAAGTTGAACTTGTCATCCACAGTCACATATGACTACTCCTTCCCGCATGTGTATACCTGGGACAGGGCAGTCTCCGAACCCTGGCCAGATTCATCGCAACAACAAGACAACATCATCTCCTGCTGCACCTCTTGCTACATCTACTCCTACACCTCCAGAGTCGATCAGATTTGGGTAAGTTTACCCAAGTTCTATGACAAGTCTCGGGGAGCAGTTAAGGATCTATCTTGGCAGCAATGTGTACTTGAGGCAAGGGATTTTGGTAGAATGTTGCATTGCAAAAAGTTGGTCGTGGGGAAGCTTGCGCAAACTATGAAAAGAAAAAAGTCGATGGAAAGTGACCATCTCTCTTCAGTGGCTATTTGTGTGATGATAAAAACATTACGTGCTTACTGAGAAGCCAAGACTAGTATGTATACCCTTGACTTTGACAAGGCTTACCCAGATAATCCCTTGAACTGCGCCCTCCTTCTCGAGCAACTCTCGGTTATTGAACGATCTCTCTCTTCCTCCCTCTCGCAAGTCGATTGTCCGAGCCTCGATCAGGCAGAGATTGCCATCTAACATACTGCTCGGTAGCCTCTCCTCCGAATCCCATCTCCCCTCCTCCTCTTGTTGGATCGATCGTCACGAGATGTCAGTTGTCCTGGTCTTCTCACCGTGTCGTCAGCGTAGAAGTCGTCAGGGTCTCTGGGAACAATTTTGTTCGACCGAGAGCTCTACAGCGAGCGGCGGGAAGAAGAGAAGTGGGTGAGACGACCGATATGATTCAGGAGGATCATACACGTGCTCCCGAACGTCCTAAGCCCTACGGTATCATAAGCCTTATGGCTGGGGCTAGGGCTTACCCTAGGCCGCACCGTGATCATCCTTCGACGAACAAATCTGAGGACACCATGACATCGCTCTGAGAACACTTTGAGAATATCCCTCCAGGAACATCATTCTAGATGGAAGTCACTCATGGAAAGAACTAGGGTACTAATACGACGATCGCAATTCTACCTGTGATAATCTTCACTGGGACGTCAGCTTGCCCCGAGGCGAGGCCGCCGGCGCCGCCCTGGCACCACCCCGGGCCAGAACCGCCAACAGTGGGCCAAAACAATCCTGTGGCCACGAAGAACCATGGAGGACTCGACGGCAAGGCTCGGCATCCCCCCGTGGTCTGATGGACCACCCCCGCCCCCCGCCATCACCACGCCGAACACCCCCCTTCCGCGGTCAGTTTGGCAGGCATACCAGCTGGCAGAACAATGGTGCTGGGAGCGCTGGCACCAACTGCACGGAGGCCCCCCGCCAACAACACCGATGCTGGACCTGGACCCCGGAGGCGGAGACAACTGGAAGCCCAGCAAGATGCCGTACCGGTCGGCCCTCCGGCTACACGCCGGCCTCTCGAAGGCGCAGAGCAGTATTCTGACGCAGGTCCGCACAGGCAAGATTGGACTGGCGGCATTCCTCTGCAAACGACGGGTACCTGGCTTCCCCACACCGGCGTGCAGCTGTGGAGCGCCGTGGGAGACAGCCAAACACGTGGTTCTAGACTGCCCACGCCTTCTCCGAGTGCGGCGAAGCCTGTATCTAGCAGCTGCCACCACTGACTACCAGGCTTTGACATCCCGACCACGGCCCGCCGCCGCCCTCACAGCGTGGATCCTCCGACAAGGCATTCTCCCCCAGTTCTCCTGGGCTCAGGAGCAGCTGGAAGCTGGCTGCTAGCCAGCCACCCCCCATGTTCTACAGCATCTCGACAGGATAGTGCTGGCCAGGCACTGCAGAAGGAGGGTTTTCACCCTAGCAGGTCTAGGGTTTTCCTTGCTTAATTTTCATAGCTGACCCAGCATAGTCTAGATAACTAGCACTAGAATGGAGTAGGAATACCAATAACCAATAACCAATCTTCACTGGGGCTTTGTTTGTTTCCGACTGTTATCGCAACACCCCCACCACCCCCGCTCATTTTTCACTAGCCCGCCCCCGCGCGTCTCAAGAGTCGAGAGTCCAGTCTTGATTGCAAGTACGCTCTCCGTCAGTCCTCTCGAACACTCAAACTCGGACATCTGTCGGTCTCCCCTGAGAAATCAGCCTCCAGATATCAGTAGCTGAGATATCCTACCCGTAGAGATCTACCATATACAGTAGTCCATATACAGTAGTTCCTGTAAGACTCTTGATCGACCACTAGTCATGCCATCGTGTCATTGTATCAGTTCTTGCTTGGCGTACTTACCAGTCGTGCCTGGCCGCCGCCGCCGCTACTTGTCCGTAAAATTTTGGGTACCGGGGATTTTTACGATGTTGGCACGGGTAGGTATAGGCTGTCGAAATTTCCCATGGCACAGCCTCGAAGACGAGCTCCATTTATGATTTATGGCTAGGGAAATTCGGTTGGGAGGTATGAGGTGGGAGGGGGAATAGAGTAAGACAAGTAAAGAAGAAAAGAGACGTGGTCAAGACGGATTGGAGATCGGGGAGATTAATTGGATTTGATTCAGGATGTCTTGACGAATGCTACGTGTTTCAAAAATAAAGATGTTAGAATGTGCTCGAATCGTTTGGAGAATGGAATGTGAGAGAAGGCGGGGGAAGAGGGGGGGGGGGGAAATTTGATGTGGTGATATAAACAAGAACGAGTTGTGTGGAAATCGACGAGAAGAATAATGCCCAAGAATGCAATGAAACGGACGTACTAGCATCGATCTGCTTGATCATCGGCAGCGCCAGGCGGACTTTGTTACGGTAGAGCACGCCGTTCGCCGTCTGCAGCGGGTTGCCCTCGAAGTAGACCGTCTGCAGCGTCTCCTTGTGGGCCAGCTGCCGCTCGACCTCGTCAAAGGACGAGAGCTGGTTGTTCGACGCCCACAGCTCCTCAAGCTCGCTCAGGTGCGCCAGTCCGTCGAGCTCCGAAATTTGGTTGTTCGACACGTCGATGATGTGCAGCTTCGTCTGTTGTTGGCTCGCCGGGGGGACGGGCGTGGGGATGCGTTAGTGGTAGGATCAGCGCACGGTGGGGGCTACGGCAGGAGAAGAAGAAGAAGGGGAAGAAGAAAGCGTCATGGAACGGGGAGCAAGAGGAGAAAAGAGGAGAAAAGAGGCATATGCGTACGTTATTGTCCAGTCCTGAGATCTTTTTCAGGGCGTTGTGCGACACGTAGAGTTCTTCAAGGTTCTTGAGTCCCTCGAGACCTTGAATCCTGCTGATGCGATTCGATTGGATCGAGAGGATCCTGAGGTTCGAGAGACTGGATAGGTTCTGTTTCATTTTTAAACAAGAAGTTAGCTCATCCGTTGACTTGGGGTTGGAAAAATAAGCCCGGAGAAAGAAAGGGGGGCTGGGAAGAAAAGGGGGGGGGGGGGGGGATTTGCCTTCAACTCGGTGATCTTGTTCTTACCCAACCACAGCTCTTCCAACCCCGTGAGGCTCTCCAGATTCTCAATCTCCTAAGGGAAAGCTCCATCAGCTCACGACACGTTCTTCATCCCGGACCCCCCTGTCTACATCGATCACACAGACACACACGCACCCTGATGCGGTTGGCTCCGAATTCGACATTCTTGAGCTTGGTCAAGCCCTGCAATCCGTCGATCCTGCCAATGTTGTTCTGGACAAAGTACACGTTGACGAGCTCCTTCAGGTGGTCGAGGCGCCGGACATGCTTGATCTTGTTGAAGCTTAGATCGAGACTGGTCAGCTTGAGCAGGTGCTCGAGCCCCTTAATGCGAGAGATCACGTTGTCGTAGAGGTCCAGGTCCGTGAGGGTCGAGCCGAGCGCGTCGAGAGATTCTATGGTCCGAATGCTGTTCTGTCGGAGACAGAGTCTCTGGGGAGCACGGCGAGTTACCCCATGGCGGGGATAACCGGGTCAGCGCGGGTTGACCAAGGAGGAGCTTATACGGTACTGAAAGCGCACGTACTTCCACCTCCGCGAACCTCTCTAGCCGGAGCAACGCTATCGAGCTGATACGGCAGTGAACGAGGTCGATATCCTGGTCACGCCAACAGAGCGCGTCAGTCGAGAAGCCTGCACCTTACACCCAGAACACACAAGACGTACGGTAGTGTCCAGCGGATAGTCATCCAGCAGGTCTGTTCGCAACGATCGTCAGATCTATCTGTCTGTTGCACACCCCTCGTTGGTCGGAGAGAGAGCTTGCCGTCGTCCGGTTCAATCTGCTGTCCCGGCACCTGCACGTCCTGGTTCTCAGTCTCCGACTCGGACGGCGCGTCTCCGCCGTCGCTAGCCTCGCCGGACCGGTTCACTCGAAGCTTGCCATCCCAGCCTTTGCTATCTCGCAGAGGCTTCGAACGGCCGCGGGACGGGCCGGCTGATGCGCCACCGCCAGGGGGTAGGGACTCGTCCGCCATCGTGAGAGTGCAAGGGAGTTTGGAAGTTCAGACTTGAGTGGGATCCCGCTGGAGGTGTTGGCGAGAGAGAACCTGGGCAGGTGACGATATTTTTACGTGCAAGTGCTGAGGAACTTGTCGGCGGAACATCACGGAAACAGCATCCATGACGCAGGCCTATCAGGCGCCGCTTAGTCGACGTCGATGCCAGGAACTGCTGTATCCCAAGCGCTGGCGAGCGAACCTGGGCGGGTGACGATACGTTTACATGCAGGTGCTGAGGAACTTGTCGGCGGAACACCGCGGAATCAGCGTTCAGGACGCAGGCCTACCAGGCGCTTAGTCGGCGTTGACGCCAGGAGCGGCTGTATCCATGGCTTGAGGTGCAGCTGCAGCTCTCCGAACAGGCACATCCCAGCAACGCACGAGGCTTAACCCCCTGGCAGCCTGATGGACACAGAGATGGTCTGAACAAACCGCCGCACCCAGTCTGTTACTCAAACGGACATCTCATTCTCAACCAGCGCACCTAGGACACGCAGAAGTACCGAGAACTTCAGAACCCATAATCAACTCGACAAACCTGGAGATGCAGAAGGAGGACAGGAGACATTGGATGAATGATAGCGGCACACAAACGTCGCGGGTCCACAGGACGACAATGCTGAGACTGACGATGATAGGTGCCGAGGCCGAGGCATGAAGGAGAAGCTTCCTGCAAGGCGGCAGAAGAAGTTCCGCGCCATGAAAGAGATGTCCAGAGCAGGGTGTTGGCGTCGCGAACCGATAGATGGAAAGAAGAGAGAGGTTCAATTAGGCAAAGGCCCTTCCGGCTTTGGGCAGAGGGGGATGATTAGATCGAATGGCGAATGTCAGGGATAACGATGGCGCCGAGTGGCGAGTAGATAACGATATCAATGTCGACATCGATGTCGACGTCCATGTCCCTGGTCTGCTCCTCCCTCTGCCCTGCTCCGTGAACGAAAGAAACCGCCGGCTCGAATTGCACCGCTCCCCTTGCCGCTGTGATGCCGACAAGAGCCCCATCGTTTCCAGTCGTGCTGGGAGAGCCTGCTCGACCCGAACGAAGATTGGTCCGACGCAGAAGCCCCGGCAGCGCGACGCTCTAGTCAAGGCCATCGTTCCTTTCTCGTTGCCCTTCGATCGACAGACACGGCTCTGCCTTTGCGGGTCGACTCAAGAGGGAGTGATGAATGGTTCGTGCCGAGGACCGTTCACGACGACGATAGAGAGATGCAGGAAAAGGGGAGAGGGAGAGAGGGGCGAAGGGAGAGAGTTACGAAGAGGGCAGCTGCTTCAGGGAAACGAACGAGAAGATAAAATACACTATGATCTAAAACAACTCCAAACGGGGAGCGATGCTGGTGGGAGAAGAACAACGCCATGGTGTGCTTGCTATACTGATTATGCTGCTCTGCTGCCGCTGGCAGCTTCCATCGCCCATGCCACCCTTCCCGGGAGAGCGAACATCGCGATGCTCTGACACTTTGATTTCTTGGGACGAGAACACAGACGGGGAAGAGGGGAGAGAGAGAGAGAGAGAGAGAGAGAGAGAGAGAGAGAGAGAGAGAGAGAGAGAGAGAGAGATGTGGGACCAGAATGCTCTGACACTTTACTTTCTAGGACAAGACCATGGACGGGGAAGAGGAGAGAGAGAGAGAGATCAGGAGGCTATAAAGACACGTCCAGCACCAAGCTGACGTCGCGCACCTGCGGACCGGCCAGGTCTTCGAGCACGGGTATCAGATCCAGCAGCTCGTTGTCGTGAGCGTCCGAGAACCAACTGCTGATGGGCACGGCGTGCTGCGGATGGAAGATGTACGAGGTGGGCGAGTTGTCGATGATGATCGTCTCTCGAAGATCTCGGCCGATCTGGGACAGGTCCTGCGGCGGGGTTTAGGACCGCGTCGAGCACGCCAGATGGGAGAGGGAGAGAGAGAGAAATCACAAACCTTGACGTAGTTCCCCTGGTGGTTGTAGCAGCTCTCTCGAAACAGTCGATGGTGAACGACCTTGTGGATGTCCAGCTGATCGAGCAGGGGGTCGCCGTACTGCGATCGACGCCGTGGTCAGCCCATAGCCGCTCGCACAGGACCGTACGCGCCGCCTACCTTGGAGACCGAGGCCGTGAAGATGACGACTTCGTACAGCTCGCCGACGCGCTTCATGAACTGGTCGACGCCCGGCCGCTTGATGACGTAGACGTTGTGGTACTGGCCTTCGATCTCGACGGGGATGGTGAAATCGGCCTGGTGGAGGACCTGCAGGCATGCTCGTCAGACCGGCCGCACGCGTGGGACCACCTCGGACGGGACGACGACTGTACCCCTACCTTGAAGCTGCTGTGGACCAGCGTCTCGTCGAGATCGAGGACGAGACACTTGCGGTCGCCGAAGCGAGCCTCGCGTGGCGGGAGCAGCCACGGCTGCGGTTCTCCGGTGGACGGACGGTCCGAGGCCCGCGATCGCTCCGACCCCTGCCGCACGTGCGACTGCGCGTGCTGGGACGGGGCCGGCGCGGCCACGGCGGCACCGTGCTGCAGCGGAGGTGGTCCGGGCAGGCCGACGGCATCAGGCATCTCATCGTCCGGCGTCGGCGGTTCGGGCGGACCCTGGCTCGTGGCCGGTGACGACAGTGCGTCGAGCATGTCGATGTCGTCGTCGTCGTCCGGGGATGCCACGGCCGTTGTCGGCGCGGTCGACGCCGCCGGCGACGGTACGGGGTCCGATTGGGCTACTACCGGGGTCGGGGCCTGCACGACGACCATCAACTCCGATTTCTGAGGCTGCGTCAGAGGCTCGGCGCCGGCACCGCTTGCCCCACGCTGGCTCGGCGTCGGTGAGTCCGGCGGCGGTGGCGATAGTCCCGGCGGTAACGGCAGCTGTTGTCGTTCGTGTTGCGGCCGTTGTTGCTGCGGCTGTTTTTGTTCCGGTCCGACGACGACGACAAGCTCCTGTCCACGCGCAGCATCGCCGTCCGTCTCGACCGGCTCGGTCTTCTCGGACAGCACCGGCGCCGAGGTCGACGCCTGCTGAGCTGGCTGCGGCGGTAGCCGTTGCGGCGCGTCCGCGCCGACGACCTGGGTCTTCTCCGGGTCCCCGGCGGCCTCGTCCACACCGTGCTTCGTCGCCTTCGGTTCGGTAGCGCTCTCTTCGGGGACGTCCCCGCCTACTTTTCCGGGCACGGCCTCCTTCCTCCCCGCGACGGACTGCGCCTGACTTGACTTCTTGGACGATATCCTAGGGCCGTCGGCGTCCTGCTCGTTGTCCTTGTCGGAGCCGGCGCAACAGATCCAGGAGATGAAGCGCGAGTAGGGCCGCTTCCTGCTCGTCTTTTCCGCCGCCGGCGCCGTCACGGTCGTGGCCGGCGCCTCCGTCTTCGACGGAATCCGGACGACATCAGCAGCGCCGCCGCCGCCGGCGTCGCCAGATGGAGTTTGAGCGCTCATCACTCCGTCCCATCAAAGACCCATGCACGGCGACGACACCCGGGCCTCTCGGCTGCGGACACGAAAGTCGGCGAGAGCAGCGAAACGACAAGGACGACGACGACGATGTTCAGTTCGGCATATGCTTTCGGATTCACTACTGCGTCGCGCCGACCGCAAGGGATGCGTCACCGGCGTCAGCGATCGGCGGTCAGGCCTTGGTGCTCGAGCTGGCGCGATGCGATGACCTCGTCCCGACCGAGTCCACTCGACGACGGGTCTGACCGGGCAGAGGCTCCGTTTCTTCTTTGGATCGCTCCGGGGCAGGCACGGCGCTTCAAGGCGAAGACTGGTAGGACCGATGAAAGCGATGGGATGGCCGGATGGGATGCGCCTCGTCCGATTCGACCGACGGTGTTGCGGTGGTAGGTGCTAGGTACTGTACGGAGTACTTACGTACAGGACGGAGAAGTCTGAGCAGAGCCGCTTCAGCCACAGCTACCGGCGAGACAGTAGTCGTGGGACAACTTTGGGCAGACCGGATCCTGTTACACCGCCCTTTCACGCGCGTAAGTCTGGGTACTGGTGGGGACGGCGCTAACTCTCGGCTACAGGTCGACCAGGTCACGCGCTAGTCTCTTTAGGGACTAGCGACCTTCTCCGGACTGCCGGCAGGCACGGGCGGGAGATTTGGCAACTTGCCCCAGAGCTACAGTAGTCGTAGAGAAGGTTGAAACGAACGGAGAGGTTCGTTTGTAGACCGCCGCCGGCGCCCGTCACGATGCCTTGCTCGAGGGGCAGTAGAGAGGCGTGTCGATGGAGACGGAGAGGGAAGGGAAGAAAGGAAGGGAGGAAGAGGGGCGGTGCATGTCCGGTGTGGCGGCACGGATGAGGCGTAGGAAAGGCGTGGAAGAGCCAGCGAGCCGGTGGGAGCCCAGGCGTCGCAAGCAGGATTCTAGAGATGGTAGACCAGCACGTAGCTCGGCTCTCCCGGGGACGAGCCAGTCCATACCGACCTCAAAGATCCCGTGGCTGGTCAGGTGGGCTTCTCCACAATACATACGTACATACGTACAGACTCTGCCTCGCTCACCTGGTGGAGGAGACGAGGCAAGAGATCCATGTCACGTGACCCAGAGGAGGATTAGGGTCACGTGACCACGCATCTCGCCTTGAACTCGGTTCCGCTCCATAGCTCCGTGTTCCAGAGGACAACATACAACTTTCATCGTATAATATATCGAAGACCGTGCGTGATGTTCCGAGAAAAAACGTTGTACTCCGCACATACGTACTGTACATACGTACATACGTAAGACTATTCACGGAGAACTGTTTTCGGACTCAGTACGGTCGTACGGAGGTACGGGGCCGAGATCGAAGTTGGTTTTTAGTCATGTCGGTCCGGTAAGTCCTTCCATCTTCGACTGACGCCCGCCCGTGGCTCTGCTGCAGTAGCGTCACTTAGTAAGCGGTCCTTTGATTGCTGACAAAGAAATCAACATTGACTTTTGGTCTGCACTGTGGGGAGAGCTCCGACATGCAGTGCGGGTCGTAAGTCTTGTGGACAGGGAATCCGTAACTTCAGTAGTACTTTTGAGTCTTCACCACTGATCGACAGCATATTTCATAAGCCATGAGATCGGTCGTAGCCCAGGGTACGTACTCGTATGTACTGTAGAGTACGAGTACGTTACCTACCTGTCCGCGCCACTCGAGCTCGTCGTCCTCGAAACCCAAAGGACCGTGTCGCGGAAGTTCTGAATCGCTGGTTTATCACATGCCACGGTACCTACGTACTACCGGTACGTACAGTGCCTGCGTACGTATGTACCACCAGAACGCCACCATCGCCGAGTCCTCGAGGTTAGGCGCTCGCATCCGTCCAGATGGCACATGATCGACCTGCTAGCTAGATTCCCTCTTGCGCCACAGCGCTCGGTACGGTAAGCTACGGTACTGTAGCGCTACAGCACCACGAGCACTAGATCGTGACGACAGAACGGCTGATGCGTGACTTTTCCAGGCTTGCTCTGCTTGGAATCGCCACCGCCATGGACGTGCGACGCGACCGGTGACCCCAACGCTCGTCAACGCCGGCGATGGCGGCGCAATCGTCCCTTCGTCCTCCGGAGGATGCTGTCGTCTTGCTGTATCGATACTATCTCGACCGGCTCCGAGCCAGGTTAAAGGGCACGACGCGGACGACGCGGCTGCTGGCCGGTCTGCTGTTCGTCGCCGGCCTCCTAGGCGGCGGCGAGGGTGGGCGGCGGTGGTGGAAGCGCAGGCGTCGAGAGAGGGAGCAGGGCAGGAGACTCCTGCGGCGAAACTCGGGCCTTCGGTCCAAGGACGGCTCGCGCACCGTCTTCGTGCCCTACAAGTCCTCGACCGCCAAGGTCACCATCCACCCGACCAAGCCGACCTCGTTTGACGCCCACCGACGGCTCTTCCTGCACCCGCCGCGCGCCGTCGGGCTGGGCGACGGCCAGTCGGCCCCGCACGTGCCGCCGCCCCAGGTCAAGCCGGGCCTCAACCTGGCCTTCCTGCACCAGTTCCTGAGCCTGCTCAGCATCGTCGTGCCGCGCTGGAACGGCAAGGAGTCGGCCCTGCTGCTCGGCCACGGCGTCTTCCTCGTCCTCCGCACCTACCTCTCCCTCGTCGTCGCCCGCCTCGACGGCGAGATCGTGCGCGACCTCGTCGCCGCCAACGGCCGCGCCTTCGTCTGGGGCATCGTCAAGTGGTGCGGCGTCGGCGGCCTGGCCAGCTACACCAACGCCACGATCAAGTTCCTGCAGTCCAAGGTCTCGATCGCCTTCCGCACCCGCCTGACCCGCTACGTCCACGACCTCTACCTCAACGACAGCCTCAACTACTACCGCCTGACGAACCTCGACGGCGCCGTCGGCCAGGGCGCCGACCAGTTCGTCACCCAGGATCTGACGCTCTTCTGCGCCTCGGCCGCGTCGCTGTACTCCTCTCTCGGGAAGCCCTTCGTCGACCTCTGCGTCTTCGACTACCAGCTGTTCCGTTCGCTGGGCCCGCTGGCCTTCGCCGGCCTCATGAGCAACTACTTCGTCACGGCGACGCTGCTGAGGAGGCTGTCGCCGCCCTTTGGCAAGCTCAAGGCCGTCGAGGGCCGACGCGAGGGCGACTTCCGCGCCCTGCACTCGCGCCTCGTCGCGAACGCCGAGGAGGTCGCCTTCTACGGCGGCGCCGACGCCGAGAGGCACTTCCTCGACCGGGGCTTCGCCGAGCTCAAGGGCTGGATGGAGCGGCTCTACGGCCTGCGCATCCGCTACAACATGCTCGAGGACTTTGTCCTCAAGTACAGCTGGAGCGCCTTTGGCTACGTCGTCACGTCGCTGCCCGTCTTCCTGCCGGCCTGGGGCGGCCTCGGCGGCGTCCTCGAGCTCGCGGACGCGCGCCGGGACCACGGCGGCGACCGCGACCGCGACCGCGACCGCATGAAAGACTTCGTCACGAACAAGCGCCTCATGCTCTCGCTCGCCGACGCCGGCGGCCGCATGATGTACTCGATCAAGGATCTCTCGGAGCTGGCCGGCTACACCTCGCGCGTCTACACGCTCGTCTCGACCCTCCACCGCGGCTACGCGGGCGCCTACTTCCCGCCGAGGGGCGGCCACGCCGAGCCGTACTCGCTCGCGGACGCGCAGGGCACGATCCACAAGGGCTTCGACGGCGTCCGTCTCGAGCACGTGCCGGTCGTGGCGCCGTCGCTCTGGCCTCGCGGCGGCGACGAGCTGGTCGAGTCCTTGTCCGTCGTCGTCCGGCCCGGCGAGCACCTCCTGATCTCGGGCGCCAACGGCGTCGGCAAGAGCGCCGTCGCTCGGATCGTGGCCGGCCTGTGGCCCGTCTACCGCGGTCTCGTGAGCCGACCGCGCAGCGTCGGCACCGACGGCATCATGTTCCTGCCGCAGCGACCCTACCTCAGCATCGGCACGCTTCGGGATCAGGTCATCTATCCGCACACGGAGATGGACATGCGCGACGGCGGACGGCGCGATCGCGAGCTGAGCCGCGTCCTCGAGGAGGTCCGGCTCGGGTACCTGCCCGACCGCGAGGGGGGCTGGGATACCCGTAAGGAGTGGAAGGACGTGCTCTCCGGCGGCGAGAAGCAGCGGATGGCGATGGCGAGGTTGATGTACCATGTCAGTCGAGCCGTTGGCACGTCCATTCGATGAGCTGCTGCTCACCTGTGATTGTCCTGACAGGAGCCTCGCTACGCCTTTCTCGACGAAGCCACGTCGGCGGTGAGCTCCGACGTCGAAGGGCTGCTCTACGAGCGGGCCAAGGAAAAGGGTATCAGTGAGTGTTGTCGTTGTCGTTCTGTCACCGGCCATTCTCCTCCTCCTCCTCCTCCTTCTCCACTGACCCATCCCCTCCAAACAAGCACTCATCACAATCTCGACCCGCGCCGCTCTCAAGAAGCACCACACGTACAACCTCACGCTGGGCGTCGACACGGGTGTCGGGAGCGTCGACTGGACGCTCGAACGGATCGGCACCGAAGCCGAGCGGCTGGAGGCCGACCGGGAACTGGCCCAGCTGCGCGACCGGCTGTCGCAGGTCGAGCGGTGGAAGTCGCGCCGCGCCGCGATCGAGCGCGAGCTCGGCGAGGTCTGGATCGCCGGCGACGACGACGGGGAGTTGGAAGCCCCGCGGTATATAAAACCCCAGGATACAAAAGCACAGGAGCAGCAAGGCCCGTTGGAGCAGCGTGTGAGCGGGCCGGACGACGGGGTGGGCGACGAATTAGTGGACGGCGCAGACAATTTTCAAAAGGAGATTCGCGGCGGCGACGGCGGCAGCCCTTGAAAGATGGTGTCGACGAGGCGGTGGTCCTCGCCACATTGTCGTCGTCGTCGTCATCGTCGTCGTCGTCGTCGTCGTCATCATTATTGTCGTTGCTGTTGTCGTCGTCATATCTTTTCATTCCCTTCATTGCTGCTGTTGTCGTCATTCTTCTCATTGCCGTCATCATCATCATCATCATCATTTCTTTCCATTCTTTTCATCTGCCATCGCTGTTATTATCATCGCTCCCGTTACTCTCCCACTCCAACAGATGCAGGATCCGTTCATCATCATGTCTAGCCACTCACAATGAATTTCATCCTCTACTTACAACATACTCATTTTCTCCCTTCCCAAGGACCATGTCCATTTCCGTGACGGATTCCTTCTTACAGGTGAAGAATCATTCTTGTGTTTCAAGGAGTTGACAGTAATTTAATTAAGCTGGTATACTTTTCAATTCTTCCTGGGATGGCATGGTTCCGGGTACGTGATTATCACTCCATCATCAGAGCAAGCCTCCCTGTGCGGAGCAGATTGTCGATAGAACGGGTCGTTCACGGTATTAATTCCCTAGGGAGAGAGGTTTGTTTATACATCCACTGTCAATCTCCGTTTCTGCCTGGATCTATTTTTGGTCCTGGGATAAGAAAGAAAGTGCAACGACGTACTTCCGTACGTACTGTATGTGTTGCGGCCGCAGGCCAGGCCCAGGGCTGAGCCTGGCCTAGTCAGCAGTGTCAGTCAGCTAGATCGGAGGCCGTATAGCCCTCGAGCCCGAGGGCGTCCAATGGACATCGTCTTCTCCCCTCTCTGAGCAGGCCGATGCCTTGGTAGCTCCACTAGTGTGGGTAGCACCAAGTAACTATATAATCATCTTGATTCCCTCGCTGATATCTATCAAGAAGCTCCCTTGTCAGAGCTCCCTTGTCAGTCAAAGCTCCATTGTCAGCAGACTCAAAGGGACTTTTGCACAGTCTTACGTACGGTACAGGAGGATAGTACAAGAAGACCAACTGGCTCCTTGCATCGACCGCATGTCATTTTCTCAAGATCTCGAATTACTCTTTTTTTTTTCAGTCGAGTTAGCATGATACTGCTTGGTGAACTGTTGCTTGTTTCATCTTTGATATATAACTGAATTCCTCACTTGTTCAATCGTGGTCGGGTATTAATCTTCTCAGGTGTCAAGTTCGTGGTTTGATTGATTGATTGATTGAAGTCTTCCGCCGTTCTAAAACTAGCTAACTAGATTATGCCGGGAGTAGCAATAGTAATTTGAAAGGATATAACTGTCTTCGGGGCAAAAACCCTCCCTTCTCCTCCATTCTGGGATCTCTTACTGTGGATGTTGTGCTTGCGTGTACGTGTGTTGTAGATCTTGTAGTCACTGACGTGGCTACTCTGCTCCTGTCTCTGCCCTACCCTCTGCATCCCTTCCATGGACTGTGGCATCCAAAGTAGTCTGCCCCTGGAGTCACCTCCGGGGCCAGCCCTTCTTTGCCGTAGGCTGTGGGAGGGCCACAGTGGGAGCCCTTTGTTACTTCTCCCCCACCACCGGAGAATGCTGCGGGGGTGGAGTATCCAGCTCCATCAGCTCTGCCTCTGTATCAACACTTGGTGCCGGCCGTGGCTGCGTGGGCTTCCGTGGCTCTGTAGAGGTCTGCACCACAAAACAAAGAGGAAGGACATCCCGTAGCTGCCGGATTCTCTTTAAGGCCCCTGCCTGTGCCTAGCACTCTGAGGACCACACCTTGTGGGCCTCCCTGCACACCACACACTTCCGTTGCTGCTGTACCTTGCAGGCTTTAGTGTCATGGGCTCCTGCGCAGTGAGCGCAGCACACTCAAGCTTTGCACTGTTTTGCCACGTGGCTGTACTGCTGGCAGTGAAAGCACTGAGTGAGACAGAGTGCTTGATGGAAGGTGTCGCAGGTATGAAACTGCAAGCCAACCAAAAAGCCCTTGTCTATCAGTGTGTTCACTGCCCGCACATCAGCAAGCTCCAAGATCAGGGAAGACCTGGTCTTAGAACATGCTGACTTCAGCCAGTGGGCTCCAACCAGCTTCAGCTTGGGGTGCAGGACCCTATTTTCCTTCTGCAATGTTTTGACAATGTTGACCTGGTTGCTGGTGTCCACATCCTTTGTATGAACTCTGTGGACTAGCGCCCGGTAACGTCACTGGACTATCTGTGCTGATGGTACAAAGCAGGTCAACCAGCCACTGTCCTCTTCCAGCCTCCGGCACCCGGCCTCCGTCTCGACCAGGACTGACATATCCCCACTGGGGTGCCAGTACAGCAAGAGCACACAGCTCCCGTCTCCCTCTGTGAAGCGGCCAGTTTGCTCCAGCCACTGCTTGAGTTGCTGGGGGGGGGGGGGGGGGGGACAACCCGGAAGCCTGAAGCCTCCACCGGGTCTTCCACCCTGGCCACAACCTCCCGGGGGTGACGTGCCTCCAGTTGTGAGGCCTCTCGCTCGTGTCGCCTGGCAAGGACTTCGGCGGGCACGGTGTTGGTGTTGTGAGTGCACGGGCGTGGGCCCGGGGCCTCCTGCACTGCCTGTACATGTGTCTTCTTTTGCTGAACTGTTGATTCAATGTTCTTTAGTCGTTGGTCGACATCACCGAGGGCGGGTGCCCTCCGAGGCTTCAGTCACCCGCACCACCAGGCCGCCGATCGCTTGCTCAACATTGCCGAGGAACTGGTGTACTGCCGCCGAATCGTACAAGGGTTTGTCGGGGTTCTTCGCAGTTGCATTAAGTCTTGAAGATTCTAATTGCGTCTGTACTAAATCAAGGAAGTCCGCAAAGTCGGGGCGGTCTCCTTCGTACAGTGGGAGTGGCGTCATTTTCGGCCCACCCGTGGGTACCCCAAGGAGTGGGACAAAGGAGACCACTTCAAGTTCGTGGTGGTTATAAGAAAAGTCCCTGAAGAGAACATGCTGATGCGTGCTCGGACAGAGGAAAGATTCGTCTGGCTTCCGAGCCTTCTTCTTTTCTAATCGCTATCCGCCGTATGATGCTGCTTTCTGTTTGGAGAGAGGAGGGACAGGATGGGAGAAATGAGAGAAGCAGAGAAGAAGAGGGAGAGAAGAACCCTGGTCTTTAGATGACTGGCATGACATGCAAAGACAAATGTCAGTACAGTTATAAGAGAAGAGCAGGACGACAGTGACCAGATGAAGAGTGGACGCCAAAAGACAAGGTATCGAACGTCTGAAGAGAAGATGTCAAGTCGTCAGGGATGATTACCAATCAGCCAGCCCCGCCAGCTTGCAGGAACAGCTTCTCGCGCTTCAAGAAGAGCGAGAGGACAACGGCCATGGCGCCGGCGGTGATGACCAGGATGTAGACCTGCTGCAGCGCGTCGACAATGGCCTTGATGACCTGGTCGCGAACGTCGTCGCTGAGGGTGGCGAAGAGCTCCGATCCCCGGCCGGCGATGGCGTCCCGGACCGTCTCGGTTGAGAGGTCCGGGAAGAGGCGGGCGACGCCCTTGGTCGACTGGTTCAAGAAGAGGCTGTTGGCGATCGAGAGCGCGATGGTGGCGCCGCCGATCTGGCCGCACGTGAGGAAGCCGACGGTCAGCGGGATGTCGGCCTCCTTGACCTTGGCCTGCGCGACCGAGTACGCCGTCTGGAGGAAGGCGCCGGTGCCGAGGCCCAGCAGGATGGTGTAGCCGTACACGCGCGCCACCGACGAGTTCTCGTCGACGGTGTACATCAAGGCCGAGCCGACGACGGTGAAGACGCCGCCGAAGAGGTACCACGGCATGTAGTAGCCGAGCAAGGACATGAGCACGCCGTTGAGGACGACGGCGAAGACGAGAAAGGCGACCAAGGGCAGCAGCCGGACCCCGGCCATCAGGGCCGAGTCGGCCTTGACGAACTGGAAGTATAGCGGCACAAAGTAGATGGGCACCATGAGGGCCGTGATGGCCGCCGCCGTCAGGGCGAAGAGCAGGACGAGCGTGCGCCGCCTCAAGAAGTGCACCGGGAAGATGCGACGGTCCATCGTCGTGAAGACGGCAAAGGTCTGCTGCAGGCCGAACAGGATGAAGAGCACGCCCGAGACGACGAAGAGCCCGATGATGCGGCCCGAGTTCCAGTCGTACAGGATGCCGCCAAAGGAAATGGCCATCGTGCCGGAGATGAAGGCGCCCATGATGAGCAGCGCTCCGACGTAGTCGAGCTCGCGAAGGCGGTCGGTGAGCGACACCTGCGGGCGAGGGTCGATGCTCGGGAGCATGAAGAAGTAGACCGGGGCGGCGACGGCGCCGATGACGAGGTTGATGTAGAAGGCCCAGCGCCAGGTAGCGCTGCTATCGGCAAAGCCACCACCGACAACGGGCCCCAGCACCGTACCTAACAAGAACGGTCAGCCAAGCGAATCGAACGTGGCACGAAGCTCATGCCGACGACGCACCTGCGCCCCACGTGAGTCCGGTGAGCCCGATGTACGTCGGCCGCTCCTGGGCCGACGTCGTCCCGGCGAGCAGGGTCAAGACGCCGACGTACATGCCGGCTCCGCCCCAGCCGGCAATGGCTCGGCCGATGATCAAGGCGTCCATGGACGGAGCGGCGCCGCAGACAGCCGAGCCGACCTCGAAGAGAAAGACCGAGGCGATGTATATCCACTTGGCGTTGAACTGGCCGTAGATCTTGCCCCTGCGGCGGACGTCAGCGTGACGGCGCGCGCATCCCCTGCGAGCTGGCAGACCCACCAGATCAGATTCGTCGCCACGGCTCCGAGCAAGAAGGCAACCGATAGCCATGGCAGCTTCTCGATGCTCGCAAAACGCGCGATGATCTGCGGCTGCACATCCGCCACGATGGTGTTGTCGAGGGCGAAGAGAAATGTGGACGAGAGGATGGCGACCACGATCAGGAACCATCTGATGCCGGTCGCTCGAGGAGGCGCTCCGGGCGCCTGTTCGATTCCTCCCTTCTCGGGCAGAGGAGCCTCCCCGGTGACGGACGTGGCGGTCGAGTCGGCAGCAGTCCTCTCGGGGTCGACCGTCAGGTGGTTGGGAGACGGCGCCTTCATGGTCGTGGCCTTGATTGCCATCACCTGGGCTTTGGCTGCACCAGGCCGATCTTTGGAGGAGAACAAGTCAAGAGGTAGCTTGACCCGATTCACGAGAAGTCAAGAAAACCACGCAATCTCCGATTTGCAGTAAGAGCAGGACATCCCCACGACGAGGACGTTTGCCCTTGCTTTATAGGGCTGCAGAGCTGGTGTTACTGACGCGATCACCGCCGCACGGTCCGAGCCACCACTCCGCCGAATGTACGGAGACGGCGATAGGCTGCACGGTACGTTCGGGAATTGCTTATCCCCATCACAGTCGCCATTTCCAAATCCAGCTTCCCGAACGCTGGTCCTAACTCCACCGAAGCCGCCGGCGCCTTCTGAACTTTGTCAGCCTTTGGGCTCGAGCCCGTCCGCGGCAGGGCGTCCGCTGTGCCATAAGCCCAATTGACTCCAGTGAAGAGGAGGTGACGCAGGTGAAGACGGTGTATGCCTATCTTCGGCCTCTCTCCGCAGGTGGTGTAACCAACATGTTTCCAGCACGCGCCTCCTTCCTGGTTCTTGGAGTCGTCTAATGCCGTTCTATTGTACGGAACGTAGCAGCACCTCAGCTAGCTTGGACCCTCAATCCTTCGTCGTCGAAAAAAGGAACCATCCCTGACTCGGTGGCCGTAAGCAGTCAAGCGCGGTATGACAAACTGGTTGCGGCGATGTCGGAATCTCGCTCGCCTCCGCCAAGCCGTCGGAGAAACGGCGGAGACGGCCAAGATCTCTCCGGCGCCGACGTGCCGGACCGCAGGATGATATTTTCTCCGAGGAGGCGCTCCTAGGTTCAGCCTATGCATAGGCGTAGCCGTGAATGCGACAAGTGGATCATATCAGATCCTCAGCCTTGTTTGAAGAAACCGCGCTACATAGGCACAACAGGTCAGCTAACAATTCTGTTTGCGTGGCAAGGATGATTAACAACGAACAGGTCTCCGATGCGACTACCGTACAGGAGATCTACCAAGTACTAGCTGTCCCAGTTTGTGTTGCCATGAAGAGACCTTGCATTTTGAGCCGCATCTGAGATAAGTTTTGAGACAACTAGCCATGCAAGAACGAGATAGCCCGTGTCATTCTAGCTTTGAGATGCGACTGGAAAGGAAGCATCGCGCTAACATCATGAACGACTACCGGCGGGTGACGATGATCTACAGCACGGCCCCCATGGGCTCTAAAATAGCTGATGACTTACTTCGCCAGTTCTGCAGTGGTGTCATACTTCCGTACGTATCGTACAGTACGTAACGCACTACGCACTCTGTAGTTATACGTATCGAAGTGGCTCAACTGCACTCTGGTCTCGGTAGCTCAACTGTGGTCTTTCTGCGGTGCAACGTAGAAGATGGTGACTGTTGCCTGGCAGTTAGGCTAATGATTGCTAGCGAGCTAAGCGATCAGCTGAGGTGCCCGCAGGTGCGCACCACGGTTACGCACGAAGGGGTACTTAATAGCCATTAGGGTCTCACAAGGTCACGTGCAGGATCAATCATAGATTCTTACTGTCGGAAAGTCGCAGCGAGGTCACAGCAGGCAGGTAAACTCGGCGAAAAGATTGATTGATTGATTGATTGTATTCCTACACCATTCTAGCACTAGTGTATCTAGGCTATGCTGGGTCCACTATGAAAACAGGCTAGGAAAACCCCTAGGGGTGAAAAACCTCTCCCTGCAGCGCCTTGCTAGCGCTATCCTATCGAGTCACTGCGGAACGGGGGGGGGGGGGGGGGTGCCTGGCGGGGGTGGCGGAGGGGTGGCGGTCCGCCCACGGCGGCAGGCCAAGGCATCCCTTGGTGGATTCTAGAGCCCGCTGGGGCCAGAGAATTGATTTGGCCTCGGCGAAAAGGTAGAAGTAGAGAAAAAGAGGTCGGAGGAGCAGCAGAGAGGAAGACGCGCGATGGGATTGTATTGATAGAACAGGCGAGGGTATGGAGGATGATGGACGAGCCGCAGGGCTATGTGAGACGAAAAAGAAGCTGCGCTGCGACGTGGATGCGTTCGACTCTCCGTAAGCTAGAGCCCAGAAAATCTTCGGGCACACAGACCGGCAGTTTATGTGATTAGCGTTGAAGAAGTTCTTGTCAATGGCGGTCCCTTGATTCTCCAGGAAATTCCTAGTGATATATACAATGGGGATAGATGTGTATCGCCCGCTCCTGTACGCCCGGATATATCTGAGCTTCGACCTCGTAGGAATGGAGATAGATTGCGCTGGGATATTCTGAGAATGTATGACTGATGTGAGAGAGAGAGAGAGAGAGAGAGAGAGAGAGAGAGAGACGATTGGTGGGGGAGGAAGAATAGATGGTGGTGGCATCGCGCCGAGAGCGGCGATGGCTCTGGAAGGAGGCAGGGGGAGGATAGAGGAGGGGAGGTGGTTCGGTCGCCCAATCTCTTCCGTTCGCTCTCCCTGGGCGTTGCTTGCGGAGTCGAACGGCCCTGGTCGAGGAATACGCCGAGGGACTTCCCCCCAGCAGAGAAGAAGAGCAGCTTCAAGAAGGGTCAAGCGGTGGAGAGTAGCTTCTTGATCTTGCTGATCTCGAGGAGTTCCTGGTCGGTGGGCCTCCGCTCGACGCCGCGGTAGCGGATCGGATGCTGGTCGGGTCCGCGACGGAGCGAGAAGCGATGCATGGCCGTGGCCGGGTGGATGACCTCGAAGCCGACGACGTCGTAGAGGCCGTCGTACCGCAGCCCCTTCTCGGGCCGGTACGCGTTCTTGCGCGGCAGCGCCGCGGACCGGAGCACGCGGAGCGGCTGCTTCAGCCGGTGCGTCTCGAGCAGCAGCTTCGTGCCGGCCGTCGGCGCGCCCTCGGCCCCGGAAGTGCCGCAGTACAGGATGTCTTCGCCGTCGTCGACGTCGGCGTACTCGCCGCTGCTGAGCACGATCGAGAACGCGCCCCGGCCCGCCTGCCCGTGGATGCCGGCTTCGATCTCGCCGTGGGCGCCGTCGCGGATAGCGCAGAGCTGCAACGGCCACCACTGGCCGTTGTGTAGGTTGTTGGCGCCCACGACGTTGCACGACGCCCGCTCGCAGTAGTCCTTCTGCAGCGCGCGCGACATCGTCGCCTTGCCCGTCGCGATCTGCCTGCGCACCGTCTCGATGCCACGGAGCAGGTGCGGGTCCAGGATCCCGCGCATCGACCGCGAGTACAGCATCTGCGCGTCTTCCTTAATGTCCCACGGGAAGCCAACGTCTCCGGCATCGTCGAAGATCTGTGGAAGGCCAACGCCGTCGTCGAGGACCTTCGATTTCTTGACGATGACGCCAGACAGGAAGTCGTAAAACTCCATCTTATGCAGCTGTAACCGTATCTTTTGGAACGTGACCTCGCCGTCCCCGCCTCGCTCTGTCTTTCTCTGGCAATCCCTGATTAGACCGTTGATCGTCTGCACCGCAACCAGATCGCTGCGCGCAAACTTTTGTCTCATGTCGATGGTCTGGTACCATTCCGAAGGCTTGTAGTTCACCCGCGTCTCAACCGGTAGGCTGCATAGAGTCGCACTTATCAGCGACCAATCCGGCGCTCTGGGTACTCTATTGAGCTTACATCTCCTCGTACACCGGCCGCGCGAGCCGCGCGGGCTTCTTGGCCGGAGCAAACGGCCGCTTGGCCGGTCTCGACGTTTCGTCTGCCGAGTCACTGTCGTCTGGGTGTCGAGCGCGTGATGCCATTTTGGTCCCGGCGTGGGAAGCACTGGAGACTGACGGTCGCTTCCTGGCCGATACGAGTCCAGAGTAGCCTTTGCTGACATCCGGCTGTGGTCGCGCCGTCTGCGCTACCGGCTCCGGCCTTTCACCGTCTGTATCGGTTTGAATCCTTATCTCTCGCTGCGCGTCATGTGAGCGCGTCCCCCTCGGCCGCTCGCTCGACGAGCTTCTTCTTTGGGTTGGCAAGGCCTGCGGTTCTTCACGAACGGGCAAGCTGCGCGACTGTTCCAGACCCTCGTCAGGTTGGAGAGCAGTCACATGTACGTGGGGCGCAGGTCTGATCTGGGAGCCAAGGGATCCAATCCGTGCCCATTCTTCCTGTGCTCTCCTTCTAGCATCCTTGACCGCCTTCTCGAAGTCGTAGTCTGGGGTCATTGTGATGTCTGTAGGTTGAGACGGACTGATCTAGACATGCTTGACGTGCGAGCGTCACGAGCAGTGGCGAGTATCAAAACAAGCGCCGGCTCGGTTCAACCTTGCTCCGCTTGGGATCCGTACCGCGGGGTCATTGCTGTTGCAGTTTAACTTTCTTATAGATTCTGATGTATGCGTTCTAAATGCAAGGTATCTCCACTTTAAGATCGGGTACTTGTATAAAGTTATGACCAACTTTCGTAAGCCACTGGAACGCTCCTGACACACCCACGACTCCGTTCCAGACGACAAGTCATCCTCTGTTACGTCGCGTTGGTAGTCAGGGACAACGATGAAGTTCCCGGTGTTGTCCTCGAGGAAGGTGCTCATCCAACCAGCCTGGCTATCATCACGTAGCAGCTCCTTCCGTCTGTCATGCCAATCTTCGTACGCCACCTTGGCAGCTTCGAGCCAACCTACAGCTTTCCCGCCGAGGCTTTGCTTTCCACGCAGACTGGAGCTTGGCAAGGCCTGGTGTAAGCGTAGCCGACGGCCCGATCTCGGGCATATGCGCGAAATCTCTACCTTGAGCTTGCCGACGGTGTTGGTGCCACCTCTGATATTCTTTGGTCTTCTTCTTTCGCTCTGGTTCTATAAGTGCGTGATGTTGGTCTTGTTCCAGAACAAAATCATCTATATGCCTGGAGTGCCTCTCTTTGCAAGGAAGGAAAAGATTGCCGATTATCAGAAAAGATGTCTGCCTGTGAAATGGCATGAAGAACGGGTTATAGTCGACGATGGGACGGAGATTGGGCTCTGTATAGGCAGCACACATGATGCAGAGTCCCAGACCAGGCCACCAAGCCTGCCTGGGGGACATCTTGTCGTTGTATATTTTCAAGGGTAGGCTTCCACCGCTCAGTTAACCTTAAAGAATTCCGTGGCTGATGTATTGAAAGAAACGCTTCGTCGCTGCCACCCCGCTTGCCCGAGCTTTCCGAAGTTGTAAAGATGCTCGAGAAAGGATGGGAAAGGCAAGAGCCCTCTCACAACGCACGATGCACCTTCGTTGGAGTCTCATATCGCGGGTACTGGACTTCTCGTGGAAGGCCCTCTCAGCGGGGAATCGAGCGGGATGCAGCTGCCACTTTGAACTGGATAGAAGACCGATATGACAATCTTGGAGCGGCCGGTAAATTGAAGCTCGTGCTTTGGGGTCAAAGCATCGGTGCAGGCGTTGCTACCGTCGCAGCAGCGCAATCTGTCTGCCGTCATACGTCTGTGACGCCGTCTGGTGCCCGTGCTGTGGTTAGCAGTACCCGTCGACGCCTCTTTGACGGGCTTATCCTGGAGACGCCCTTCACAAGCGTTCAAGATATGCTGGTAGCTATCTACCCGCAGCGATGGTTGCCATACCGGTATCTCGGGAGATTTCTTCGAAGCCGGTGGGACAGTCGAGAGGCGTTAACAGCGCTCTCCGGAGCTCTGCCGAAAGATGGTGAACTGCATGCATCAACCCCTCCGCTTCCCCGCATCCTTATACTTCAAGCTGGTTTGGATGAGATTGTACCATCCAGCCATGGCCAGGATCTGGAACGTCTCTGCAAAGAGCTGGGGTTTCCAACAGCCAGAAGAATAGTAAGGGGAGCTCTGCACAGCGAGGCCCTACTGCGCTCGGAGGGAAGGGTGGCCGTCAAAAACCATCTTCTTGATGTAAATTGATTGATCAGATACCCTGAGGGGGTATCTGTGTTCCTCGTCGTTGCCGGTCGTAGAAGCCGGAATGTGTGAAGGATGTTGGTGCTTCATAGCCTTCGTCAAGGGCTGCACCTCTGATGTTATCCTCCTGAGTAGTTCATCTGCTCCCCCGGATGCTTTCATCCGGCGATGTTTTCTTCGGCGTCTCGTCTACGTATCGACGATCCCATAATGTGCGTGCTGGCAGGGTCCTGAGCAGCCGGCGAAGTCCGTGACCTCGGAATTTCCCTCGCAGTCACGCATATCTCCAAAAACGCGTCTGTGATTCTTGGGCCTGCACGTGCTGGAAATCACAGTATATAAACTCCTCTGTGATCTCCCTTTCGCCACTTTCTTTCTTTCACTTTCTTCCTCCTCACCACGCTCCAGACAGAAGCTCCCAACACCGAAGATCTGAACTTCAACCGATTCTATCGGTGTGTCCGGTCGGTTCTTCTCTTCAAGGCCTCGCTTGAAGCGCGATCTCATCGTCGTATCTTCTTCTCCGCTGTTCGACAGGCAGAACTACCACAGCCGCTGAACATCTCGTCCTCGGCTGGTTCGACCAGTGGGCCCCAACGACTCTTCAAGCCTTGCTTGAATCGTCCTCTCTTCTTCTCCTCCTCCTCCTCCTCCTCCTCCTCCTCCTCTTCCACTTCCACCGCCGAATACTTCGTCTTCGACTGATTCGATCAGTGTGCCCGGTCGAATCTCCCTTTCAAGGCCGTGCTTGAAACGCCATCTCTTCTTCTTCCTCCCCGCTCTCGACTTCCACCGCGGAACATCTCGTCTCTCAACTGAATCGCTCAGTTTGCCCGGTTGACTCTTTCTTTCAAGGCCTTGCTTGAAGCGCCATCTCTCCTCCTCCCTCACTCCTCTCCAGTCCAACCACCGATTGTTTGGTCCGGACCGATTCAATCACTGTCCCCCCGTCAGCTCTTCCCGTCCAGGGCCTCTCTTGCACCTTCATCTCTTTCATCGCCCCGGACAGAAAAGAATGCAACCCGTGGCATCGCTGGGGAACGTCAGTCCAGCCTCGCCGTCCCGAGATCCGCCGAGAGGGGCTAAGCCAGTGAACGCCCGACACGCTGACTTGCCCACTCCCATTCGGGCACGGTCTGCAAGCGGTCGCAAACGCACCTGGGTGGCCAGTAAGGTCAAGGGCGTCTTCAGAAAGAAACTAGCCCGTAGCAGTCATCAAACTCTTCGCGAGAGAGCGATGCATGCCGCAGCGGTAAGTACTGCTGACGGCAGCGGGCATAGTAGCATCACTATGCCTCTGTTCGGATGCCCGAATTCCATGGAGATATACTGACGGAAAGTGAAGATTGGGTCAGTACTTGACAGGGGCCTGAGCCCGTTGCCACTGATGGCGCCAATAAGTCCTCTCGTGAGCAGCGATGAGCTCTTCAGGGGCAGCCCGCCCGACGAGTCCGATGAGCCCGATGACCACTCGAATTCTGCTGACACGCTTGCCGAACGCGTCGTCTCAGAAGGTGCGGCTCGGCCCGCCGCGAGCGATGAAGATGGCCATGATCGCCATGACCCCGGTGTCAAGAGTGTCCGAGAGGCCTGTCACGACTCTCCCGCCGCCAGCGCTATCGACACCCACGGAGGATCACCTCGGGGACACGGCACCATCAGGAGGATGTCGTCTTCCCATAGCCTTCGTCGAAGGGCGCTTTCGAGCCCGTACATAAGGGTGAGCCGCAACAACGCCGGGGGGGCGTCGCAGCAGCAAAGAAATGGCGAAGGCGGATATGTCGTCCGCAGCATGTCGGGCCACATGCCTGACATCAGTGGAACCTTGAAGATCTCGCCGGAAGCTGACGAACTGATTCTCGGAGGGCGACGGGCTGGCCACTCGCGTAGCCTCAGCGACCCTCAAGGCGGCCGGAAGGTAAGGCAGGACGAGGGGTCTGGGACGATCCTCCGTCTGCTTCAGCGGTCGGCATCGGCGTGCGGACGACTTGAGCGAACCGTGCGAAGGGCGCTGTTGTCACAGGGCAAGAGACAATGCGAGGCGCCGCCTGAGCAGACCGTCGTCATGCCAAGGCGCGCGGAACGGGAAGAGGTCGTTCTCGCTCCTCTGGCGACCAATGCGGCGAATGATGTCGTGGCTGTCTGCGCTAGTGCTCCGAATGCCAGCGGGGCGTCGTCTTCCACTGGCTCTTCCTCTTGTTATTATTCTCCGGCCTCCGCTTCGCCTGCGGCTCCGGCTGTTGCGCCGGCGAGAACCAATACCAATCCTGGTAAATGTCTTGTGCCAAACTGAAATGCCTGAACAGCGTCGCTGACAGAATTCCAGGGGCAAGCATTGACATCGACCCGAGCCGCTTCCGCCTTACGCCGAGCAAAAATCCCGGGGCCATGAGGCCCCCAGGTGCTGCGACTGCGACAGCGACATGTGGGGGGAAGCCGCCGTTCCCGCCACGGGGTTCTTCTTTGACCAGCAAAGTGCGCCCGAAGGGGCTCGCGGCCGGTGGATCCGTCTCCAGGCGGCCAGGTTCGTCGACTTCGCGTGTCGCCGGTAACGAAGAGCGGATCGGGGTCATAGAAGCGCTCGGCGAGCCTGTTCCAGCAGAGTTCAACAGGAACAGCATGTCCCAGCGGCCGTACTTGATACCGACGGACCGGTATCACTGCCCTCGCCCGCCGTCACCCCCAGAGTCCCGCCCGAGGAAGCTCCTTGGCCGAGGTGAGTTTTTCCAGCATCGGTTTTTCCGCATGATCAAGAAGCTGAGACGCCAGGCATCGTGGAGTGCTGTCGAAGTTCGGCCGGACTGGACGGCGCGACCATCGATGAATCCAGTCGGGCATCACAAGCGGAAGGCAGCAGACCGACCGTGAGGCGGCTCTCTCGTGGGGGCTCAGCCATCCCCATCCCGACCTCGGTTCGATTGACTGGACGAAGTTTTCCTGTTTCTCTCACTGCGCCAAGATCAGCCGCTCAGGCCTCCGGACGCGTATCCTCAGTTCCTGCTCTCACCAGCGACCCTCCTGCGCCCCCGCCGTCTCGACAGCAGACCCCAAGCACCAGCGCATCTACTGGAGCTGGTCGGCCCGGCTTGTCTGCCGGGGCTGATTGCTCCAGCTCGCCTGCTGGGGGTGGTCGAGTCGAGTTGTGTGCTGGGGCCGATCCCCCCAGCACACGCCAGATGTCCGACGCCACCGATTTCGCCATGGCGCTCATCGACTCATCTGGGCGTGAGCCCGGGAGCCCTCGTCGGCGCGAGCGACTCCTCGAAATGGCTCAGGCGATGGTCACAGCCATCACCCAGGCAAGAGAGGCGGATATCGCGGCTCACCGTGCCAGCGACGCCGCCAGAGAGGCCGAACTGGCCTCGATCATCACCCGAAGGACTGTTCTCGAAGTGGAGCAGAAGATCCGGTCGTGGGCCAACGGTCGGTGATGGTGATGCTTGACTCGTGGGGCCGTTCAGGGTATGAGAGCCACGTGACCTGTGGTCCGTGGGCAGCTGAACCGATTTGGAGATGGTGACAGGAGTCCTTCACGGTTGCCGGTTTTTTCTTCCTCTTTATACCCGTGTTAATTTCTCCCCTGATACCCGCCGGTGCCGCCCTCATTCACTCGGCCCCTCTCCGGTTCTTTCTCTGTCCTTCCGTTGCCGTCACGAGGGGCGTAGTCAGCGATCACTTGACTCGATCGACACATGACGGCCGCGGACGACTAATGCACCTGTTCTTGTTCTTGTGTTTGTCTCTACCCTGCTGTCAACCGAACGGGTTCTGCTCGTCAACCGAAATCAATGGAGAAAAGTCTTCTTGACCGCCTCCGCCTTCGACCTGACTACGCAAGCTGTGACTGAAAAGCTGGCTCAGAGACCATTGACATCTGCCGTCCAGTACTCTAACAGTCTTGTTCGGCCCGCGAATGGCTTGCCCGTACGCTGCATAGCAGAGAGGCACTTGTCTAGAAGTCTGCAGCGGTCAGCATTCGAGCTGGGAGGGAGGACATGAACTGATCCATCCATGTATCCATCCCTCCATCCACTCAATCTTTCTCCGCGCTACGAGCTCCGAAATGGTCGGGCACTCCTCTACCCACGCCAACAGATGTTATACTGCCTGATATACAACGATATGTAGCCAGTCTTGTCTATCCTCGTGGCACCACCGCGAAGCAATAATCACCGTGGTGTCCTGCCAGCCATACAGCCATCCAGCGAGCCAGTCATCCAGCCAGCGACCCAGCCAGCCATCCAGCTACTCAGGAGTACTGCATTCGGTCATCCATCCATCCATCAATCCATCGATCAATCTGCCCCTCCATCAATCCATCCACCCTCCCACCAACCCTATGAATTCAAGTCTCCGCTTTCCAGCCATGCTCCGACGAAGCCTCCACTTTCCGCCCATCCGTTAATCCATCAATCCGTCCATCGAGCAGCCAGCCTCTTCCAAAAAAGCCTTTTGATTTTCAAGCCTCCGCCTTCCAGCCTTCCCCATCTCAGTTCCTTTCCCCCAATATCCCTCCGTGAAAAGTACAGCCAGAACTCACAACATCAAACTACCTCACCAAACTACGTCACTAAGCTACGTCACCAAACTACGTTGCGTCACCAGATCACTCCGCCAGACCAGTTCACCAAAGCACTTCCCCTGCCGTACTTCCATACCGTATATAAGTTTTTCCAGCCCGTGTCTCGTCGGAGAGTCAATTGATGTATTGCTGTACAAAGATGATGAGTGATGGACTCTGGTGATCGATCATGGCATTGTTTCGGATGGTATGTATGTACGAGGTGGTTTCATGTCTCTGGTTTGGCGGAGTATGAATGTGGGAGGGAGGATGAGATGAGCAACTTGGCAAACACAGATATCCTGCCTGTTTCACTTCTTTGGGGGGAGGGCATGTCACCAGTGCAGAGGTACGGTAGAGTAAAATACAGCACAGGACTGCTTCTTGACTCCTTCTCGTCAGAAGAATAAGTTGAGGTTTACGTGTCTTGAATTTACGCTTCTTGAAGTTATGTACGAGTATGTTGTGGTTGTGGTTACTGGTATGGTACCACTGCAGAGTACTTGTCAAGCACACTACGTGCACAGAGTACATATACGTCAAATCATAAGACGACAAAATGACAATGAGGAGAGTTGCGCTCTTTTGTCGACGGCGGGTGCTGCGTGTTGGTTGACGAAAAGGTAGCCAAGGAATCTATTGTAACTTGCAACGACTTGACAAATTTGATGTTCTTGCTCTCAGACATCACTTTCAAGCAACAACGTTCTGACTGTTCTCACCCCGCCACCCCCTAACGCACTCTCCTCCTCTTCCCCCCCCGCTCTTCCCCTAGGACTTTTCTTTGCTACTTACTGTTTAGCCGTCTACTCTGCTCAGAGAAGCGACCATCTTACTGAGTGACGAGTCAGTCAGTACGTCTCTTTCGATGATGATGTGAAATGAAAGCGTGAAATAAAATCAGAAGGACCATGTGAAATAGAATCAGAACATCCATCTGAAATAAGATCAGACCGACGGCAGACTCGACCAAGATACTTACCGTCGAACAAAACGGGGTCGTAAGAAAGAAGGAAAGAGAAGTGAGAGACAGACATGTCAAGTCACGATGAAGAATCTGAGGACGTACCGGTACCTGCAATTGCATAGCTTGCATGTAATTACCTATCCAGGTTGGCGAAGTAGCACGATGGCTAGAAAAATCTGCCGCGTTCGACGAAACATTGTGCGTGATCATGTGTGGATAGCCATAGGCGCATGGGAGTGGGTAGCTTGCAAGGGTGCTGCTGCCGTGGTCCAGAGACGTCTGCTGCGAGCGGTCGTGAGTCGCGCTTGATCAGGCGAGCGAGCAAGATGGTCTAGATCCCCTCAGGAGCTGTTTTCGTCGGCTGTAAGCAGGCGCGCAGTGCTGAAGACATGTGTCGCCGTCATCGACACGCAGGAAGGACAGACCAAGACTTGTTGTGGAGCAACGCGCGACGGCTCGGCGCATTCAGTCGTCGTTCCACCGCTGCGCGCGCTTGTCAAAGCCAATGACTTCCAGCTCGATGTTCAAGCTCTGGAGCATCATATCCATCGTGAACGCCTTGTGTGTGAAATGACGTTAGCTAAGGGGCAGTGCGCCCGGGCAAGACATGGCGATGCAAAGCACGGGTTGTAGACTCACGTCTTCATCGCTGTCGTCTAGGCCTTGTCCGTTGGCCGCTTTCGTATCCGTGTTGCCGTTCTTTGCGCCGCGGCTTTCTGTCGGAGCATCGACGTCGTATTCCGCGTACACGCTGTCGTTTCCGTCGATCGAGCGCGATTCGCCGTTTGGAACAGGCTCGTCGAAGCCGCTGGTACGCCATTCATCCTTCCGGCGCTGCATTGCATGCCAGGCGGCCGGTCCCCCCATTCTACGATGCTCCCATCAGCACACGAAAACAGAACACGACACAGCATAACCCTGAGAAACACTGCGAGAGAATGGAGCTGCACGCTACTGGACGTGCACAGCAGCAACGGTGACGACGACCGAAAAGAGAAGCCCTACTGGTTCACCCTCTCCTTGACATCCACCCACACCACGTCCGCCGCCGCCCTGCTCGCAGTTCGCCACTTGCGGACCAAGCCGCGCAGCTCATCGTCCGAGCTGGACGACTCGATCTTGAGGGCCTGGCCGAGAGTGTCGATCTCCGTGCGGAGGCCGGCGATCTCGCGTTCCAGAGCCCGTTGCGCCTTCAAGAGCGATTGCGTTTCCGGGTCGGAGGCCTCGGCGGCCCTTGCGGCAGCCAAAGACGACGAGGCCGCGGTCGACTTTGGCGTCACGAACGGTTTGGCGTGGGGGACCGGTGTGCGCGGACGCAGTCTCGTTGGGGTGTCTGCAAGAGATGGAACGGTCAGTTTACGCCGGTCTACGGGGAGAAGTGGGTGAGGTGTGTCAAGAGCACGTCGACCATCGTACGTATATTGCTGCCAGCAGAGCTCTCGGATCCTTGCCCGTTCAGAGGTGTCTTGAACGGTGACCGGAATGGTCTTGACAGCGTCTGTGAGACGGCATCGGTCCGCCGCCGCTTGGCCGCGGGGGTGGACATGTTTGCAGAAGCTTGATGGTCTACCATTTGGAGTTGTAGTACGAGTAGTACTCCCGTAGAGGTGCTTTGATTACTCACCCTTCTTGGGGCAACGTACTGTACGTATGATGCCACATGTGCCATCGTGTTTTGAACAAGCTTCCTGATTCTGGACTGGCTCTACCAAACGGTTGCGCCCATGGAGCCCATCTTTAACATCATTCGCTTCGATTCCATCGACGTTCCTCCCTTGGACCCTTGATCCACCGCCGCAAGACACAGGACGAAGCTCCCGGCATGCCCGTTCTTCCTCGAACATCTCCCGTCACCATCCGTGATCCAGTCTCCACGCCCCTCTGCCAGGCGCGCCCGACGCGTGGCTGTTCGGACACGTACAGAGCTGATCGACTACCTACGACGCCCGACAAAGACGGCGCTGTAGGACCAGCTCTTCCTCACGATCGGAACATCGAGGTAAGTGGACTTGAGGTAGCAGCGCTTGTCCCTGTTGACGAAGTCGATCCCCATGCAGCTGGTGTTCGCGGCACAACGCCCGACGCACTCGTACATGTTGTCTGCGCTATCGTACGAGAGGTTTGGTCCGTTCAGAGCCAGACCACAGAAGAGCCTGAACTGCTCGCCGAAGTCGCAACGAATCTTCCCGTTCACGGATGGGCATTCCTCCGCTTCGGGGTCGAAATAGGGACACTGCTCGGACGAGCTGTCGATGCTGCTGTTTTCGACGGAGGGCCACGCCGGGGTGATGTACTCAGTCTTCATGGTGCAGACGGAATCACAGTGGTTCCAGCCCACTCCGACGCACTCTTCGTCCTCGGAGCAGGTGTCGACGCAGGCGATGAAGGAGTCGGTCGTCGCCTGCCTTAAGGTGGCGCGATCCGTCTGGACACCGCAGTAGATCTTGTGCAGATCACCGTTGGGCGTGACACGTGTGTTGCCATTCAGCGAGGGGCAATCGTAGATGTTGTCGGTGTACGAGCCCTGATCCTTGCAGATGTACTCAAGCCTGTGCCCTACTGGGCACTCATCCTCCTGTGGGTGGATGCTTCCTCGGCTCAGGTGGACAAGCTCTCCGTGGCCAGGCCGGGGAGACGTCCCCACGGTGAGCTGGATGTTGACGCGGTTGACGGACGCATACGAGGCCGACGTTCCGGCCAGCCAGGTGCTGGCGACGAGGACGAGCGTGCCGATAGCCATTGCGTGCGTGGGATGGTTGGACCGTGGAATGTTCGACCGCACCGATACCGGACCCGACCAAACAGTGAGGACTCTTGGTAGGACGTTCTGACGTCTCGCTCGTCGTCTGCTAGGCGGACCGTCGAGGGCAGCAAGCCGGACTCCGGAGCGAGACCGAGGCTTAAATAGCGGTGGAACGGGTGACCAAGGCTCCCACGGGGGGTGGTCTGAGATTCTGCCCTTGCCGGCTTTGGTACGTGACAATGTGATTACCAGCGCCTACGTTACGTACTATGTAGCAGGATGCGATATGGCTGCAGGCGCCACTTCAAGCAGAATAAGCCTCATCGGGACGGGCAACATGGATCAGAGGTCATCGACAGGACAAATGGAGCATGACAGACATTCCCGTGAGGTCACAACGTGCTTTGCGGTTCTGTATGGCCAAGGTAGCTGTCTTGATCTGGTGGTCATCGACCAATACTTGTGCTTGTAAGGGAAACATATTATTGATGAACCTCCTTCTGGAATTGCGGGGTCGTTGTACGGAGTAGTTTCCACCGATTAGCGATTGTGGATAAGATCTAAGTTTATGGCGGTCTTGCCTGAAATGGGCGTACTTGTCAGGGGGTCGATGACTAAACAACCCTCGGAGCGGAGGAACATTACTCCGGGCTCGCACAAAAGCCATTTCGCTTCTTAGCTAGAAAGAGGGCGGGATTCATCTCAGAGATGGAGATGTACTAGGGAGCAATCAATTGTCTTGCTGCTCTAGAAAGTTGTCCATACTCTGTAGAGGTGCCCCGTCACAGTTGAGTGTAGCTGTATTGTAGTCAGCTTTGTGTGTGGACTCTTTCTGGCTGTTGTGTTCTAGCAGAGTTCAACTGGTGGAACATCTGGGACTTCTTTGTCTTCTACAGTGCGAAGGCCCAAGGCTGGAGGTGGAAGCCTGCTGTCATCTGGGTACAAAACTTAGCAGTCATCAACAGAAGGAGAAGTTGTGCAGGAAGCACAGAAGAAGGTTGAAGTATTGCCAAGCTGTCAGCTGGAGAGCTTCTGGGAATAAGCAAGGAAAGACTGTGCAGAGAGGCCAGCAAACAGACATCTAAGTTGAGGCCTGTGCTGACTAGAAGGAATTTGGCACTGGCAGCAAGGCTCTTGTGGATCACAGAGGGAGACTTGTCAGTAGCCTCAAGCTCCACAACCTCAGTATCAGCAGCTTTGATTCAAGAGCTTGCAGGGAAGCACAGACTTGTGGTGGTAGTTGTGACGAGGCAATGGTAGAGCAGAACTCGAGCCTAACTGATTCGGTAACCTTGACCTGACTTGGCTTGAGACTTGAGACTTGGATTGATGTACAAGACGAAAGACAAGGAAGGAAAAGAGAAAAGAAGAAGAGAAGAAGCTGGGGGAGCAGGAGAAGTTCTTATAGGCAGGGGATCAGGCAACGGCGGAGCAAACAGGCAACAGTGCAGATGGAACTTCCCGGCAAGGTGCGTGACTTGTGCCAGATATGCAACTGGGCCAGAACCGTGACACTGATCTCCTTGATGCTAGATGTTTCTCTTAAGAGAAGTTCGAGCTGTTATCTCTGTCTGACTGGGAGTACTTGCTCAATCCTGGGACCACACCCCAAGACTGAGTGTTCCTAGGTAATTGGGGCCTGTCCCCAGTCTTTCAGAATCCCACTGGCCACTCTCTGCCTTGTTATAGATAGTCTGTTGGTTGTTGAAGTTGAAGATCGAAGATTCAGAGATCACAACTTTTGACAAACAGGCTGGGTTACCCAAAGTGATGGGTTTTCACCTTAAGGTTTTGGTGGTTCCCAACAGATACTCGCTTGGTTTCCAGAACTTCTGACAAAGTCCGGTGATTATCAGAAGTGATGGTCCTTGAACGTAGTGGTACTGGGAAGAGTGGAACTCTGTGAAGAACTCGGCAAAGGAACGGTTGGCCTGACGCAAGGCGATGAGCTTCCTCTGAGCTAGGAACTCTGAGTCTGGGTTGGAGAAGGTGTTCCGGAGATCTTGGACAATGTTGTGCCAGTCAATGTACTGGCCAGCTGTGATCTTAGCTGAGATGTAGGACTGCGCAGTGCCAGTCGTGCGTGAAAAGACGTACGCAATCCACGATGTTTCTGTGGGGTACTGGTCAGCGATGAGCGTCATCTTGAGTGACAGTGACGTGATGAAGCTCTCAAGCTTCTCATGCATGATTTCTGTGTTTCCGCCATCACCACTGAAGATCTCTGGGTCAGCAGTACGTTCAGACTTGGACTTGGGAGTGGTGTTGGTAGCTTGAATTCGCATGAACTCTGCAAACATGTTGCGAAGAAACTTGTCATTTCCAGTAACTGGCATGGCTTGGTCTGGTTGTTGAGACATGACAAGGATGTGAACATGGCTTGGTGAAGTGTGTTATGGTTGGGTAGGTCTTTTGTAGTGTGACGAGGCAATAGCAGAGCAGAAGTCAAGCCTAACTGATTCAGTAACCTTGACCTGACTTGGCTTGAGACTTGAGACTTGGATTGATGTACAAGACGAAAGACAAGGAAGGAAAAGAGAAAAGAAGAAGAGAAGAAGCTGGGGGAGCAGGAGAAGTTCTTATAGGCAGGGGATACAGTGGAGCAAGCAGGCAACAGTGCAGATGGAACTTCCCGGCAAGGTGCGTGACTTGTGCCAGATATGCAACTGGGCCAGAACCATGACAGACAGAAGATCAAGTACATAGTCAAATAGTTAGAGTATGAAAACAAAAAGAACTTGTGGGAACTCACTGAGAACTTCAGCTCTGTGATAAACCTGAAGCTGTGGGATTTTTATCAAGAAAATCCACAGAAACCAGAACTGACAGAGTTAAAGATCTGAGAGAAGCCAAAGTCTCTGAAAAGAAAAGATCACTCAGACTTGGTAGGGAAACCACATGTGAAACCTCCTGCTCAAGAACCTCTTGGTGTTAAGGCCTAGGCCGGAACAGCCCAGGTAAGCGAGGGAGGAGTGTTAGTCATACGGAACAACATCCGACTGATCCGGTGGACGAGCAAGAGCTAAGTGAGGAGCTCGTCCGGTGGACGAGCAGGAGCTAAGCGAGGAGCTTGTCTGGTGGACAAGCAGGAGCTAAGCGAGGAGCTTGTCCACGCAAAAGGATGATACCCCTTGAGGAGACCCCCCCCCTTGGGGCATCTGTATAAAGACCCCCCCAAAGAGCCCGGAGAGATTAGCTCTCCAGGCTGAACACCAATGCACACATCGTACTGAGACAATAGCACAGGAGAGTTACCCCACCTGTCTATTCCTCTACCGAGTCCCTGTCTAGAATCCGCCTTGCGAAGCAACAGACTGCACTGGTTTCTGTGTGAACCCAGCCTGGCCTTTAACAGTTTCAGCCTCTAACATATAGAACACTGACTTGATACGATGGTGGATCCACAAAGCCCTACCCTTTCCCAGGTGGCTCAAGCCCAGACTGCTCAGGCAGCTCAGGCCCAGACTGTCCAGGCAGCACCTATTGTTAACCTACCCCCGAAGCCCTTGAAGGTAGGTGCCCTGAAGAGGTACAATAGATCCAGGGGAGGACTGGAGTTGTTCTTCTCACAACTGGAGCTCTACTATGGGTTCAACACAGCCCAGTTTCTGACAGACCAGGAGAAGATGCTGTTTGCAGCTTCCTACCTGGAAGGACCAGCCTTCGCTTGGTTCAACGTCTACTTAAGAGATTACCTAGACAATCAGGCAGACCCCAAGGAGCAAGAAGACAATACCCGACAGGTCATGGGAAGCTTGAAAACCTTTAAGACAGCTATGAGGAAGATGTTTGGGATCCTTGACAAGGAAAGGGATGTGGAACAAAAGCTCCAAGCACTGCGGCAAACTGGATCAGCATCAGAATTCGCAGCAAAGTTCCAACAACTAGCAGTGAGGATCCAGTGGGGGGACAGTGCACTAACAGCACTATTCTACCAAAACCTCAAGGAACAAGTCAAGGATGACATCACGCGAGGAGACTGACCAACCGAGCTCTACGAAATGATCAAGACTGCAGCTCACATCAACAACTGACAGTTCAAGAGAGAGCTTGAGAAGCAAGGCAAGCAGACGAAACCATGGGTGAAGAAAAAGCCAACACCTGCCAAAGATAACTACGGCTTGGTACCCATGGAAATTGATGTGGTGGAACCACAAAAGAAGGAGACACAGAAGTGTTACAACTGTCAGAAAGTGGGCCACCTTGCAGTGAACTGCAGGAGCAAGAAGAAGAACAAGAAGGGCAAAGGGAAGCAGTTGAACACCACAAGCGCCTGGAAAGGCAGGGAGATGGAGGAGCCCCAGAGGGCTCCCCAAGGTACACTGCCCCACAATCACCCTGAGGTGGCACTCCTCAGAGAGGAGGACAACCTCTGACAACACGCTGAAAAACTCAAGAACATGCTCCAAGAAACCTTGGACTGCCTTGACAAGGTCTGAAGGAAGGTCGACAGAATCCACTGGGAGGACGACCTGATCTCTGAGTTTGACACAACCGGCTATATGGAGGAACAGGTTGACGACAAGGAAGCCCAGCCACCACCAGTCCCTGACAAACCTGTCCTTCGATGACAGGACACAACCCTATCAGAAATAGGGGAGACACAAGTGTCACGATGGGTTGACAATACCCTCAGCGTCACACAGGTCAAAGACACCACCACATGATGCAAACAACACGCGGTAGAGCGTCAGGCCCAGGGCCTAGGCAGCTCAAAAAACTAGCAGCACTCTTCAAAACTGGGGTCGGAAGAGCAGGCAAGACAACACCCCAGAAGGAAGAAGTCAAGCTGAGCCTTGACACAACAGCCTGCAGCCCACACTTTCGCATCAAGATCAGAGTCAATGGGTGGTTGGCTAAGGCCATGATCAACTCTGGTGTGACTGGCAACTTCATGTCAGAAAGCTTTGCCAGAAGAAACAAGGTTCCAGTCCAAGGTAAGAAAGATCCCTACCAGTTGATGGTGGTGGACAGAACACCACTCTCCAAAGACAAGGGACAAGTGACAAAGGAGACCAAGAGCCTGAGACTGAGTGTCTATAGCACAACGATCAGAACAGAGGAATTCAACTTGGTCCAGATACCACACAAAGTTATATTGGAACTTCCGTGGTTGGAAAAACAAAACCCAAGGATTGACTGGAGAAGAAGGCAACTAGTCTTTCCGGACAGAACACTGGTCACGTCAGAACCAGGGGTGATGATTAAAGAAATCTCACTGACACGCTGGAAGAAATACCACCAGCACGGGCAGGCCTGTGTGGCCTGGATGAAACTCCGAACACAACAACTTTGCACCACGCAAGACACTGTGGGCAAGACTCAGGCACCGCAGTTGCCAAGTGAGTATAAAGAATACCAGGAGATGTTCGAAGAAACAGTGATCATGACACTACTGGAACATCAGGAGTGGGACCACAAGATTCTGCTGGAAGATGGAAAAAAACTCACACACAGCCCTATCTACACTCTGTCAGTAAAAGAGCTTGAGGCCCTGAGAGACTACCTAGACAAGAACCTAGCAAAAGGGTTCATAAGACTTTCAACATCACCAGCTGGATACCTGATATTGTTTGTGCCAAAGAAAGATGGCAAACTTCAACTGTGTGTTGATTACTGGTGGCTAAATGTGATTACAGTGAAAAACCACTACCCGCTGCCATTGATATCAGAAATCCAAGACTGGATCCAAGGAGTCAAATAGTTTACCAAGTTCAACATTCAAGGCACTTTCAACCTGGTTAGGATGAAAGATGGCGAAGAATAGAAGACAGTCTTTCATACAAGGTACAGGTACTACAAGTATACTGTGATGCCATTCAGCCTTACGAATACACCGGCGACATTCCAATCACTTATTAACACTGTCCTCCGACAATACCTGGACATATTTGTCACTGCTTATATCAACGATGTCTTGGTATACACTAATGGAACCTTGGAGAAGCATAAACAGCATGTCAAAACAATCCTACATGCACTCCAGAAAGCAGGCATGAGGTTACGCCTTGATAAAAGTGTTTTCCACACAAAAGAAGTGGAATATTTGGGGTTGATCCTGACAACAGAAGGAATCCGAATAGACGACACAAAGATGGCAGCAGTACAAGACTGGCCAACACCCAAAAACCTCAAAGAAGTACAATCCTTCCTAGGATTTGCAAACTTCTACTGACAATTCATCAAGGACTACTCAAGAACAGCAGCAGCCTTGACAGAGTTAACCAGAAAGAACAAATCTTTCAGGTGGGGGGAGAGCCAACAAGTGGCCTTCCAGGAGTTGAAGAATAAATTCATCTCCGCACCTATTTTGGCATTATTTGATCCTGAGAAGAGGATTATTCTGGAAACTGATGCCTCAGACCAAGCATTAGGATCCTGCTTGTATCAACCAGACGCTGACAACCACTTACACCCTGTCGCATACTGATCAAGAAAGTTCTCTGGCCCAGAACTGAGGTATGATGTTCACGACAAGGAGTTGCTAGCAATTGTTGATGTATTCCATGAATGGAGGCCTTACTTGGAGGGGGCAAAATACACGGTAGACATGTACTCAGACTACAAGAACTTAGCTTACTTCACAACAACAAAGAAGCTAAACTGACAACAAGTTTGATGGGCAGAGTTGTTGGCATCATACAACTTCCAAATTCTCTACTGGAAGGGCACTGAAAATGCTTGAGTGGACACACTCAGCAGGCGACCAGACCTGATGGACAAGAAAACAACAGAGGAAAACCCAATCCTAGTGACAAAAGGACAAACCCTGGTCTATGCCCAACCCCAACTGGCAACAACTGAAACAAAGGGTCCACTCCTTACCCTTGGCCACAAGGCAGCAAATGAAAAGGAAATTGTGCCAGAAAGAGCACAAGAGGAGGTGATCTGGAGGCACTATGACAGGCCTTTGCACAGACACTCCGGGTGAGATAAAACCTTGGAGAAAATCCAAAGGAACTACCACTTTGACAGAATGAAGTGCAAGGTGACAGAGTTCATCCGCAACTGCGAACAGTGCGTGAAGAACAAGCCATCAAGACATAAGCCCTATGGGCAGGCACAGCAAATAGACCTACCTGAGGTACTATGGGAAACTATCACGATGGATTTCGTGGTCAAGTTGCCAAAGTCAACAGACCCAGCAACAAAGATGGTATACGATAGTATTTTGGTGGTTGTTGACAAGCTCACCAAATATGCCCACCTGCTCCTGTGGAAAGAGTCAGGAACCACGAACAAACTTGCGAGTGTCCTACTCAAAGAGCTGGTAAGCCACCAAGGGCTACCAAAGACAATCATCTCAGATCAAGACAAACTCTTCACCTTGAAATTCTGGAACACATGGACAAGGCAACTTGGCATTGATACAAGAATGTCAACAGCCTACCACCCACAAACTGACAGACAAACTGAGCAGACAAACCAGACAATGGAGCAGTATCTACGACACTACGTCAACCACCAGCAGGATAACTGGGTGGAACTGCTACCAATAGCCCAGTTTGCGTACAACGACCAGCAACACAGCATGACAGGGACAACACTGTTCTTTGCGAACTATGGAAGAAACCCCTGATGGCAGGCAACAGCAGGAGGCAATGTTGTCGATGTTAGCAAACTTGCTGCTATGCACGAGATGATGAAAACAACAATCAACTGTGCCCAGAACACCACCACCCACTAATTACATGACAAAAGGTTGAAGGGACCAACCCTGGAAAGGGGGAATAAGGTCTACCTATCGACAAAAAACCTGCGCTCAAAGTGACCAAGCAAAAAGCTGGACCATGTACGAATCAGACCATTCAAAATCAAGAAGCGCACTGGGAAAGTCAACTATCAACTGAGACTACCACGAAAAGCAAGGATACACTGAGTATTCCACGTCTTGCTGCTCAAACCAGCACCCAGCGACGCAGAGATCAAGACAGAATGGAACTTTGAGGATGACAAAGAAGAGTACGATGTTGAAAGGATCCTGGATAGTCGAAGAAACAGACGGAAAACTGAGTACCTGGTGAAGTGGTTAGGATTTGACGAAGAGGAGAATTCATGGGAACCAACTGAGAACTTCAGCCCTGTGATGAACCAGAAGCTGGTGGATTACCACCGAGCAAACCCGCAGTGACCAGGTCTGACAGGGACAACAGCTCAAGAGAAGTCAAAGTCTCTGAAGAGAAGATGTCCTCAAAGGACAGCGGAGCAGCAGCCTGACTGGCCTCCTGTTCGCGGATAACACGGAGAGCCTTCTGTTCCTGAGCATCAAGGGACTCTTGATCTTTGATAGCTGACAGCTCATGACAGATGGCATCAGCCTTCTTCTGTGAGAGATGACCCAGCTGCCGGTGGAGGTGGATCTGCTGGGGAAGCAACTTTGACAATTGGTCATCAGTCTCCTGTAGCTGAGCCTCAAGCTGCTCATACTCAAGTTCTATCTTCTTCCATTCTGATTCTGAGAGATGAAGGTTGCAGCAACAACCCTTCTCAACACACTGACAACAAAAAGATGATGCAGAGCTCACAACACACTGGGTGTGGTTGTGACAACAAGCACTGCATGTGATTTTTGATTCCTTGCCTATTTTGCCAATACGACAAGAAAGAAAACCACGATGACGAGTTCAAGTTGTCTGGCCTTGGTTTATGACAAAAGAGGAGCAGGAACAAAAAGGATCTGGGGACAGAACCCTTGGAGGGAGGGGATAGTGTTAAGGCCTAGGCCAGAACAGCCCAGGTAAGTGAGGGAGGAGTGTTAGTCATACAGAACAACATCCGACTGATCCGGTGGACAAGCAAGAGCTAAGCGAGGAGCTTGTCCGGTGGACGAGCAGGAGCTAAGCGAGGAGCTTGTCCGGTGGACAAGCAGGAGCTAAGCGAGGAGCTCGTCCACGCAAAAGGATGATACCCCTTGAGGAGACCCCCCCCCTTGGGGCATCTGTATAAAGACCCCCCCAAAGGGCCCAGAGGGATTAGCTCTCCAGGCTGAACACCAATGCACACATCGTACTGAGACAATAGCACAGGAGAGTTACCCCACCTGTCTATTCCTCTACCAAGTCCCTGTCTAGAATCCACCCTGCGAAGCAACAGACCACACCAGTTTCTGTGTGAATCCGGCCTGGCCTTTAACACTTGGTTCTTGATTGTAGCAAGCTTACACTTGATAGTGTCACTCTTCTTCTTGGACAACAAGCCCAGTTACTTGTGAAGATGAAGCTGGCAAGGAAGAAGTCTTGATATTTGTTTATTGATATCTCACAACTGAGTCTTGAGCTGAGTGCACTCAAGCTCTATCTTTTCCTATTCTGATTCTGCAAGATGAAGATCACAGCAGTAACTCTTCTTAATGCACTGACTGCAAGATGTGGACTCTGAGCTGACAACACACTTGGTGTGATTGTGACAATATGTGCTGCATGAAACTTTGGACACCTTACCTATCTTGCCAACACAAGAACTGAGAGCTCCACAACAGTTATTGCAAGACATCTGGAGTATGGTGAGAGAAGTGAGAGGATCTGGAGACAGAATCTTTAGAGGGAGGGGATAGTGTTAAGATCTAGGCCAGAACAGCTAAGCTGACCTAAGTGAGTGTACAGAGGTACACAGAACAATGTTCACCTGACCTGGTGGCAAAAGTGGCAGAGATGTAACTATCTCTACCAACTCTACTAAAGTGGCAGAGATGGTAGAGGTGTAACTATCTCTGCCAACTCTCCCACACAGAAAACTGATACTTTTCAAAGAGAACTCCCCCCCTCAGACTTCTGTATATAAGAGAATCCAGATAGCTGGGGAGAATAGCTCTCCAGGCTGAACACACAAGACTTTTTTTTTTGATTTGATTCTTACACTGTTTTTAGCTTTACAGCCATGCAGATCTTCCAGCTAATAGTGAACTTCTTCAGAAAACTTTTAAAGGAATAAAAACTGAAGACAGGGAGGTGACTAGAAAGTGTAGCAAAAGGAAATCTTGTAGTGTCTGGTAGGAAAAGCTTCTAGATGTTGGAGTGTGAATAGTGAAGTTTGAAAGCCAGATTAAATTGGTTTAGTCTTTTCAAAGATATAAACCAGTACAGAAACTTCTGTAGAAGCTCTGGGTTTGAAATAATAGTAGTGAAATCTTGGGGGTTAAAGAGAGCATGTTGTCTTTGACTTGAGTAGAGAGAGCATGAAGAGGTAATATACTTTACTGTCTCTTCTGCTTGACCACACATGCATAGGGGGGTAGGAAAGTCAGGGACTCCAGCTCTGAAAAGAAAACTTGCTAGACCAATTCTCCCAGTTCTGGTTTGCAGTAGTAGACTTGCCTCAGCTTTCTGTAGCTCTTTGTAGAGCTTTAGGTTGTTGTAGTAAGGTTTTTGGCAAAACACCTGCCATCCAGCATAGCTTTTTCTTTTCTTCTCCTCCCATTGGTTTTCCCACTCTTTAGTAAAGAGTATTTGTAGTTCTTTCTTTGAACTAGCCTGGTTAGTAGTTATTTGACTTAACCAAGTGAACTTCCAATTAGGAGAGATAGTTGAGGATTTCTTTAAAGGTTTCCTCAGTGAAGAAGCATAGGAAGAAATAGTAGAAAAGGTACTGTCAAGAAAGTCTTTCAGAGAGGAGGTTTGGATAGAAGATAGAAAACAAGCTGTGCGAAATTTAAAATAGAGATCTAGAGGTAAAAGAAAAAGCTCACTCTCTAATAGAAAAGAAGGAGTGGCTTTGAAAGCACCCCCAATAAGTCTCAGACATTTGTTTTGGAATATGATAAGAGAGGAAATATTAGAGGATTTTCTGAGTGGGTTGAACCAAATTCCCACTGCATAGCTCAGTACAGATCTGAGTATTGCAGTGTACACAAGGCGTGCTGTGAGAACTGGAAAGCCCCAGGTGGAGTAAGAGGTTCTAGAAAGAGAAGATAGTGCTTTTTGTGCTTTTTGAAGAATAATTCTCTGGTGTTTGTGCCAGTGGAGTTTGGCATCCAGGTACACTCCCAATACTCGCACTTCTTCTTTTGGTTTTAGAATCACATTCCCAAGTGTAAGCTTGAGCTGCAGATTGTCTGATCTTCTTCTGGAAAAATGAAGTATTTCATATTTCTCAGGAGAGAAGACTATTCCATGTCTTGCAGCCCAAGATAGACATTTAAGATGTGTATTCTTCAACTTCAGAAGGTTGCTTTTAAGAGAGTGTCCAAATGCAAGCAGATTTGTATCATCTGCAAATCCCAGAGCAGAAACACCAGTAGTAGGAGAATGTACAGTCTCATGAAGTTCAGAAATATAGAATAGAAAAAGAATAGGAGACAAAGAGAAACCTTGGGGGACTCCACAGTGAATAGGAATAGAAGAGGACTCAGAGTCATCAAAAACTAGGGTGGTGGTACGTCTGGTACAGAAAAAGAGGATCCAAGAAGTTAGCCAGAGAGGGATTCCTTTTCTCTCCAGAATCTTTTGAAGAATCTCTGGAAGAACTCTGTCATATGCTCCTGAGATGTCCAGAGAAAGTAGAGATGCAACCATGCCTTCTTTCCAGACTTTTTCCACTTGGGAAGTTAGAAGGAAAAGTGCTGATTCAGTTGATCTGCCTTTCCTGAACCCCATCTGAATTTCTGGCAAGAGTTTAGCCTCTTCTGCTACCTTGCTTAGTCTGGCTGCTGTAATAGCTTCCATCAGCTTGCCAGTTGTGTTTAGCAGAGCTATAGGGTGCCAGGCTTGAGCTTGGTTATAGATTCCCTTGCCAGGTTTTCTTAGACAGACTGTTTTTGCATTCTTGAATCTCTCTGGAAAGTATTCCAGTCTCCAGCATGTTGATGTGAGAACAGCTATAGCTTGGCAGAACTTGGAGCCCAGAGCTTTCAGAAATCCATTTGGCAGTTTGTCTTTTCCTCCTGCTGTAAAAAGTTTCTTCTTGTTCAGAATTTGCTCCACTTCTTCAGTGGTAACCTTCTGAGAAAGCTGGATCTCTGGGGTACTCTGGTGACTTTCTGTACTTGGTTCTGGAACAAGTGCCTCTGGAAAGAATTGAGCTGAGAAAGATTTTGTCTTCTCCTTAAAGCTTTTGGCTAGTCCTTCTTGAGTCTCCAGATCAGGGACCAGAGGAAGATCAGGGGTCTTGTTAGCTTTTGATTTTCCCCACTTTGCAAGCTTCCAGACTTTTGAGGAACTGGCTAGCTCATGAACTTGTTTTCTGAAGGTGTTCTGTTTGCCTTCTCTGACAGCTTTCTTCTTGAGCTTAGTTGCTTCTTCTAGCTCTTCTTGGCTTGCCTGTCCTCTGAGCACTTGTCTTCTTATTCTTCTTTCCTGCTTAACTTTAGTTTGGATCTCTTGGTTCCACCAGGGGACTGAGTGGCTAGATTGCTTCTGGAGTTCTGTGCATCTGTCTGCTATTCCTTGGAGAAAGTGGTTAAGATATTCCAAGTACTCATCCACTTCATGTTTATCTTGAAAGTGGAAGGGCAGCTGCAAATTATTACACTCTTGTTTTGCCAGGTTTGTGTCCAGTGTTTTCCAGTTCCTTTCTGGCTTCCAGGTTTTTCTTGGTGAGTCCAGGTCCAGGCTAGTTAGCACAGGTCTGTGGTCAGACTCATGAAAGAACTGCAAAGCAATTTTAGAAAAGATTAGAGAGTTAGAAAGAGAAGAAGATATAAAGGAAAGATCAATAGGTGAACAGGGTTTGTGGGAAAGAGATCTAGCTCTTGTGGGTGTAAAAGGTGCAATAGCTAACTCCAGATTTGAATTTTTCATTAGAGTTTGGAACTTGTGTGCAGTGTCAGAATATAGTCTTCTTTTCTTTGACCAGTCCGGGTGGTGAAGATTTGAGTCTGTAAGAAGAATATGCTGCCCTTTTGCTTGTAAAGCATTTTGGAGTAGACAGAGGAGAGCTTCTGATGCTTGTAGGTAGTTCTCTTGACTTGAGGGAGTGAAGTATAGATTATGCACCCACAGAGAAGTAGAGGTGTTTTCCAGATGAATTTCAAGAGAAACAAAGTCTTTACTCCAGAAAGTAGGGTGGAGAGATGACAGTTTCAGGTTTTTGTTAATAAGAAAAAGAGTTCTACCAATCTCTGGAGAATATAAAGGAAGAAAAGAAGAAAAAACAGTTGAGGTGCTAGTTTGAAGGTGAGGATTCTTCCAGGGTTCTTGAAGTGCAATAATATCTACTTCTTGAAGAGTTGGGGTTGCTAGAAGTAGCTCTTGGACTGATTGGCTTTTCTGCACATTGTATTGAAGAAGTGTGAACTTTGTATTCTTCATGTAGACATTTCATCTTCAAAGATCTTGAAGGGGTTGACTGACTGCTTTCCCCGTGTTTGTTGATCTTGTAGACAGAATTTGCACTTCTGGAGACTCTCCTCTGAGTCTCTCTGAGCTTCTAGTTGGCTCTGTGGTTTTCTGTCTTTTTCCCCCTGGAAGAGTCTGTATGAAGGGGAAAGTAACTGGAGACTGTGTGACTGGGACAGTGGTAGCAGTGGAGATCTTATACTTCTCTGGGTGGGAAATCCATACTTCTCTTGCCTTCTTGACTGCTTCTTGGCATACTGGGCATGTACTGGCCCAGGCTGGGTGAGCTCCTTTGCAGTTGCTGCATTTTGGCTTTAGCAGTTGCTCAGGGATTTGGCAGGTTCTTCTTTCATGCTAGCCTTCACAGGCACCACATACAGCTTGATTCCTGCACAGGCAAGCTTGGTGTCTATACCCAGAGCACTTGAAGTATTGTGCCACCACTGTGTTAGCCAGAAAAAGCTCTGCCTCATGCAATCTGTGGCCCAGCACTACTCCACTCTCAATTAGAAGATTAGCCTGTTCAGGGGTGGCCAGATCCAGGTGGAGTGAAGTAACTTGTTTCTTTTGAGCTATAGTCTTCTTTGACTAGTAGACTCTTAGAATATGTGATAAGGCAATAGCAGAGCAGAACTCAAGCCTAACTAATCCAGTAACCTTGACCTGACTTGGCTTGAGACTTGAGACTTGGATTGATGTACAAGATGAAAGACAAGGAAGGAAAAAAGAAAAGAAGAAGAGAAGAAGCTGGGGGAGTAGGAGAAGTTCTTATAGGTAGGGGATACAGTGGAGCAAACAGGCAACAGTGCAGATGGAACTTCCCAGCAAGGCGTGTGACTTGTGCCAGATATGCAACTGGGCCAGAACTGTGACATTACCCCCCTCCTTCACATAGCAAACTTCTGTGAGCCTCAGGCTGCTTGTGGGTGTAGTTCTGTGGCTGTGGTTTCCTTGGGTATATCTTATGGAAGTTGTAGATGGTGTCTTTGGTGTTGTCAAGATGCTCAATAGGCTCTTTAGTGGCATCTTCAATTGGCCATCCAGACTATTTGACTAGGTACTTGAACTTCTGTCAAGATGTTGCTGGCTTGGAGTCAAGGATTTCTTCAACCTGGAACTCTTCATCTGTGTCTTGACCAATGACAGGGCCAGGGTGTTCATTTGATTGGCCAGGGATAGGATTAGCAGGTGTCAGATGTAGAAGGGAAATGTGAAAGACAGGGTGGATCTTGAGTGTGTGGAAGCTCCAGATGGCAGGCATGGCTTCTGACTATCTTCAACACCTTGAATAGTCTAATCCACTTGTTGTCAAGCTTTTTGCATGGGTGGTGTGTCCTGATGTTCTTGGTATTCAGCCAAACAAGATCTCCAGTTTGATAGGACAGTGACAGGACTCAATGTAAATTGGTGGTGTGAGCTTGAGCTTCCTGGGATAGTCGGAGTTCAGCTTGCAATTGTTCCAGAATCTGTGTCATTTCTCCAGAGATTTCTATAGCATCTTGGTTGCAGGCTTCACTCATAGGTGTGATGCTGAGCTGTGGATGGAACCCTTTGTTGGCAAAGAACAGTGACATGCCAGAGGAATCAGACTGGGAGTTGTTCTGCGTGAACTCTGCCAGAGGAAGCCATTAGACCCAGTCATCTTGGAGATAGTTGACATAGGATCTCAGGTAGTGTTCAAGCTCCTGATTCTCTTGTTCTGTCTGACTATCTGTCTCTAGATGGTGTCCTGAGGATAGTCGTAGCATGACATCAAGATGGGCACAGAGTACTTTCCAGAATAAGCTGACAAACTGACCTCCTCTGTCTGAGACAATGCTCCTGGGCAAGCCATGGGTACAGACAACAAACTGGATAAACATCTGGACAAGATGTGAGGTTGTTATCTCAGTACATAGCACAAAGTGGTGTTCTTTGGTGAGACAGTCAGTGATAACCCAGATGTGCTTGGCACTAGGGAAGCAGGTATCTCTTGACTTGGGCAAGTCAGTAATGAAATCCATAGCCAGATCCTGCCAACATTGCTGAGGCATGGGAAGAGACAGCAGCTCTCCTTGGCGATCATGGGCAGGCTTTGCTTAAGAGCAGACATGACAATTCCTGATGTACTGTTGTATGATGTTCACCATCTTTGGCCAATAGTACCAACAAGACAGAAGATTGTAGGTCTTGGCAATCCCAGTGTGGCCAGCTATTGCTTGGTCATGGGCTTCTTGGAACAGGTGTAGGTGTATGTTACGACCCAGGGATGGGAGCCACTCATTTATAGGCAATCAGGCCGTGGGCCAGGCAAGAGGACACCATGGAAGTCAAGTGACCAACCAACAAGGGGTCACGTGACTGTCGAGACACACACGGGAGTCTCGACGCATGATGCATGAAGTATCGAGACAATCTCACCAGTCTCGACGCATGATGCATGAAGCATCAAGACAATCTCACCAGTCTTGACGCATGATGCATGAAGCATTGAGACAATCTCACCAGTCTCGACGCAGAGTGCATAACATGGTGGGACTGTTGAGACAATCTCACCCGTCTTGACGTCAAGACTGTCAAGACAATCTTGATCGTCTCGACAGGCCAGCACTATATAGTCTGGTGATAGTTCCCTTATGGAACAATTGTCTTCAACTCATGTTGTGATCCAGACAACTAGATCTACTTCAATACAATCCTTTGTACAAAGCTGTGATCAGGTGTCACCACCACCACGTTCCACCAAACCCCTTCGCGCTCCTTGACACTCCTCTCCTGCGAGAACCAACCCGCCTTCCACCTCTCGCCCTAATCCTATACTCGGATAGGACAGTACGGTACAGACCGCAACACTTTGAAGACCCTCAAGGATGAGTACCTCAGGAGCAACCAACCCCAACTTCCCAGATGGAAAGATTAGCGTCGCCAAGCCAGACCTGTTCTACAGCAAAAGAAACAAGGTTGACGACTGGCTTATGCAACTCCAAGTCTACTTTCAATTCCAACCAGAGACAAAGCTGCCTAAGGAAAAGTGGCCCCTCTTTGCAACCACTTACATGAGAGGCAATGCTTATCGATGGATCAAACCCTACGTCAACAAACACCTCTCAGGGAATGGAGACCACAACGGCACAACAGAATAGATGACGAAATGGACGTGATTCAAGGATAAGATCAAAAGGATCCTTGGACCATCTAACGAAGATAAAGTGGCTATACGAATGATCCAGCACATCAAACAACAACGCTCAGCCGCAGAGTACACCACGCAGTTCAAACAATACTCAGTACTGACTGACTGGGACGACAACGCCCTGATGGTCATGTACTGACGTGGACTCAAGGAAAACATGAAGGATGAAATCACCTTTGACGGACAAGCAGTCGACACACTGGATGAACTCATCACACAAGCAATCAACATTGATGACAAACTATTCGAGCGAGCAATGGAGAAACGCCACGACAGAGGATACAGCCGCCCCGCATGGCATGTGAGCAACCACTACAAGCTGCCTAACAAGGCACCGCCACATGATCCATATGGCTATGCACCCATGGAACTGGATGCAGTCCACCACAAGGGAAGGTTCACAAAGGGAAGGAACAACAAAAAGGGGAAAGCACTGAAGTGCTATGCCTGTGGCAAGCTAGGCCACATGGCGAAAGACTGTCGTTCAAAGAACAAGGTGCACCGACAGCAACTTAATACGCTCGACAGAGACTGGAATGTCATCAAGCCAGAGGACCCACCAGGAGAGGCTCAGCTATCCCTTGAACAATGGGACAACTACAATCAGACATTGGAAGCAGCCCACCAACTGGCAACATCAGGAGGCAAGGACCTACCAGAACTAACAGGTCAGGACAAGGGACAGGAGCCCTTAACCACCTCTGATGGGGACTGAGACGAACCTGTGTCTATCAAAGAAGAAATACCACGAGGAAGCTATGCTTACAGCATGGACCCACGAAATCTACGGCATGGCGAACTACAGTGGAGGTTTTGCACAAAGCACTACTGCACCTACCACGAACAACTACGAAGGTACAGAGGACATTCACCCTACCACGCCACCTGCCACAAACATTGGGTCAATTGCGAGAAGGATGTGTGTGAGATCCACCTTTGGGACAAACACCAACACACTGCATTCCCCGGGCACACACATGATTGGCATGAACACCTCATGTTCCTACAGCAAGGCAACAACCACAACTGCTACATCAACAATTGGCAGTACTGCCTCAAGCCTGGATGTGACAAGCATCAGCAAGACAAATTCATGAACGGATTCCTCAGGACTGATGGGAATGGCTGGACCCATTGCCCAGTCAGTGGAAAGACACTTCAATCAGGAAAAGACTGAACTCCCTTGTCAAGGGGTGACATCGGGAGCTCAACAACATGACCCCTAGCAACGCAAAGCACCTGCGATTACCTGTGTCACTACACGCCAACACGCCAGTACAGACATACGCACTTGTTGACTCTGGAGCCAGTGGAAACTACATTTCAAGACAACTTTACAACACCCTCGGCACTGGAAGGAGATGCAAGCAGCAGCCCTATCAGCTCACGATGGCAAATGGACAGACAGAGCTAGTCTGCCATGAGACGCAGCCAATGGAAATGGTTACCGGACACCATGCTGAAAGGATCCACCTTGATATTGTCAAGTTGGCCACTCAGGATATCTATTTGGGGATGCCTTGGCTAAAGAAGCACAACCCAGTTGTTAACTGGAGAACAGGAGTACTCATGTTTAGGAACTGCACTAACAACACAGCTCAGACCTGTTACCAGCCGCAGAAGGCGTGGACAGATGAGGGAAGGAGTCCTCAGTGGAACCTCACCGACAGAAAGGACAACTCTCAAGAGAAGAGGTCTGCCTTGACAGGCACACCCCGGAACCAGGTGGCCAAACAGTCAGAGATGAAGAGAGAGGAAGTTGTTAACCCTCTGGAGATCCCTGAAGAGTACTGACCTGGGTATGATAACCTCTTTCAGGAAGAGACAACAACAGCAGCGTTGCCTAAGCACCAACCTTGGGATCATGAGATCAAGTTGCAACCAGGGACGGAGCCAGGATTTGGACCAATTTACCAGTTATCAGAGAAAGAGCTCCAAGTACTTCGCGAGTACCTGGAGGAAAACCTGAAAAAGGGTTTCATTCAAGAATCTCAATCGCCAGCAGGATACCCGATACTATTTGCACCAAAGAAAGACAGAAGTCTTCAACTTTGTGTGGATTACAGGAAACTCAACGACATTACCATCAAGAATCGATATCCGCTGCCAAATGCGAACAAATTGTGAGACAGGATCAGCCAAGCTACAATCTTTACCAAGCTGGACTTGAAAGGAGCATACAACCTGATACACATGAAAAAAGGAGAAGAATAGAAGACAGCCTTCAGAACCTGATACAGACACTACAAGTATCTGGTTATGCCATTCAGACTCACAAACACACCAGCAACATGTCAAGCATTGATCAACAACATCATCAGAGCACACCTGGACCAAACAGCTATCACCTACCTGGACAACATTCTTGTCTACTCGAACACGCAACAAGAACATACCAAACATGTGAAGGATGTTCTACAATGCCTACAAGAGGCAGGGCTCAAGCTCAACCTGAAGAAATGCGAGTTCAACAAACTGGAAGTTGAATTCCTCAGATACATCATAGGGATTGAAGGGATCAAGATTGACCCTGAGAAAATCAAAGCGATTCAGCAATAGCCAACACTGACATCAGTTAAGGAAGTACAAGCCTTCCTAGGATTTGCCAACTTCAACTGACAGTTTATCAAGAACTACTCACAGATGGCAACACCACTGACAGAACTCACAAAGAAGGACGTGGAGTACCGGTGGATGGAGAGATAACAAAAAGCATTCCAACAGCTCAAGGACGCTTGCGCCAAGGAACCAGTTCTCCTCAACTTCAAGACAGGCCAACCGACACAAATTGAGACAGACACTTCAGATCAGGCAGTGGGAGCATGTCTATGCCAACAGGCAGACGGCAAGTGGCACCCAGTTGCCTACTACTCACGAAAAATGACACAAGTGGAACAAAACTATGATATCCACGATAAAGAGCTACTGGCAGTCGTCAACGCACTCGAACACTGGAGAGTGTACGCGGAAAGCAGTTCTGAACTCACCATTCTCACAGACCACAAGAATCTGACAACGTTCACGACAACCAAGAAGCTGAACAGACAGCAAGTCAGATAGGCTGAACTCCTAGGGCAACACAAGTTCAAGATCTTGTACACCCCTGGACAAGACAATGGGAGAGCAGACGCACTAAGCTGACAAAAAGACCACATGGAAGATGATGAACACCAAGGAATGATCTTACAGCAGGACCAGCAAGGAAACCTGGTGCCTCAACCACAGATCAACAAGCTCACAGCAGAAGACACTGAAGAACTAATAAGGAACTACCATGATAACCCAGCACACAGTCACCCAGGAATCTCCAAGACCACAAACCTTATCCAACGGGCAGGGAACAATGTCATTAACCTCTGACAACATGTCACAAACTACATCAGCAAGTGTCTACTATGCCAGAAAAACAAACATAGAAGACATAAGCCATACGGAGAAGAACACCCGAACACAATACCGAAAGGCCCGTGGGAAGACGTGTCAATAGACTTCATCACAAAGCTACCCAAGTCCAAAGACCTGGTCACAGGAATCACCTACAACTTGATTATGGTGATAGTGGACAGATTCACAAAATATCTAATAGTGGTACCATTCAAGGAAACCCACACAGCAGAACAGTTGGGACACCTCTTACTGGACAGATTGGTCAGAGACCACGGAGTTCTGATCACAATCATTACAGACAGAGATAAACTCTTCACATCCAACTACTGGAAGACAATCAGTGCAGCCATGGGAACAAAACCCAAAATATCTACGGCCTATCATCCACGAACTGACAGCCAGACAGAGCGAGCGAACCAAGTCCTGGAGACTTACTTACAGCATTACATCAACAAGACCCACAGCAATTGGGCACAGTTATTACCGGTGGCACAGCTGGCAATCAACCAGCACAGATCAGACTCAACAAAGGAATCACCATTTTTTGCCAATTTTGGACAACATGCGAACATCAGGATACCAAGCAGAGCTTCACCAAACACGGAGAAAGCACTCCAACACGACAAGCTCCTACGACAAACGCACACGATGATGAGGCACTACCTTCAAGAGACCTCAGAAAGAATGCAACGTCAAATAGACAAGAAATCAAAAATGGCACCTCAGCTAAAGAAGGGGGATAAAGTCTACCTCCTCACAAGAAATTGGAAAACAAAGAAACCAAGAATAAAGAAACTGGACCATGTCAAGGTCAGACTATTTTCAGTCGAAGAAAAAACTGGACCAGTCAACGTCAGACTGCGACTACCGAGAGACACTCAGGTACACCCAAACTTTCACATCTCAATGATCGAATTAGCCGACCAGAGCACACCCTTGCAGGAAACATTTCATTACCAACCAGAGGAAGAACAGGAATTCAAGGCTGAACAGATCCTGAAGAGAAAAGGTCAGCGATACCTTGTCAAGTGGAAAGACTACCCAGACTCGGAAAATACCTGGGAGCCACTCAGGAACCTCGCAAACTGCCAGCTCCTCCTGCAGCAGTTCTGGCAGGAGCAGGACCGAACAGCTCGGCCTGCAGCGCGGACGCATCAATGACTGTCGCCGACAAGTCTTCACCATCCGCCTCCATTTCAGCAACAAGGCACTGGAGCTTCTTCTTTGCTTGACCCTCAGCACCCTCAAGAACCTTTCACTTTCAGGACACACAAGCCTGCAGCTCGGCAAGCTGCTTGACAAGAGCATCCCGCTTGGCCTCATCGACAGCCAAATCCTCACGAAGGTTATCCCGAGTCATGTTCAGCAACTCCCAAGAAAGTGACACACAGGACTTTCCCCGACGAGTGCACTCAGCGCACTTCAACTTATTGTTGTCGTCAGACATTCAGAAGCAGGGCTTGTGGTTCAAAACACAGAAGTCACACGGAGCAAGTGACACAAAGTTATGATCACAGATCTGGGCTGCCAGTTGGTTTCGGTAAGCAGAGGCACATGATTTTGCAGACATACTCAAGAATTCATCAGGACAATGAATGAAGGAGAGGAGGGTAGTGTTACGACCCAGGGATGGGAGCCACTCATTTATAGGCAATCAGGCCACGGGCCAGGCAAGAGGACACCATGGAAGTCAAGTGACCAACCAACAAGGGGTCACATGACTGTCAAGACACACACGGGAGTCTCGACACATGATGCATGAAGCATCAAGACAATCTCACCAGTCTTGACGCATGATGCATGAAGCATCAAGACAATCTCACCAGTCTCGACGCATGATGCATGAAGCATCAAGACAATCTCACCAGTCTCGACACAGGGTGCATAACATGGTGGGACTGTCAAGACAATCTCACCTGTCTCGACGTCGAGACTGTCGAGACAATCTCGATTGTCTCGACAGGCCAGCACTATATAGTCTGGCGATAGTTCCCTTATGGAACAATCGTCTTCAACTCATGTTGTGATCCAGACAACTAGATCTACTTCAATACAATCCTTTGTACAAAGCTGTGATCAGGTGTCACCACCACCATGTTCCACCAAACCCCTTCGCGCTCCTTGACACTCCTCTCCTGCGAGAACCAACCCGCCTTCCACCTCTCGCCCTAATCCTATACTCGGATAGGACAGTACGGTACAGACCGCAACAGTGTAGCTCATTGTTCTCAGGGATCCAGAGTCAGTTCTTGTAGAAGAGACAGTTATTTTCCAAGCTGCAGTCTGAGAGAGACACTTCTCAACTATGCCTGACACTATCCCTTAGCATCTGTGACACTGTTACTACTGGATCACCTTCAGCAAGGTTGTTATAGGCAGCTTGGATGATGTCTGAAAGAGGTGCAGCACCAGGTTCAGTGTCAACTGGTGCAGCTTCTAAACATCTCAGGATCTGGATAGGCTTGACTTGAACCTCTGAATGTGCAAGATTCTTGGGCTTGAGGATGACTTACTCCATGAAGTCTTGACAGGGATCACTGTCTGACAGGAGGTCTTGAGAATGTTGAGTGAGGGTGTCAGCCTTGCACTGACTGCCTGGACAGTAGCTGATCTTGAAATTGAAGTGTGACAAGAACTCACTCCAACAGGCTTGACAGCAGGAAAGGCACTTTGATGACATGAAGTACTCCAAGTTCTTATGATCAGAGATCACCTTGACAGGTTCTGGAGATCCTTCAAGCTCTGCTCACTATTCTTCAAAGGCATAGACAATTGCCAGTAACTCTTTGTTGTAGATCTTGTAGTTGTATTCTGCCAGCAGGTGGCAGTGTGACAAGAAGGCAACAGGGTGTAGAACTCCTTCATGGTCTGGCTGTGACAGGACAGCACTAGAGACATAGTCAGAAGTGTCAGTCTCAACAACACACTCCTTCTCCAGATCAAAGTACTGCAGGATGGGTGCAGTGCTGAACACTTTCTTGATACTTTCAAACAAGCACTGCTCTGGGGTTTCCCACTTGAAGGTAACATTCTTCTTGGTCAGAGCTGTGAGCAGGGATGCAAGCTTGGCAAAGTCTTTGATGAACTGGCAGTAGAAGTTTGCAAAGGCAATAAAGCTCTGCACTTCCTTGAGACTGGCAGGAGGATTCTACTTCTTGATGGTGTCAGTCTTGGCTGGGTCCATGCTCACAGATCTGGGTCAGCCATCTTCAGTGGCAGACTGAATGATGAGGCCAAGGTACTTGACTTGATACACTTCAAAGTCACACTTGGAGATGTCAACTTGCAGGCTTGCATCTTGTAGTCAACTGAGAACAAGCTTGACATGCTTCTGGTATTCCTTGAGTGTCTGACTGTAGACAAGGATGTTATCCACATAGGCAGTACCAAAGACGTCAAGGATGTCAGGTCCCAAAACATCATTGATGTAGTTCTGGAATGTGCTTGGAGTATTGGCAAGACCAAAAGGCATGACAAGGTATTCGTAGAGGCCTGAGTGTGTGCGGAACACAGTCTTCCATTCTTCACCTTCCTTCATCTGGATACAGTTGAAGGCACCAACAATGTCAAGCTTGGTGTACCACACAGCTTTGCAAAGCTGGTCCAACATCTCCCAGATCAGTGGCAGAGGGTAACAGTTCTTGATGATGATGGTGTTGAGTGCTCTGTAGTCTACACAGAAACACAATCCACCTCCTGGCTTCTTGACAAAAAGGACTGGTGCAGCAGCAGGTGATGAAGATGCTTGAATGAAGCTCTTGTTCAGGTTCTCTGTCAGGTACTTCTTGAGAACTTCAAGTTCTTCTCTGCTTATTCTGTACAGAGGTCCAGAGGGTGCCTGGGTTTCTGGTTCCATCTTGATCTTGTGGTCAACTCCTGGGCGTAGAGAAGGAAGCTTGTCAGCGTCATCCTTGCTGAAGATGTCCAGGAACTTGTGGTACTGAGCAGGGAGAAGTGTGGCAGGATCCACACACTTCTTTGGCTTCAACACCTGCTCAATATCTCTCAGAGAAACACTGAACACCTGGTGATCTGGCTTGGCAGCAAGGAGAGAAAATACGGCAGCATTGATGGGGATTGGCGTGGCAGAAAGAGGCTTGGGATTCTGAGACTTTCCAGCAGACATCTTGGCTTCAAGATCCAAAGAGATTGGATAGCCATTGTTTGACTTGAGGCATGCAGATCAGTAGTGATCTGACTTGAACATGATTGAGGTGTTTGTCCAATCAATGTGTGGCCTGTGCTTCTGGAGCCATGGCATCCCCAGAATCACATCATAGTGAAGACTAGGAGACACAAAGAGAGAGACTTCTTCCTGGTGTACACTATGTGCTGTGGTCATAATTGTCTTGGCAAGATGTGTGGTTTGTGATGTCTTGCCATCAAACAATCACAATGTGCGTGGGTAGGGGAGAGGTTCTTGGTGAAGAGATTGCGCAAAGGAAGCACCAATACAGCCAAATGCTGAACAGCCAGAGTTAATAAGAGTATTGCACTTGAATTTCCCATCTAGGATACAAGGAAGAAACAAGTACTTGCTGTCTAATTGCTGGTCTGGAGACAGATAGCCAATATGGAGATCTTTTTCATGTTCTTGGGTGTGATGATGACCAAGGACTACTTGTTTTCCAACTCTGGAGTAGTCTCAACAGTGGCAGACTTGGTGGTGGTTGTGGTGGTGGCAACAACAGGTATGCTTTTCACTGGACAGAAGGTTGAGACATGACCTTGGTTCCTACAGTAGAAGCAGAGGCCTTTGCTTTGGTGACATTCTCACTCTTCTGGCGTCAGCTTAGAGTGGCTGAGATCCATGGTAGGACTTGGTGGCTGTGGTGTGAAGGCTGGCTTGATGAACCCTAACTGTGGAACTGAGGCTTGGGTGGGAGGTGCTTGACATGGACAGTGAGAGTTGGCAGAAGTGGCACACAACTGGTTGTCCTGCAGCTGGCATTCCTCAACAAGCTTCTGATAGCTGATGTCCTTGAGGTTAATGCTGAAAAGCTGCTTGGCAAGCTCTTCAGAGACAGTGCATCAAAGATGGCACTTCAAGGCCTTGTTGTTGAAGCCTGTGTGTGGAGCATACTGATTGAACTCTGTGAAGAACTTGGCAAAGGAACAGTTGGCCTGACACAAGACAATAAGCTTTCTCTGAGCTAGGAACTCTGGGTCTGGGTCAGAGAAGGTGTTCCGGAGATCTTGGACAATGTTGTGCCAGTCAATGTACTGGCCAGCCGTGATCTTAGCTGAGATGTAGGACTGCGCAGTGCCAGTCGTGCATGAAAAGACGTACGTAATCTGCGATGTTTCTGTGGGGTACCAGTCAGTGTTGAGTGTCATCTTGAGTGACAGTGACATGATGAAGCTCTCAAGCTTCTCATACATGATTTCCGTGTTTCTGCCATCACCACTGAAGATCTCTGGGTCAGCAGTGTGTTCAGACTTGGACTTGGGAGTGGTGTTGGCAGCTTGAATTTGCATGAACTCTGCAAACATGTTGTGAAGGTACTCGTCATTTCCAGTAACTGGCATAGCTTGGTCTGGTTGTTGAGACATGACAAGGACATAAATGTGGCTTGGTGAAGTGTGTTATGGTTGGGTTGGTCTTTCGTAGTGTGACAAGGCAATAGCAGAGCAGAACTCAAGCCTAACTGATCCAGTAACCTTGACCTGACTTAGCTTGAGACTTGAGACTTGGATTGATGTACAAGACGAAAGACAAGGAAGGAAAAGAGAAAAGAAGAAGAGAAGAAGCTGGGGGAGCAGGAGAAGTTCTTATAGGCAGGGGATACAGCAGAGCAAACAGGCAACAGTGCAGATGGAACTTCCTGGCAAGGTGCATGACTTGTGCCAGATATGCAACTGGGCCAGAACTGTGACAGAATAGTGATTTGCTTGCTCAGGGATGGGTTGCTGTTCTGGATAGTCTGGCAAGTTTTTTCCAGGTTTTCTGGCTGGATGTCTGTGGTTCTGACTCCATGAATCAACACTGGGAATCTCTTGGGTTGGACAGTTGCTTCCTTGGTAAAAATAGCTGATATCCAGGCAGAGTCTTTCTCCAGAAAACTCTTGGTCTCTTGGGTTTCAGTGTTAATAAGAATGTCCCCTGAGGGAAGCTTTCTCACTGCTCTGACTTGTTTATTATAGGGACTGGGGAGTCTGTCTTGGAGAGCTTGAAAAAGCTGGATGTGAGTCCTGTTGGCCATATCAGGTGTCTGGTTACCAGGGTGGACAAGAACTTTCTTCAGAATCCTTGGAGCTTTTTTATTTTTTATTTTTATTTGATTCTTACACTGGTAGTAGCTTTACAGCCATGCAGATCTTCTAGCTAATAGTGAACTCCTTCAGAAAACCTTTGAAGGGATAAAAACTGAAGGCAGGGTGTGACTAGGGAATGTAACAAAAGGAATCTTGAAGTTTCTGGTAAGAGAAGAGAATCTAGGTATTGGATTGGGAATAGTGGAGTTTGAAAGCTAGATTAAACTGGTTTAGTCTTTTCAAAGACATAAACCAGTACAAGAACTTCTGTAGTAGCTCTGGGTTTGAAATAATAGTGGTGAAGTCTTGGGGATTAAAAGAGACTTGTTGTCTTTGTCTTGAATAAAGAGAGCATGAAGAGGTGATATGTTTTGCAGTTTCTTCTGCTTGGCCACACACACATAGTGGGGTAGGGAAGTCAGGAACTCCAGCTCTGAAAAGAAAACTTGCCAGACCAATTCTTCCAGTCCTGATTTGCAGTAGCAGACTTGCCTCAGCTTTCTGTAACTCTTTGTAGAGCTTCAGATTGTTTTTGTGTGGCTTTTGACAGAAAGTCTGCCAGCCTGGATAGCTTCTTCTTTTCTTCTCTTCCCATTGGTCTTCCCACTCTTTAGTAACAAGCTTTTGTAGTTCTTTCTTTGAACTAGCCTGGTTAGTAGTTATTTGACTTAACCAAGTGAATTTCCACTTAGGAGAGATAGTTGAGGATTCCTTTAAAGGTTTCTTCAAGAGAGAGGCATAGCTGGAAATAGTGGAAAAGATACTGTCAAGAAAGTATTTGAGAGGGGAGTTTTGAATAGAAGAAAGAAAACAGGCAGTGCGAAATTTAAAGTATAGGTCTAGAGGTAGAAGAAAAAGCTCACTCTCTAATAGAAAAGAAGGAGTGGCTTTGAAGGCACCCCCAATAAGTCTTAGGTATCTGTTTTGAAATGAAACAAGAGAAGAGATATTGGAGGATTTTCTTAGAGGGTTAAACCAGATCCCCACTGCATAGCTCAGTAGAGATCTCAGTATAGCAGTGTACACCAGACGTGATGTGTGAACTGGAAAGCCCCAAGTAGAATAGGAAGTTCTAGAAAGAGAAGAGAGTGCTTTCTGTGCTTTTTGAAGAATAATCCTCTGGTGTTTGTGCCAGTGGAGCTTTGCATCTAGGTACACTCCAAGTACTCACACTTCTTCTTTTGGTTTGAGAATCACATTCCCCAGTCTGAGCTTGAGCTGAAGATTGTCTGATCTTCTTCTGGAAAAATGAAGTATTTCATATTTCTCAGGTGAGAAGACTATTCCATGTCTTGCAGCCCAGGATAGACATTTGTGGTGTGTGTTCTTTAACTTCAGAAGGTTACTTTTCAAGGAGTGACCAAAAGCAAGCAGATTTGTATCATCTGCAAACTCCAGGGCAGATACACCAGAAGAGGGAGTATGCACAGTCTCATGCAATTCAGAAATGTAGAATAGAAAAAGAATAGAGGATAATGGAGAACCTTGAGGAACTCCACAATGAATAGGAATAGAATAAGACTCAGAATCATCAAAGACAAGAGTGGTAGAGCGCTTATCACAGAAGGCCACAGTCGTACTATGCCAGAACATAGTGTAGAGTTGGCACCCCCCCACAGGGTCTCTACCACACTTTCCCACAGTCCCGAGGTCTCTTGCACTCCGCCATACGTGCTCACCCCTGGGATCCTGCTTCGGAGCGCTGGGTCACCAGCCCAGAGCCCACGCTCCAACTGTAGTTTGCTCCCTGAGCTTGTCGTTTGCAGCCTAAGCCTGCACTCCGTACGAACCGGCATGCGCATCTGTCCTCTCGGGCTATATAGACAGTCTTGTAGTAGGCCCAGGCCCTACCTCTGTCACTGCCATTATATGCCACACCTCGCAGTTGTTAACTGTTTCACGTTACCTTCGCAGATCTCTCGTACAAAGGCCGACCATGCCTCGCAGGCATTACGGACTCTGCAGGCTGTGCCAGCACCTGCAGGGCTGTCTTTCCAGCCCACTAACCAAGTAGGGAGGAGTTCTCCTTGGTCCACTGTCGCCTGTGGGGCCCCGGTTGCACCTGTTGGCCCACTGGATAACCCAGTCCCCTGGCCCCAGATTGTGGATTGTACGAAGAGACTTCGTGGCAAGGCCTTAGGCAAAACCATCAAGCCAGCACTTTGGCTATCACACGGCCCTTAGGCACTGGAGCGGCGACGTCTCGTACGACCACTCTCCTTCTTTAACAGGTGGTCTGCGTTCGATTAACAACGCCGCGGTGCCAAGGCCACTCCCCCCCTAGCAGATCCTCACGCGTTAGCTGGAGACTCTGCTAGGAGGGTGACATGACGAGAACTCCTCTCGACTACTCCAGAGGTGCCCTATCAGACGCCTAGACTTCACATCCACCAGCTGTGGGGCTGGCTTCAGGCTGTAGCGTACACGGTAGTTGTCTGTCGGGTGGTTTTCATCTTCCAAGCTTGGTCGCAGTCCTCTGTTCTGCTGTAGCTGTTTCACGGGGGCGTCCAGGGTGCCTGCGCAACACCTCCGGTGGCCTGTCGCTCCGCAACACCAGCAGCTCGACCGGTGACTCGATTAGCTCTCAGTGCAGCGACTACGAGCAGCCTGGGAAGCCGCCCACCATCGACTGCCCCGAGGTTCCCAGCCTGCACCACGTGGAGGTTCGAGTCGTTGCAGGCCATCCTTGGAGCTAGAGGGATTTGAGCTGGGATATGTTTCTGAACAGCCTGGGCATATGATGGCTTAGATTCTTGCTTGTCTAGCCGCTTGTTAATATTCTCCAGCTTCTGGAAAATCTTGTTGGTCAGACCAGTGGGGAGAGACTGGGTTTTGGTGGACTGAGCTTCATTAGTACAAGAGTTTTTCTTAATATTCTCCCAGCTTTTCAGTACAGATTCTGGGGTAGCTTGAGTCTTGAGCCATGAGTCCAGTAGGTTGTAGTCATTCTGGAGAGCTGGATAGAAGGTAGAAGAGCTAGGCTGAGTACCAGCAGAACTGGGAGCTGGCATTGTTGGAGAAGGTGTTGTTTTTCTGGTAGTGTTCTGGGAGAAGTCTGGTTTCTTCTTTTTGACAGGCATAGGGTAGGTAACCTGCACAGTGGGTTGTTCACAAAGGGTCACCTGGTTCCTAGCAGTAATTGCACAATCCTGGGACCACTCCCCAAGACTGTACTTTCCTGGGCAGTCTTTTCCAACTAGACTCTAGGGAAATCTGGCTGTATTAACTCAAGCTGGAGACCACACCCCCTGCCTGAGCTTTCCTAGAGTTTTTCAACTCTACCAGCACTAGAGGCAAGCTCTAAACTATTTCTCTTATCCTGGGAGCCCTGATCTCCTTGATGCTAGATGTTTCTCTTAAGAGAAGCTCAAGCTGTTATCTCTGTCTGACTGGGAGTACTTGCTCAATCCTGGGACCACACCCCAAGACTGAGTGTTCCTAGGTAATTGGGGCCTGTCCCCAGTCTTTCAGAATCCCACTGGCCACTCTCTGCCTTGTTATAGATAGTCTGTTGGTTGTTGAAGTTGAAGATCAAAGATTCAGAGATCACAACTTTTGACAAACAGGCTGGGTTACCCAAAGTGATGGGTTTTCACCTTAAGTTTTTGGTGGTTCCCAACAGATACTCACTTGGTTTCCAGAACTTCTCACAAAGTCCGGTGATTATCAGAAGTGATGGTCCTTGAACGTAGTGGTACTGGGAAGAGTTGACGACGACACACAAGACACTAGTGACAATAGCAAGAGAGTTACCCCACTTGCTATTTATCTATTAAGTCTCTGCTCTTCTTACTCAGACACACAGACCACCCACATTCTGTGTGAACATGGACTGGCTCTTAACAAGTATAACCCACCTGAGCCTGGGCAGCCAACTTTGTCAGATCATGATTCAAGCTCAGAAGAATCAGGTGCCAGCAAGTTACCTGTTGGGATGTCCAGCAGAGAGAAGAAGAAGGCCACTAGGCCTGGGGACAGTCTGAATATAGTGTTTGAGCCATACACCTGTTACTTCTTCTGGCTGTTCAAAGAAAAGAAGAGTGCTAGTGCAGCCAAGTGGCTCAGGTTGTTCACATATCAGATGGACTGAAATCCTGACAGAGAGCCTATCTCCTCCACCCAGTGGCTGTATGTGTTTGACTTCCACCTCTGAGGTATTGCCACAGTATGGACTGAGCAAAACACAACTATCTGGGGTATCCTTTCAGATTGTGACAAGGCAATGGCAGAGCAGAACTTGAGCCTAACTGATTCAGTAATCTTGACCTGACTTGGCTTGAGACTTGAGACTTGGATTGATGTACAAGACGAAAGACAAGGAAGGAAAAGAGAAAAGAAGAAGAGAAGAAGCTGGGGGAGTAGGAGAAGTTCTTATAGGTAGGGGATACAGCAGAGCAAGCTTGCAACAGTGCAGATGGAACTTCCTGGCAAGGTGTGTGACTTGTGCCAGATATGCAACTGGGCCAGAACCATGACATTACCCCCCTCCTTCACATGGCGAACTTCTGTGAGCCTCAGGCCGCTTGTGGGTGTAGTTCTGTGGCTGTGGTTTCCTTGGGTATTTCTCATGGAAGTTGTAGATAGTGTCTTTGGTGTTGTCAAGATGCTCAATAGACTTTTCAGTGGTATCTTCAATTAGCCATCCGGACTATTTGACCAGGTACTTGAACTTCTGTCAAGACATTACTGGCTTGGAGTCAAGGATTTCTTCAACCTGGAACTCTTCATCTGTGTCTTGACTAATGACAGGGCCAGAGTGTTCATTTGATTAGCCAGGGATAGGATTAGCAGGTGTCAGATGTAGAAGGGAAACATGAAAGACAGGGTGGATCTTGAGAGTGTGTGGAAGCTCCAGATGGCAGGCACAGCTTCCGACTATCTTCAACACCTTGAATAGTCCAATCCACTTGTTGTCAAGCTTTTTGCATGGGTGGCATGTCCTGATGTTCTTAGTATTCAGCCAAACAAGATCTCCAGTTTGATAGGACAGTGACAGGACTCAATGCAAATTGGCGGTGTGAGCTTGAGCTTCCTGGGATAGTCGGAGTTCAGCTTGCAACTGTTCCAGAATCTGCGTCATTTCTCCAGAGATTTCTATAGTATCTTGGTTGCAGGCTTCACTCATAGGTGTGATGCTGAGCTGTGGATGGAACTCTTTGTTGGTAAAAAACAGTGACATGCCAGAGGAATCAGACTAGGAGTTGTTCTGCATGAACTCTGCCAGAGGAAGCTATTGGACCTAGTCATCTTGGAGATAGTTGACATAGAATCTCAGGTAGTGTTCAAGCTCCTGATTCTCTTGTTCTGTCTGACTATCTGTCTCTGGGTGGTGTCCTGAGGATAGTTGTAACATGATGTCAAGATGGGCACAGAGTGCTTTCCAGAATAAGCTGACAAACTGACCTCCTCTGTCTAAGACAATACTCCTGGGTAAGCCATGGGTATAGACAACAAACTGGATGAACATCCAGACAAGATGCGAGGTTGTCATCTCAGCACATGGCACAAAGTGGTGTTCTTTGGTGAGACAGTCAGTGATGACCCAGATGTGCTTGGCACCAGGGAAGCAGGCATCTCTTGACTTGGGCAAGTCAGTAATGAAATCCATAGCCAGATCCTGCCAACACTGCTGAGGCATGGGAAGAGACAGCAGCTCTCCTTGGCAATCACAGGCAGACTTTGCTTGAGAGCAGACATGACAATTCCTGATGTACTGTTGTATGATGTTCACTATCTTTGGCCAATAGTACCAATAAGATAGGAGATTGTAGGTCTTGGCAATCCCAGTGTGGCCAGCTATTGCTTGGTCATGGGCTTCTTGGAACAGGTGTAGGTGTAGCTCATCATTCTCAGGGATCCAGAGTCAGTTCTTGTAGAAAAGACAGTCATTTTCCAAGCTGCAGTCTGAGAGAGACACTTCTTGACTGTGCCTGACACTATCCCTTAGCATCTGTGACACTGTTACCACTGGATCACCTTCAGCAAGGTTGTTATAGGCAGCTTGGATGATGTCTGAAAGAGGTGTAGAACCAGGTTCAGTGTTAACTGGTGCAGTTTCTGAACATCTCAGGATCCAGATAGGCTTGACTTGAACCTCTGAATGTGCAAGATTCTTGGGCTTGAGGATGACTTACTCCATGAAGTCTTGACAGGGATCACTGTCTGACAGGAGGTCTTGAGAATGTTGAGTGAGGGTGTCAGCCTTGCACTGACTGCCTGGACAGTAGCTGATCTTGAAATTGAAGTGTGACAAGAACTCACTCCAACAGGCTTGACAGCAGGAAAGGCACTTTGATGACATGAAGTACTCCAAGTTCTTATGATCAGAGATCACCTTGACAGGTTCTGGAGATCCTTCAAGCTCTGCTCACTATTCTTCAAAGGCATAGACAATTGCCAGTAACTCTTTGTTGTAGATCTTGTAGTTGTATTCTGCCGGCAGGTGGCAGTGTGACAAGAAGGCAACAGGGTGTAGAACTCCTTCATAGTCTGGCTGTGACAGGACAGCACCAGAGACATAGTCAGAAGTGTCAGTCTCAACAACGCACTCCTTCTCCAGATCAAAGTACTGCAGGATGGGTGCAGTGCTGAACACTTTCTTGATACTTTCAAACAAGCACTGCTCTGGGGTTTCCCACTTGAAGGCAACATTCTTCTTGGTCAGAGCTGTGAGCAGGGATACAAGCTTGGCAAAGTCTTTGATAAACCAGTGGTAGAAGTTTGCAAAGGCAATGAAGCTCTGCACTTCCTTGAGACTGGCAGGAGGATTCCACTCCTTGATGGCATCAGTCTTGGCTGGGTCCATACTCACAGATCTGGGTCAGCCATCTTCAGTGGCAGACTGAATGATGAGGTCAAGGTACTTGACTTGATGCACTTCAAAGTCACACTTGGAGATGTCAACTTACAGGCTTGCATCTTGTAGTCAACTGAGAACAAGCTTGACATGCTTCTGGTATTCCTTGAGTGTCTGACTGTAGACAAGGATATTATCCACATAGGTAGTGCTAAAGACATCAAGAATGTCAGGTCCCAAAACATCATTGATGTAGTTCTGGAACATGCTTGGAGTATTGGCAAGACCAAAGGGCATGACAAGGTATTCGTAGAGGCCTGAGCGTGTGTGGAACACAGTCTTCCATTCTTCACCTTCCTTCATCCAGATACAGTTGAAGGCACCAACAATGTCAAGCTTGGTGTACCATACAGCTTTGCAAAGCTGGTCCAACATCTCCCAGATCAGTGGCAGGGGGTAACAGTTCTTGATGGTGATAGTGTTGAGTGCTCTGTAGTCTACACAGAAACATAATCCACCTTCTGGCTTCTTGACAAAAAGGACTGGTGCAGCAGTAGGTGATGAAGATGCTTGAATGAAGTCCTTGTTCAGGTTCTCTGTCAGGTACTTCTTGAGAACTTTGAGTTCTTCTCTGCTTATGCTGTACAGAGGTCCAGAGGGTGCCTGAGTTCCTGGTTCTATCTTGATCTTGTAGTCAACTCCTGGGCGTAGAGGAGGAAGCTTGTCAGCGTTATCCTTGCTGAAGATGTCCAGGAACTTGTGGTACTGAGCAGGGAGAAGTGTGGCAGGATCCACACACTTCTTTGGCTTCAACACCTGCTCAATGTCTCTCAGAGAAACACTGAACACCTGGTGATCTGGCTTGGCAGCAAGGAGAGAAAATACAGCAGCATTGATGGGGATTGGTGTGGTAGAAAGAGGCTTGGGATCCTGAGGCTTTCCAGCAGACGTCTTGGCTTCAAGATCCAAAGAGATTGGATAGCCATTGTTTGACTTGAGGCATGCCGATCAGCAGTGATCTGACTTAAACATGATTGAGGTGTTTGTCCAATCAATGTGTGGCCTGTGCTTCTGGAGCCATGGCATCCCCAGAATCACATCATAGTGAAGACCAGGAGACACAAAGAGAGAGACTTCTTCCTGGTGCACACCATGTGCTGTGGTCATGATTGTCTTGGTGAGATATATGGTTTGTGACATCTTGCCATCAAACAATCACAATGTGCGTGGGTAGGGGAAAGGTTCTTGGTGAAGAGATTGCGCAAAGAAAGCACCAATGCAGCCAAATGCTGAACAGCCAGAGTTAATAAGAGTATTGCACTTGAATTTCCCATCTAGGATACAAGGAAGAAACAAGCACTTACTATCTAATTGCTGGTCTGGAGACAGATAGTCAATATAGAGATTCTTTTCATGTCCTTGGGCACAACGATGACCAAGGACTACTTGTTTTCCGACTCTGGAGTAGTCTCAACAGTGGCAGACTTGGTGGTGGTTATAGTGGTGGCAACAACAGGCATGCTTTTCACTGGACAGAAGGTTGAGACATAACCTTGGTTTCCACAGTAGAAGTAGAGGCCTTTGCTTCAGTGATGTTCTCACTCTTCTGGCGTCAGCTTAGAGTGGCTGAGATCCATAGTAGGACTTGGTGGCTGTGGCGTGAAGGCTGGCTTGATGAACTCTAACTGTGGAACTGAGGCTTGGGTGGGAGGTGCTTGACATGGATGGTGAGAGTTGGCAGAAGTGGCACACAACTGGTTGTCCTGCAGCTGGCATTCCTCAACAAGCTTCTGATAGCTGATGTCCTTGAGGTTGATGCTGACAGGCTGCTTGGCAAGCTCTTCAGAGATAGTGCATCGAAGATGGCACTTCAAGGCCTTGTTGTTGAAGCCTGTGTGTGCAGCATACTGATTGAACTCTGTGAAGAACTCAGCAAAGGAATAGTTGACCTGACACAAGACGATGAGCTTCCTCTGAGCTAGGAACTCTGGGTCTGGGTCAGAGAAGGTGTTCCAGAGATCTTGGACGATGTTGTGCCAGTCAATGTACTGGCCAGCCATGATCTCAGCTGAGATGTAGGACTGCGCAGTGCCAGTCGTGTGTGAAAAGACGTACGCAATCTGCGATATTTCTGTGGGGTACCAGTCAGTGTTGAGTGTCATCTTGAGTGACAGTGATGTGATAAAGCTCTCAAGCTTCTCATGCATGATTTCCGTGTTTCCTCCATCACCACTGAAGATCTCTGGGTCAGCAGTATGTTCAGACTTGGACTTGGGAGTGGTGTTGGTAGCTTGAATTTGCATGAACTCTGCAAACATATTACGAAGGAACTTGTTATTTCCAGCAACTGGCATAGCTTGGTCTGGTTGTTGAGACATGACAAGAACATGAACGTGGCTTGGTGAAGTGTGTTATGGTTGGGTTAGTCTTTCGTAGTGTGACAAGGCAATAGCAGAGCAGAACTTGAGCCTAACTGATTCAGTAACCTTGACCTGACTTGGCTTGAGACTTGAGACTTGGATTGATGTACAAGACAAAAGACAAGGAAGGAAGAAAAAGAGAAAAGAAGAGAAGAAGCTGGGGGAGTAGGAGAAGTTCTTATAGGCAGGGAATCAGGTAACAGCAGAGCAAACAGGTAACAGTGCAGATGGAACTTCCCGGCAAGGTGTGTGACTTGTGCCAGATATGCAACAAGGCACTGGCAGAGCAAACAGGCAACAGTGCAGATGGAACTTCCCAGCAAGGTGTGTGACTTGTGCCAGATATGCAACTGGGCCAGAACTGTGACATGGGTCAGCAGTGCGTTCAGACTTGGACTTGGGAGTAGTGTTAGTAGCTTGAATTCACATGAACTCTGCAAACATGTTGTGAAGGAACTTGTCATTTCCAGCAACTGGCATGGCTTGGTCTGGTTGTTGAGACATGACAAGGACGTGAACATGGCTTGGTGAAGTGTGTTATGGTTGGGTAGGTCTTTTGTAGTGTGACAAGGCAATGGCAGAGCAGAACTCAAGCCTAACTGATCCAGTAACCTTGACCTGACTTGGCTTGAGACTTGAGACTTGGATTAATGTACAAGATGAAAGACAAGGAAGGAAAAGAGAAAAGAAGAAGAGAAGAAGCTGGGGGAGCAGGAGAAGTTCTTATAGGCAGGGGATACAGTGGAGCAAACAGGTAACAGTGCAGATGGAACTTCCCAGCAAGGTGTGTGACTTGTGCCAGATATGCAACAAGGCAATAGCAGAGCAAACAGGCAACAGTGCAGATGGAACTTCCCGGCAAGGTGTGTGACTTGTGCCAGATATACAACTGGGCCAGAACTGTGACAGTTACATTCCCTAGTCACACCCTGCCTTCAGTTTTTATCTCTTCAAAAGTTTTCTGAAGGAGTTCACTATTAGCTAGAAGATCTGCATGGCTGTAAAGCTACTACCAGTGTAAGAATCAAATAAAATAAAATAAAATAAAAACAGACTCTTCCAGGGGGAAAAAGACAGAAAACCACAGAGCTAACTAGAAGCTCAGAGACTCAGAGAAGAGTCTCCAGAAATGTAAATCCTGTCTACAAGATCAACAAACACAGGGGGAAAGCAGTCAGTCAACTTCTTCAAGATCTTTGAAGATGAAATGTCTTTTTTATTTTTATTTGATTCTTACACTGATAGTAGCTTTTCAGCCATGCAGATCTTCTAGCTAAGAGTGATTTTCTTCAGAAAACCTTTAGAGAAATAAAAACTGAAGACTGGGGGTGACTAGAGGATGTAGTAAAAGGAAATCTTGTAGTGACTGGTAGAAAGAAAACTTCTAGATATTAGAGTGTGAATAGTGGAGTTTGAAAGCCAGATTGAACTGGTTCAGTTTTTTTCAAAGACATGAACCAGTATAGAAACTTCTGTAGAAGCTCTGGGTTTGAAATAATAGAAGTGAAATCTTGAGAATTAAAAAAAGCTTGCTGTCTTTGACTTGAATAAAGAGAGTATGAAGAGGTGATATGTTTCACTGTCTTTTCTGCTTGACCACAGACACATAAAAAGGTAGGAAAACCTGGAACTCCAGCTCTGAATAGAAAACTTGCCAGGCCAATTCTCCCAGTTCTGGTTTGTAGTAGCAGACTTGCCTCAGCTTTCTGTAGCTTTTTGTAGAGCTTCAGGTTGTTGTGGTGAGGCTTTTGACAAAACACCTACCACCCAGAGTAACTTCTTCTTTTCTTCTCCTCCTATTGGTTTTCCCACTCTTTAACAAAGAGTTTCTGTAGTTCTTTCTTTGAACTAGCCTGGTTAGTAGTTAATTAGTTTAACCAAGTGAACTTCCAATAGAGGAAGATAGTTGAGGATTTCTTTAAAGATTTCTTCCCAGAAGAGGTATAGTGGAAGATATTGGAAAAGATATTGTCCAGAAGTGTTTTCAGAGAGGAGCTTTGAATAGAAGAAAGAAAACAGACTTTGTGAAATTTGAAATAGAGATCTAGAGGTAAAAGAAAAAGCTCACTCTCTAATAAGAAAGATGGAGTGGCTTTGTAGACACCTCCAATAAGTCTCAGGCATTTGTTCTGGAATATGCTAAGAGACGAGATATTAGAAGATTTTCTTAGAGGATTGAACCAGATCCCCACAGCATAACTCAGTAAAGATCTGAGTATTGCAGTGTACACAAGACATGATGTGAGGACTGGGAAACTCTAAGTAGAATATGAAGTTCTAGAAAGAAAGGAAAGTGCTTTCTGAGCTTTTTGAAGAATAATTCTCTGGTGCTTATACCAGTGGAGTTTTGCATCCAGGTACACTCCTAATACTCACACTTCTTCTTTTAGTCTTAGAATCACATTCCCCAGTCTGAGCTTAAGCTGAAGATTGTCTGATCTTCTTCTGGAAAAATGAAGTATTTTATATTTCTCAGGAGAGAAGACTATTCCATGTCTTGCAGCCCATGATAGATATTTGAGGTGTGTGTTCTTCAACTTCAGAAGGTTGCTTTTTAGAGAGTGTCCAAATACAAGCAGATTTGTACTTTCTGCAAATCCCAGAGCAGAAACACCAGTGGAAGAAGAGTGTACAGTTTTATGAAGTTCAGAAATGTAAAATAGAAACAGAATAGAAGATAAAAAGGAATCTTGGGGAACTCCACAGTGAATAGGAATAGCAGAAGACTCAGAGTCATCAAACACAAGAGTGGTAGAACAACTGGTACAGAAAAAGAGAATCCAGGAAGATAGCCAGAGAGGAATTCCTTTTCTTTCTAGGATTTGTTGGAGAATCTTAGGTAGAACTCTGTCATAGACTCCTAAGATATCCAGAGAAAGTAGAGATGTAACCATGCCTTCCTTCCAGACTTTTTCCACTTGGGAAGTTAGTAGGAAGAGTGCTGATTCAGTTGATCTTTCTTTCCTGAAGTCCATCTGGATTTCTGGCAAAAGTCTAGCTTCTTCTGCTACCTTGCTTAGCCTGGTTACTGTAATAGCTTCCATCAGCTTGCCAGTTGTGTTTAGCAAAGCTATAGGGCACCAGACTTTTACTTGGTTATAGTATCCTTTACCAGGTTTTCTTAGACAGACTGTCTTTGCATTCTTGAATCTCTCTGGAAAGTATTCCAGTCTCCAGCATGTTGATGTGAGAACAGCCATAGCTTGGCAGAACTTGGAACCCAGAGCTTTCAGAAGTCTATTTGGCAGCTTATCTTTTCCCTCTACTGTGAAAGGTTTCTTTTTGTTCAGGATTTGTTCCACTTCTTCAGCAGTAACTTTCTGAGAGAGCTGGATCTCTGGAGTACTCTGGGAACTCTCTGTACTTAGTTCTGGAACAAGTGCTTTGGGGAAGAACTAGACTGAGAATACTTTTGTCTTCTCCTCAAAGGTTTTAGCTAGTCTTTCTTGAGTTTCCAAATCTGGAACCAGGGGAAGATCAGAAGTGCTGTTGACTTTTGTTTTTCCCCACTTTGCAAGCTTCTAGAATTTTGAAGAACTGGCTAGCTCATGGACTTGTTATCTGAAGGTAGTCTGCTTTCCCTCTCTGACTACTTTTTTCTTGTTCTTAGTTGCTTGCTCAAGGTCTTCTTGGGATGCCTGTCCTCTGAGAACTTGTCTTCTTACTCTTCTTTCCTCTCTAACCTTGTTTTGGATGTCTTGGTTCCACCAGGGAACTGAGTGACCAGATTACTTCTGGAGCTGTGTACATTTGCTTACCACTTCTTAGAGAAAGTTGTCCAGATACTCCAAGTACTTATCCACTTCATCTTTGTCTTGAAAGTGGGAAGGTAGCTGTAGCTTCTCACACTCTACTCTTGCAAGGTTTGAGTCCAGTGTCTTCCAGTTCTTTTCTGGCTTCCAGGTTTTCCTTGGAGGATCCACGTCTAGACTAGTTAGTATAGGTCTGTGGTCAGACCTATGAAAGAACTGGAGAGCCACTTTAGAGAAAATCAGGGAGTTAGAAAAAGAAGAAGAAATAAAAAACAGATCAATTGCAGAACATGGTTTTTCTGAAAGAGATCTTGCTCTGGTGGAAGTAAAAGGTGTAATAGCTAAATCCAGATTTAAATCTTTTATTAGACCTTGGAACTTGTTTGCAGTGTCAGAGTACAGTCTTCTTTTCTTTGACCAGTCTGGGTGGTGGAGGTTTGAATCTGTGAGAAGAATATGTTGTCCTTGTACTTGTAAAGTATCACGTCCTTCAAGGACCATCATTTTTGACAAACAACACAATTTGTCATATATTCTGGAAAACAGCCGAGTTCCTCTCTGAAACCACTCAAACCTTAAGGTGAAAACCCATCACCTTTGAGAACCACGCGTGCTTGTCAAAAGTTGTGATCTTGAATCCCCGACCTTCTTCTTCAACAACCAGCAATCTACCCACAACCAGAGAGAGAGTCTCAGGATAAGAGGAATGGTTAGAGTCTGACTGACTCTGGAGCTAGCAGAGTCTTTGGCTCAAGGAAAGTCTAGATAGGGGGTCTGGTCCCTAGTCTAGGTTAATACTTCTAGCTTTGCCCAGAGCTTAGTTGGAAAAAGCTGCCCAGGAAAGTCTAGTCTTGGGGATTGGTCCCAGGACTAGATTATTACTGCTGGGAAACCAGGTGACTCTTCTTTCTGGCAGTACTCTGCAGACAGAAAACACCCAACCAGTGCCAAACAATCTCTAACATGGCTCCCAAGAAGAAAAAACCCACCTCTTCAGAAAGTAACACCAGAGCTACACCAGCTATACTCTCCCAACCAGCTTCCAGTCTGGCTAGCACCCAGTCCAGCTCTCCTACCCTCCAACCAGCTCCCCAGAATGACTACAAACTAGTAGACTCCTGGATCAAAACCCAACCAGTCCCAGAATCTATTCTGAAAAGCTGGGAAAATATCAAAAAGAACTCCTTCTCTACAGAAGCCCAGTCTAGCTCTACTGGCCTCACCAACAGAATCTTCCAGGAGCTGGAGAATATCAACAAGTGGCTGGACAAACAAGAAGCCAAGCCATCATATGCCCAGGCTGTCCAAAAATCTATTCCAGCACAAATCCCTCTACCTGCAAGAATTCTCAAAGAAGTTCTTGTACATCCTGGTATCCAGCCACCTGACATGGCTAATAGAACTCACATCCAGCTTTTCCAGGCTCTTCAAGACAGACTACCCAGCCCCTACAACAAGCAGGTCAGAGCAGTAAGGAAACTTCCTTCAGGGGATATCCTTATTAACACAGAAAGCCAAGAGACTAAAGTCTTCCTAGAGAAAAACCCTGCCTGGGTATCAGCTATCTTCACAAAGGAAGCAACCATCCAGCCCAAGAGATTCCCAGTTCTGATCCATGGAGTCAGAACAGAAGATATCCAACCTGAAGACCTGGAGAAAACCTGCCAGATAATCCAGAACAGCAACCCATCTCTGAGCAAACAAATCACTATCCTGAGAGCCTACTGGTCTAAGAAGGCTATAGCTCAAAAGAAGCCAGTTATCTCTCTCCACCTGGATCTGGCTACCCCTGTACAAGCCAATCTTTTGATTGAGAGTGGGCTAGTGCTGGGGCACAGGATGCATGAAGCAGAACCTTTCCTGGCAGACACAGTCATTGCACAATGTTTCAAGTGCTTTGGCTATGGGCACCAAGCACGCTTCTGCAAGAACAAAGCTGTGTGTGGTGCCTGTGGAGGCCAGCATGAAAGGAGAGCCTGCCAAGTTCCTGAACAGCTTCTCAAGTCAAAATGCTGCAACTGCAGAGGAGCTCACCCAGCCTGGGCCAGTGTCTGTCCAGTACGCCAGGAAGCAGCCAAGAAGGCAAGAGAAGCATGGAACACACGCCCAGGAAAATATGAGATCCCAACAGCTACCTCTGTTCCAGCTCTACAACCTCCCCCAGTTATGTCTTTCCCTCTCTCTCAGTCTCTACCAGGAGGGAAAAAACGTAAAACAGCTGAGCCAAGCAGAAGCTCAGAGCGACTCAGAGGTGCACTCCCAGAAGTGCAAATTCTTTCTTCAAGATCAGCCAACTCTGGAGGAAAGCTACCAGCTAACTCCTTCAAGATCTTTGATGCTGAGATGTCTGCATGAAAGACACAAAGCTGACACTTCTCCAGTATAATATGCAAAAAAGCCAATCAGTCCAAGAGCTACTGCTAGCAACCTCAGCTCTCCAAGAGGTGGACATTATTGCACTTCAAGAGCCCTGGAAAAACCCTCACCTAGAAACAAGCACTTCAACTGTTTTCTCTTCCTTTCTTCCTCTCTACTGTTCAGAGATTGGCAGAACACTTTTTCTTATTAATAAAAATCTGAAACTCTCTTCTCTTCATCCTACCTTCTGGAATAAAGACTTTGTTTCTCTTGAAATCTACTTGGAAAACTCTCCTACTTCTCTTTGGGTACATAATCTCTACTTCACCCCATCAAGTCAAGAAAACTACACAGAGGCATCAGAAGCTCTTCTCTGTTTACTCCAAAATGCTTTACAAGAACAAGGACAACATATTCTTCTCACAGACTCAAATCTTCACCACCCAGACTGGTCAAAGAAAAGAAGACTGTACTCTGAGACTGCAAACAAGTTTCAAGACCTAATGAAAGATTTAAATCTGGATTTAGCTATTGCACCTTTCACCCCTACCAGAGCAAGATCTCTTTCTGAAAAACCATGTTCTCCTATTGATCTGTCTTTTATTTCTTCTTCTCTTTCTAACTCTCTGATTTTCTCTAAAGTGGCTCTTCAGTTCTTTCATGGGTCTGACCACAGACCTGTACTAACCTGCCTGGACCTGGATCCTCCAAGGAAAATCTGGAAACCAGAAAGAAACTGGAGAACACTGGACTCAAACCTTGCAAGAGTAGAGTGTGAGAAGCTACACCTGCCCTTCCACTTCCAAGACAAATATGAAGTGGATGAGTACTTGGAGTATCTTGACAACTTTCTCCAAGAAATAGCAAGCAAATCCACACAGCTCCAGAAGCAATCTGGCCACTCAGTCCCCTGGTGGAATCAAGAGATCCAAAACAAGGTTAAAGAGGAAAGAAGAGTAAGAAGAAAAGTGCAAAAAAGACAAGCAAGTCAAGAGGAACTTGAGCAAGCAACTAAGCTCAAGAAAAAGGCAGTCAGAGATGGAAAACAGAACACTTTCAGACACCAAATCCATGAGCTGGCCAGCTCTTCAAACTTCTGGAAGCTTGCAAAGTGGGGAAGGTCCAAAGCCAACAAGACTCCTGATCTTCCTCTGGTTCCTGACCTGGAAACACAAGAAGGAATAGCCAAAACCTTTGAGGAAAAGACTAAAGCCTTCTCACAGCAGTTCTTTCCAAAAGCTCTAGTTCCAGAACCAGGCTCAGAAAGCTCCCAGACTATCTCTGAGATACAGCTCTCCCAGGAGGTAACATGTGAAGAAGTGGAGCAAATTCTGGCCAAGAAGAAACCTTTCACAGCAGGAGGGAGAGATAAGCTGCCAAATGGATTTCTGAGAGCTCTGGGGCCTAGGTTCTGCCAAGCTCTAGCTATTCTGACTTCAACATGCTGGAAACTGGAGTACTTCCCTGAAAGATTTAAGAGTGCAAAAACAGTCTGCTTGAGGAAACCTGGCAAGGGAACCTACAATCAAGCTAAAGCCTGGCGCCCTATAGCTCTGCTAAACACAACAGGCAAGCTGATGGAAGCTATTGCTGCAGCCAGACTAAGCAAGATAGCAGAAGAAGCTGGACTATTGCCAGATATCCAGATGGGCTTTAGGAAAGGAAGATCCACAGAAGTAGCACTTTTCCTTCTAACCTCCCAAGTGGAAAAAGTCTGGAAGGAAGGCATGGTTGCATCCCTACTCTCACTGGATATCTCAGGAGCCTATGACAGAGTTCTCCCCAAGATACTACAGCAAATTCTGAAAAGAAAAGGAATACCTGCCTGGCTAGCTTCCTGGATCTACTCCTTCTGTGATAAGCACTCTACCACTCTTGTCTTTGATGATTCTGAGTCTTGTTCAATTCCTATTCATTGTGGAGTTTCTCAAGGTTCTCCATTATCCCCTATTCTTTTTCTATTCTACATTTCTGAATTGCATGAGACTGTGCATACTCCCTCTTCTGGTGTATCTGCCCTGGGGTTTGCAGATGATACAAATCTGCTTGCTTTTGGTCACTCCTTGAAAAGTAACCTTCTGAAGTTAAAGAACACACACCTCAAATGTCTATCATGGGCTGCAAGACATGGAATGGTCTTCTCTCCTGAGAAATATGAAATACTTCATTTTTCCAGAAGAAGATCAGACAATCTTCAGCTCAAGCTCAGACTGGGGAATGTGATTCTCAAACCAAAAGAAGAAGTGCGAGTACTTGGAGTGTACCTAGATGCAAAGCTCCACTGGCACAAACACCAGAGGATTATTCTTCAAAAAGCACAGAAAGCACTCTCTTCTCTTTCTAGAACTTCCTATTCTACTTGGGGCTTTCCAGTTCACACATCACGTCTGGTGTACACTGCTATACTGAGATCTCTACTGAGCTATGCAGTGGGGATCTGGTTTAACCCTCTAAGAAAATCCTCCAATATCTCTTCTCTTGTTTCATTTCAAAACAGATGCCTAAGACTTATTGGGGGTGCCTTCAAAGCCACTCCTTCTTTTCTATTAGAGAGTGAGCTTTTTCTTCTACCTCTAGACCTATACTTTAAATTTCGCACTGCCTGTTTTCTTTCTTCTATTCAAAACTCCCCTCTCAAATACTTTCTTGACAGTATCTTTTCCACTATTTCCAGCTATGCCTCTCTCTTGAAGAAACCTTTAAAGGAATCCTCAACTATCTCTCCTAAGTGGAAATTCACTTGGTTAAGTCAAATAACTACTAACCAGGCTAGTTCAAAGAAAGAACTACAAAAGCTTGTTACTAAAGAGTGGGAAGACCAATGGGAAGAGAAGAAAAGAAGAAGCTATCCAGGCTGGCAGACTTTCTGTCAAAAGCCACACAAAAACAATCTGAAGCTCTACAAAGAGTTACAGAAAGCTGAGGCAAGTCTGCTACTGCAAATCAGGACTGGAAGAATTGGTCTGGCAAGTTTTCTTTTCAGAGCTGGAGTTCCTGACTTCCCTACCCCACTATGTGTGTGTGGCCAAGCAGAAGAAACTGCAAAACATATCACCTCTTCATGCTCTCTTTATTCAAGACAAAGACAACAAGTCTCTTTTAATCCCCAAGACTTCACCACTATTATTTCAAACCCAGAGCTACTACAGAAGTTCTTGTACTGGTTTATGTCTTTGAAAAGACTTAAACCAGTTTAATCTAGCTTTCAAACTCCACTATTCCCAATCCAATACCTAGATTCTCTTCTCTTACCAGAAACTTCAAGATTCCTTTTGTTACATTCCCTAGTCACACCCTGCCTTCAGTTTTTATCTCTTCAAAGGTTTTCTGAAGGAGTTCACTATTAGCTAGAAGATCTGCATGGCTGTAAAGCTACTACCAGTGTAAGAATCAAATAAAAATAAAATTAGCCATGTCAGGTGGCTGGATACCAGGATGTACAAGAACTTCTTTGAGAATTCTTGCAGGTAGAGGGATTTGTGCTGGAATAGATTTTTGGACAGCCTGGGCATATGATGGCTTGGCTTCTTGTTTGTCCAGCCGCTTGTTGATATTCTCCAGCTCCTGGAAGATTCTGTTGGTGAGGCCAGTACAGCCAACCTGTATACCACAAGAAGCTCACACCTCTGTGTTCACTATAACTGAACTGGTTGGAATAGTGTTGGGAGCAATACCACCACTCCAGCCTGAGCCATCACTACTCTATTCCAAGCTCCAAGCCAGTGTTGCAGACATAGTCTATTACATTGATGATCTGTTCACAGCCCACAAGGATTTTGAGACGCAGTTCTTCTTTCTTGCACATCACCTCTTCCCCAGGATAGCTTGGGCCAAGCTACACCTAGTGTTTGACAAAATGATCCTTTTCACAGACAAGGTCCAAGTCTTGGGGGACATACATGAGATTGGTGGCTGTACAACAATCAAGAAGGTAAGAACACAGAAGATACTGGACTGGCCAGCACCTCAGAGCCAGGCAGATGTCAGGTTGTTCCTGGGCACTGTTCAGACCACTCAGAGGTGGGTAAAGAGCTTTGTGGAGATAGCCAGACCACTGCAACATCTCACTGGGAACATTGACTGGAGATAGAGGGAATCTGAAGAGCTCTTGTTTCAGCTTTTGAAATACTGGAGTGCAACAACAGTCGCCATGTTTGGTTGGAACCCAAAGAGCCCAGTAAGAATGTACACAGATGCCTCCAAGTTTGCTGGTAGCTGTTTCATCAGTCAAATTCAGAATAGCAAAGAAAGACTATTGTGGTATGACTCCTTCACCTTTACTTTGACAGAGAGACACTACAACATGTACAAGAGGGAACTCCAGGCAATAGTAGTCTTCACCATCAAGTTCTGTCACTTTCTGGAAGCCAGTGATGTTTCCACAATCTATACAGATCACAACCCCCTTACCAGCTTCCTGAACAGTGATACTCATAAGGACATCTTTGCAAGATAGACCACAAAGCTACAACTTCTCAATGTCTGTCTGGAGTATATCAAAGATAAAAAGAACAAGACTGCTGATAGGCTGTCTAGGACTATATTTGAAGATCTTGATTGCACACCCAACACCTTGGTGGAGAAAGTGTCAAGAGAAGTTAATAAGACCCCAGACACTCAGTGGTTCTGGAAATCAGGCAAAGGTGGGTATAAGCACATGCTGAGAAAGCTCACCAAAGAACATGAGAAGTGTGAGGCTGAGGAGCTGTCACACATCTACCCAGTGGGCCGGGTTTTCTTTTCAGAGGTGGCAGAGGCAGCACCAGTGGAACCACACACCCAGAACCCCTGGAAGACATCAGACTGGTATAAGGATGTAGTCAAATACATCTCCACACAGACTCTACCAGAGGATCTGGATGACAGTGAAAGGTGGGTACTGTGGAAGAAAGCAAGTCTGTACTGAATGGATAAGGCTCAGGGATCCCTCCTACACCAGTACCATGGATGGTGGACAAGGTGTATACTCCTAGATGAGGTGGCACCCCTTCTGGAGCAGGTTCACAACAAGAGCAGCCACTTCTTGTCCCAGATCATGCTGGATCACCTCAAGAACTGAGTCTATTAGCCCATGATGCTCAGGGATACCAAAAAGTATGTTCAGGGCTGCCTACAGTGCACCAGGTTTGCCAATTCACATGTCACCCAAACACTTTCACTGGTGGAGGTGTGGCAACTATTCCAGCTTTTAGAGATAGACTATGTTGGGCTATTTCCATGAAGTCAGACAGGCAATGCCTACATCCTACATGTTATTGATTACTTCTCACATTATTCCTGGACTTTTCTCTTCCCAGGAGCAGCAGGAGAGAACACTATACAAGGACTGGTCCAGGTCTTCTCTCTATTTTCAGCTCCTGTTGCAATCTATTCAGACATGGGCACACATTTCCAAAATAACACTGTCAAAGCCTTCCTGGCTGAGCATGCTGTGTTGTTGATTGATAGCCCAACTGGAGCATCCAACAGTACTGGGATGGTTGAGAGAGCTAATCACCTTCTCTGGAAAGCTATTGTTCAGACTGTCAGAGAGCAGATCTCTGAAGCTGCTCAACCTGCGCCAGACTGGGACCAACCTGAGGATTAGGACTTAAGGCTCTTAACAGCCACCAAGGCACTGAACAAACAGATGATCAGCCACTTGGGGTCCAGCCCTAAAGAGATTCTCTTCAGTGTTAGGCCAACCACACTTGGTCCCCTGGAATTGGAATACCCACATAAGACAAGATCAGTACTCCTGAGATTTTTTTTATTTTATTTTATTCTTACTCTGATTTGGCTGGTGAGCCATGCAGAACTTCTAGATACATACTTTTTTTTCCCAGAAAACCTTTGGAGGAATAAAAACTGAGACTTGGGTAAGACTAGGGAATTATCTGGGAGAATATGCAGTGTCTGGAGAAAATAAAATCACAGAGATGATAGGTTTTCTGGTAAGAGTTGGTGTGCTAAGTTAAACTGGTCTAGTCTTTTCAAAGACATAAACCAGAGAAGAAATTCTTGAAGCACTTTAGACTTTTGAAGTAAAGTAGAGAAATTGTAGGAAAGAAAAGTGGCTTGCTGTCTTTGAGTAAGAAACTTGTTACAAGAGAAAGTGATATGTTGAGCAGTCTCTTCTCCAAAACCACAGGAACATAGATGTTAAGGCCTAGGCCGGAACAGCCCAGGTAAGCGAGGGAGGAGTGTTAGTCATGCGGAACAACATCCGACTGGTCCGGTGGACAAGCAGGAGCTAAGCGAGGAGCTCGTCCGGTGGACGAGCAGGAGCTAAGCAAGGAGCTTGTCCACGCAAAAGGATGATACCCCTCGAGGAGACCCCCCCTCTTGGGGCATCTGTATAAAGACCCCCCAAAGAGCCTGGAGAGATTAGCTCTCCAGGCTGAACACACAATACGAACCCATCGTACTGAGACAATAGCACAGGAGAGTTACTCCACCTGTCTATTCCTCTACCAAGTCCCTGTCTAGAATCCACCCTGCAAAGCAACAGACTGAGCCACCTTCTGTGTGAACCCAGCCTGGCCTGTAACAGTTTCAGCCTCTAACATACAGGACACTGACTTGATACGATGGTGGATCCACAAAGCCCTACCCCTTCTCAGGCAGCCCAAGCCCAAGCTGCTCAGGCGGCTCAGGCCCAGACTGTCCAGGTGGCACCTATTGTTAACCTACCCCTGAAGCCCTTGAAGGTAGGTGCCCCGAAGAGGTACAATGGATCCAGGGGAGGACTGGAGTTGTTCTTCTCACAGCTGGAGCTCTACTATGGGTTCAACACAGCCCAGTTCCCGACAGACCAGGAGAAGGTGCTGTTTGCAGCCTCCTACCTGGAAGGACCAGCCTTCGCTTGGTTCAACGTCTACTTAAGGGATTACCTAGACAATCAGGCAGACCCCAAGGAGCAAGAAGATAATACCCGACAGGTCATGGGAAGCTTGAAAACCTTTAAGACAGCCATGAGGAAGATGTTTGGGATTCTTGACAAGGAAAAGGATGCGGAACGAAAGCTCCAAGCACTGCGGCAAACTGGATCAGCATCAGAATTTGCGGTGAAGTTCCAACAACTAGCAGTGAGGACTCAGTGGGGGGACAGTGCACTAACAGCACTATTCTACCAAGGCCTCAAGGAACAAGTCAAGGATGACATTGCGCGAGGAGACCGACCAACCAAGCTCTACAAAATGATCAAGACTGCAGCTCGCATCAACAACCGACAGTTTGAGAGAGAGCTTGAGAAGTGAGGCAAGCAGACAAAACCATGGGTGAAGAAAAAGCCAACACCTGCCAAAGATAACTACAGCTTGGTACCCATGGAAATCGATGCAGTGGAATCACAAAAGAAGGAGACATGGAAGTGTTACAACTGTCAGAAAGTGGGCCACCTTGCGGTGAACTGCAGGAGCAAGAAGAAGAACAAGAAGGGCAAAGGGAAGCAGTTGAACACTACAAGCGCCTGGAAAGGCAGGGAGATAGAGAAGCCCCAGAGAGCCCCCCAAGGCACACTGCCCCACAATCACCCTGAGGCAGCACTCCTCAGAGAGGAGGACAACCTCCGACAACACGCCGAAAAACTTGAGAACATGCTCCAAGAAACCTTGGACTGCCTTGACAAGGTCTGAAGGAAGGTCGACAGAATCCACTGGGAGGATGACCTGATCTCCGAGTTTGACACAACCAGCTATATAGAGGAACAGGTTGACGACGAAGAACCCCAGCCACCACCAGTCCCCAACAAAACTGTCCTTCGACAACAGGACACAACCCTATCAGAAATAGAGGAGGTGCAAGTGCCACAATAAGTTGACAATACCCTCAGCATCACACAGGTCAGAGACATTGCTGATGATTGCAACCAAGACCTGGGGGAACAATGCACCACCACATGATGCAAACAACATGTGGTAGAGTGTCAGGCCCAGGGCCTAGGCAGCTCAAAAAACTAGCAGCACTCTTCAAAACTGGGGTTGGAAGAGCAGGCAAAACAACACCCTGGGAGGAAGGAGTCAAGCTGAGCCTTGACACAACAGCCTGCAGCCCGCACTTTCGCATCAAGATCAGAGTCAATGGGCAGTTGGCTAAAGCCATGATCAACTCTGGTGTGACTGGCAACTTCATGTCAGAAAGCTTTGCCAGAAGAAACAAGGTTCCAGTCCAAGGCAAGAAAGACCCCTACCAGTTGACAGTAGTGGACGGAACACCACTCTCCAAAGACAAGGGACAAGTGATGAAGGAGACCAAGAGCCTGAGACTGAGTGTCCATGGCATGACAATCAGAACAGAGGAATTCGACTTGGTCCGGATACTACATGAAGTTATATTGGGACTTCTGTGGTTGGAAAAACAAAACCCAAGGATTGACTGGAGAAGAAGGCAACTAGTCTTTCCAGATAAGACACTGGTCATGTCAGAACCAGGGGTGATGATTAAAGAAATCTCACTGACACACTGGAAGAAATACCACCAGCACGGGCAGGCCTGTGTGGCCTGGATGAAACCCCGAACACAACAACTTTGCACCACGCAAGACACTGTGGGCGAGACTCAGGCACTGCAGTTGCCAAGTGAGTATAAAAGATACCAGGAGATGTTCAAAGAAACAGTGATCGTGATGCTACTGGAACATCAGAAGTGGGACTACAAGATTCCGCTAGAAGACAGAAAAAAACCCACACACAGCCCTATCTACACTCTGTCAGCAAAAGAGCTTGAGGCCCTGAGAGACTACCTGGACAAGAACCTAGCGAAAGAGTTCATAAGACTTTCAACATCACCAGCTGGATACCTGATATTGTTTGTGCCAAAGAAAGATGGCAAACTTCGACTGTGTGTTGATTACTGGTGGCTAAATGTGATTACGGTAAAGAACTGTTACCCACTGCCACTGATATCAGAAATCCAAGACTGGATCCAAGGAGCCAAATAGTTCACCAAGTTCGACATTCAAGGCACTTTCAACCTGGTTAGGATGAAAGACGGTGAGGAATGGAAGATAGTCTTTTGTACAAGGTACAGGCACTACAAGTATACTGTGATGCCATTCGGCCTTACGAATGCACTGGCGACATTCCAATCACTTATTAACACTGTCCTCCAACAATACCTGGACATATTTGTCACTGCTTATATTGACGATGTCTTGGTATACACCAATGGAACCTTGGAGGAGTATAAACAGCATGTCAAAACAATCCTACATGCGCTCCAGAAAGCAGGCATGAGGTTACGCCTTGATAAAAGTGTTTTCCACACGAAAGAAGTGGAATATTTGGGGTCAATCCTGACAATAGAAGGAATCTGAATAGACAACACAAAGACGGCAGCAGTACAAGACTGGCCAACACCCAAAAACCTCAAAGAAGTACAATCCTTCCTAGAATTTGCAAACTTCTACTGACAATTCATCAAGGACTACTCAAGAACAGCAGCAGCCTTGACAGAGTTAACCAGAAAGAACAAATCTTTCAGGTGGGGGGAGAGCCAACAAGCGGCCTTCCAGGAGTTGAAGGATAAATTCATCTCCGCACCCATTTTGGCATCATTTGATCCTGAGAAGAGGATCATTCTGGAAACTGATGCCTCGGACCAAGCATTGGGATCCTGCTTGTGTCAACCAGACGCCGACAACTGCTTACACCCTGTCGCGTATCGATCGAGAAAGTTCTCTGGCCCAGAACTGAGGTATGATGTTCACGACAAAGAGTTGCTAGCAATTCTTGACGCATTCCAAGAATGGAGGCCTTACTTGGAGGGGGCAAAATACACGGTAGACATGTACTCGGACCACAAGAACTTAGCTTACTTCACAACAACAAAGAAGCTAAACTGACGACAAGTTCGATGGGCAGAGTTGTTAGCATCATACAACTTCCAAATTCTCTACTGGAAGAGCACTGAAAATGCTCAAGCGGACACTCTCAGCAGGCGACCAGACCTGATGGATGAGAAAACAACAGAGGAACACCCAATCCTAGCGACAAAAGGACAAACCCTGGTCTATGCCCAACCCCAACTGGCAACAACAGAAACAAAGGATCCACTTCTTACCCTTGGCCACAAGACAGCAAACAAAAAGGAAATTGTGCCAGAAAGAGCACAAGAGGAGGTGATCCAGAGGCACTATGACAGGCCTTTGCACAGACACCCCGGGCAAGATAAAACTTTGGAGAAAATCCAAAGGAATTACTGCTTTGACAGAATGAAGCGCAAGGTGACAGAGTTTATTCGCAACTGTGAACAGTGTGCGAAGAACAAGCCATCAAGACATAAGCTCTATGGGCAGGCACAGCAAATAGACCTACCCGAGGCACCATGGGAAACTATCACGATGGATTTTGTAGTCAAGTTGCCAAAGTCAACAGACCCAGCAACAAAGGTGGTATACGATAGCATTTTGGTGGTTGTTGACAAGCTCACCAAATACGCCCACCTGGTCCTGTGGAAAGAGTCAGGAACTGCGAACAAACTTGCGAGTGTCCTACTCAGAGAGCTGGTAAGCCACCAAGGGCTACCAAAGACAATCATCTCAGATCAAGACAAACTCTTCACCTTGAAATTCTGGAACACGTGGACAAGGCAACTTGGCATTGATACAAGGATGTCAACAGTCTACCACCCACAAACTGACAGACAAACTGAGTGGACAAACCAGACAATGGAGCAGTATCTACAACACTACATCAACCACCAGCAGGATAACTGGGTGGAACTGCTACCAATAGCCCAGTTTGCGTACAACAACCAGCAACATAGTGTGACAGGGACAACACTATTCTTTGCGAACTACGGAAGAAACCCCTGATGGCAGGCAACAGCAGGAGGCGATATTGTTGATGTTAGCAAACTTGCTGCTATGCACAAGATGATGAAAACAATGATTGACTGTGCCCAGAACACCACCACCCACTGATTACACGACAAAAGGTTGAAGGGACCAACCCTGGAAAGGGGGGATAAGGTCTACCTATCAACAAAAAACCTGCACTCAAAGTGACTGAGCAAAAAGCTGGATCACGTACGAATCAGACCATTCAAAATCAAGAAGCGCACTGGGAAGGTCAACTATCAACTGAGACTACCACAAAAAGCAAGGATACACTGAGTATTCCATGTCTTGCTGCTCAAACCAGCACCCAGCAATGCAGAGATTGAGACAGAATAGAACTTCGAGGATAACAAAGAAGAGTACGATGTTGAAAGGATCCTGGATAGTCGAAGAAACAGACGGAAAACTGAGTACCTGGTGAAGTGGTTAGGATTTGACAAAGAGGAAAATTTGTGGGAACCAACCGAGAACTTCAGCCCTGCGATGAACCAGAAGCTGGTGGATTACCACTAAGCAAACCTGCAGCGACCAGGTCCGACAGAGACAACAGCTTGAGAGAAGCCAAAGTCTCTGAAGAAAAGATGTCCTCAAAGGACAGTGGAGCAGCAGCCTGACTGGCCTCCTGTTCGCGGATAACACGGAGAGCCTCCTGTTCCTGAGCATCGAGGGATTCCTGATCCTTGATGGCGGACAGCTCACAACAGATGGCATCAGCCTCCTTCTGTGAGAGATGACCCAGCTGCCGGCGGAGGCAGATCTGCCAGGGAAGCAACTTTGACAATTGGTCATCAGTCTCCCGCAGCTGAGCCTTGAGCTGCTCGCACTCAAGTTCCATCTTCTTCCATTCTGATTCCGAGAGATGAAGGTCGCAGTGACAACCTTTCTCAACACACCGACAACAAAAAGATGATGTGGAGCTCACAACACACTTGGCGTGGTCGCAACGACAAGCACCGCATGCAATTTTCGATTCCTTGCCCATTTTGCCAATACGACAAGAGAGAAAACTGCGATGATGAGTTCAAGTTGTCTGGCTTTAGTTCATGACAAAAGAGGAGCAGGAACAAAAAGGATCTGGGGACAGAACCCTTGGAGGGAGAGGATAGTGTTAAGGCCTAGGCCGGAACAGCCCAGGTAAGCAAGGGAGGAGTGTTAGTCATGCGGAACAACATCCGACCGGTCTGGTGGACAAGCAGGAGCTAAGCGAGGAGCTTGTCCGGTGGACGAGCAGGAGCTAAGCGAGGAGCTCGTCCACGCAAAAGGATGATACCCCTCGAGAAGACTCCCCCCCTTGGGGCATCTGTATAAAGACCCCCCAAAGGGCCCGGAGGGATTAGCTCTCCAGGCTGAACACACAATACAAACCCATCGTACTGAGACAATACTACAGGAGAGTTACCCCACCTGTCTATTCCTCTACCGAGTCCCTGTCTAGAATCCACCCTGCGAAGCAACAGACCGAGCCGCCTTCTGTGTGAACCCGGCCCGGCCCGTAACAATAGAGGGGATTGGAAGTCTGGAACATTTGCTCTGAAAAGAAAGCTGGCTAGTCCTATCCTTGCTGATAGAATCTGCAAGTAAAGACTAGCTTCAGCTTTTCTCAAGTCTTTGAAAACTTTGAGATTTTTCCTTTGGGGTAGTCTGCAAAATAGCTCCCAGACTGGAGAACACTTCTGTCTGTTTGCCTGCCATCTGGCTTCCCACTCTTTCTGAAACACTTCTTGAAATTGTTTCTTAGAGTAATCTTGGTTAGTGATTAGTTCTTCTAGCCATCTTGCTTTCCAGTTAGGTGTGACAGTAGACAGAGACTTTGGAGGTGTTCTCAGAGTAGAAACAAAAACAGTGATCTGGGAAAAGAGCTTATAGAGAAGTGAGGAGAGAGGATTAGAAGAAGTATTAGAAAAATAGAAAGATTGTAGGAAAGTTGCTGTTCTGAATTTGAAATAAAGATCAAGAGGTGGTAGGAATAGTTCTCCTTCAATAAGAAATGTAGGAGTAGCTTTGAAGACACCTCCTATAGTTTTTAGACATTTAGTCTGGAAAAGATTTAGAGAAGAAATATTAGAAGGTTTTTTGTGGGGATTGAACCAGACTCCTACTGCATAGCTGAGAAGTGATCTCAGTATTGCAGTGTAGACAAGTCTAGCAGAGAGAACAGGTAGACCCCATGTAGAAAAAGTAGTTCTGGAAAGTGCTGAGAAAAACTTGGAAGCTTTCTGTAACATGATTTTCTGGTGTTTTTTCCAGAGAAGCTTGGAATCATAGTGTAGTCCCAGAATACGCACTTCTTCCTTAGGCTGTAGTACCACTTCTCCAAGTCTTAGACTGAGCTGAAGATTATCTGTTCTTCTTCTAGAAAAATGGAGAAGTTCATACTTTTCAGGTGCAAACTTCATTCCATGTTTTCTTGCCCAGTCTAAACACTTGGAGTGAGTAGACTTTAGCTTCAGGAGATTGCTTTTAAGAGAAGAGGAAAATGCCAGAAGGTTTGTGTCATCTGCAAAGCCTAGAGCTGATACTCCTTTCTCTGGTGTATGAACAATATTATGAAGATCTGAAATATAGAAAAGAAATAAAATAGGAGAGAGAGGTGAACCTTGAGAGACTCCACAGTGTACTGGAAAAAAAGAAGACTCTGAATCATCAAAAACAAGAGAGGTTTTTCTTTGGGTAGTGAAAGAAAAGATCCAGTTAACAAACCAGCTGGGGATTCCTTTTCTCTCCAGGATTTTCTTGAGAATTTCTGGCAGAACTCTATCATAAGCTCCTGAGATATCCAGAGAAAGAAGACTGGCTACCATTCCTTCCTTCCAGACTTTTTCAACTTGGGAAGTGAGTAGAAATAGTGCAGACTCAGTTGATCTTTCTTTTCTGAAGCCCATCTGGATTTCTGGTAGCAGGTTTTCTTTCTCAGCCAGTTCACTTAGCTTTGTGGCTGCCAGAGCTTCCATCAGCTTCCCAATTGTGTTGAGAAGTGCTATTGGCCTCCAAGCTTTGGCATAGCAATAGGATCTTTTGCTAGGCTTTCTCAAGCATATTGTTCTGGCTGCTTTGTATCTGTCAGGGAAATATTCTAGCTTCCAGCAGGCTTCCAGAACTTTGGCTATCTTTTCATTGAAAGAGTCTCCTAATACCTTTAGAAATCCGTTGGGTAGAGTGTCTTTCCCAGGAGCTGTAAAAGGTTTTTTCTTTTTCAAAATATTGTGTATATCTTCTTTGGAGATTTCCTGAGATAGCTGGTGTTGTTGGTGGTTGGCTGGCTGGTCCTGGGATTCTGGTACTGGCTGGAGAGGTGGAGGGAAGAACTGGGTTTGAATACTTCTACCTTTTCTGTGAAAGTTCTGGCAGTTTCTCCATCTTGCTTTGTGAGCTCTGGAACAATTGGAAGTTCTGGTGGTTTGCCAGCTTTTTCTTTCCCCCACTTGGCTACTTTCCAGTGCTTTTGTGTTTCAGCCAAGTTCTGGAGTTGTTCTCTGAATATCTTTCTTTTAGCATTCTTGATCAGGTGTTTCTTTTCCTTTATTACCTTTTCAAGTTTGTAGACTGGTTCTTGGTTTTGGAAGACTTTTCTTCTTAGTTTTCTTTCCTCTTTAATTTTCTCTTTAATCTCTTGGTTCCACCAGGGAACAGTGTACTTTGAGTCTCTCAGAGTTCTTGTTGTCTTGTCAGCCAGTTCTTGAAGAGCTTTGTCCAGGTTCTCCAGATAGTTGTCCACTTCCTCTCTGTTAAGTAGTGGTGGAATAGGGGGAAGATTCTTAGCTTCTTTCTTGACTTGGTCCAGATCTAGTGTTCTCCAGTTTCTTTGGTGGGTTCTGGCTTTCTTTGGTGTTTCCAGACTTAGGATTGTCTGAACTGGTCTGTGGTCTGAACCTGTGTGGAAGTCTAGGTTAATCTGGGAAGAAATAAAGAAATTAAGAAGTGACATAGAAATAAAAGATAAGTCAATAGCAGAGGAGGGAGGCTCTGCCAGTGTTCTTGCTCTTGTTGGTGTGAAAGGTGCTATTGCCAGCTCTAGTCCTTGATCATCTGTGAGTTCTTTGAACTTAGTAGCTAGTTCAGAGTAGAGTTGGGAGGATTTTGACCAGGATGGGTGGTGGAGGTTTGAGTCAGTCAGAAGAATATGTTCTCCTTCTTTCTCCAGTGCCTGGGCCAGTACATCCAGTAGAGCTTCTGCTGATACTCTGTAGTTTTCCTGGCTTGTGGGTGTGAAGTACAGGTTATGTACCCAGAACACTTTTGCTTGCACTCTTATCTCCAGTGATGTTAAATCCTTGCTCCAGAACACAGGGGTTATAGCTGACCTCTGTATTCTTCTGTTGATTAGAACCAGAGTTCTCCCTAACACTGGGTCTTGAAGAGGGTAGAAGGCTGAGAAGACTGTTGAGGTACTTGTTTCCTGGTATGGATTTCTCCATAGTTCTTGAAGTGCAATCAGATCCACTTCCTGGAGTCTGGAGTTAGCTAGTAGGAGATCTTGGCATGTCTGGCTTTTCTGCACATTATACTGGAGAAGGTTGAGAGTTGGTGTACTCATCAAACCTCTGGGTTAGAATCCACAAGTATCTCAAAAGAGTTTTGTTTTGGAAGATTAGTGGTAGTCTTCAGGTTTTGCAGAGAGGTTGCTTAAGAGCTAAGTCTTGCACTTGATCTAGTTCTCACCAGCTCTCCCTGTTTTCTTTTCTTCCCATCCTCTCTATCAGATAGATTAGGGCCACTTCCAGTATTGGTGGTCTGGCTTGGAGAGAAGATAAAAGTGGAAGAGATGTTTTCTGGAGTGGTGTATCTTCCAGGTCTGGTGAGCCAGGATTCTCTAGCTTTCTGTGTAGCTTCCTACTTTTTAGGGCAGACTTTTTCCCAAGCAGAGTGCTTCCCTCCACAGTTAGCACATTTGGGAACTAGCTTTTCTTGAGGAATTAGACAATCTCTTCTGGCATGTTTTCCTCCACATGCCAGGCACTGTGCTTGAGCTTGGCAGGTTCTTGCCTGGTGTCCAAACTTTGAGCATTTGTAGCATTGGACCACTGATGTATCCAGAAGTGCTGGCTCTACTTCATGGATCATGTGGCCAAGTACAACTTCTCTCTTGATTAGTAGATTAGCTTGCTCAGGTGTTGCAAGATCTATGTGCAGAGATGTCACAGATTTCTTAAGAAGTTTGGACTTTCTGGTCCAGTAGGTTCTCAGGATTTTGACCTGGTTTTCCATACCAGGGTTTTGTCTGAAGATAGTCTTAGTTGTCTCTTCCAGGTTATCTGAGTTAAAGTCCTTTGTTTGAACTCCATGAACCATGACTGGGAAGATTCTGGAAGAGATCTTAGCTTCTTCAGAGAACACTGCAGAGATCCAGTCTTTGTTCTGTTCTAATTGGGTCTTGGCTGAGGGAGATTCTAGAGAGATGATAATATCCCCAGAAGGGAGCTTTCTGACTGCTCTGATGTCTTTCTGGCAAGATGTAGGGACTTTGTTCTTGATAGCCTGCACAAGCTGAGAGGGTATTCTGTTTCCTGTCTGTGCTGTTTGGACTCCAGGTCTGATAGTAATCTCACTGAAGATTCTCTGGGGAACTGGAATTTCCTGAACTGTAGCTTTCTGGACTGCTTGAGCATAGGAGAGATTAGATGCTGGTGTTTGCATATTTTTCTCAATTCTGTCCAGTCTCTGGAGAACTTTCTGGATCTCTTGTCCAGTGGTGGAAGGTGTGGCTATATGGCTTGCTAGCTGGGTGGTGATTTTCTTCCATGCTGTCTGTAACTTTGGGGGAGCTTTAGACTGGTTTAGCCAGACTTCAACAATCTGGGATACTGGCAGTGTGTTTTCTCCAGCTTGTTGGTCTGGTGTTGCCAGAGAGTACTCCTGAGATATCTGAAGAAGGGACAGAGGAATCTACCAGAGAATGTGGTTGCTTGGTGTGTGTGGGAGTTCACCTGCAAGAGAGCTCAGCAATAGTCAGAAGTGAGAGTCAAGGACTTGTCTTATCATAACCTGATGAAGCAGCACTATGACTGGCATGTGCAACAGAAGAAGGAATTTAGCCCTGGAGAGCTTGTGATAGTGTGGGACACCACTGTCAGAAAGAACATAGGCAATAAGATGACACCATGTTGGAGAGAACTCTTTATTATCAAGAGATTAGCTGGAACCCACAGCAAGTCATACTCCCTGAGGCAACCTACAGGCTGATCAATCAAGAGGAAGTTTCATGGGAACCACCTAAGGAAGTTCTGTCTCTGGGAAGGCTACCTGGTACCCAGCTGCAAGTCACAGGTCCTATTATATCAGACTCTTCAAGTACCACAACACTTCACCAGAAGGAAAAAGTGCAAGAAGAAGACTGTGTCTCTCTCTGAAGAGTGCTAGTTTGAGGTTGTGTGTGTTGGCTAAGCTTTGAGGGTTCTGGCTTGGATGTTTGTGTGGTGTGTCTCTTATCTCTACAGGAAGGATTGAGCTAGGCACTCCATCAGGTGTGGGAGCCCAACTTGTTGCTGGGGGAGTTGTCAGGGGGTCGATGACTAAACAGCCCTCGGAGCGGAGGAACATTACTCCGGGCTCGCACAAAAGTGATTTCGCTTCTTAGCTAGAAAGGGGGCGGGATTCATCTCGGAGATGGAGACGTACTAAGGAGCAATCGATTGTCTTGCTGCTCTAGGAAGTTGTCCATGCTCTGTAGAGGTGCCCCGTCACAGTTGAGTGTAGCCGTATTGTAGTCGGCTTTGTGTGTGGACCCTTTCTGGCCGTTGTGTTCTAGCGGAGTTCAACTGTACTGTACTTCCGTACGTACGTACTGTATTACGTACGGTACAGTGTAGAGACACAAGTTTGAACAAGCCCCCATACAAACTTGACTTTGGTAAATCATGTGGGAACAATAGTCGTAGGCGAGCAATCGGTAGTCGAAACACCCCACCATCACCCCGCCCTCGCACAATTGGAGGGGAAGTACACACAGAGTTATCACTACCTATGACTATCAGTTCTGTAGGCAGGAACCGGCTTGTTTAGACTTGTGTCGACCCACTGTATATCTAACCATGTACAGTAGCAGTTGGCATTCTGCAGGGACCAGATATCTCTAGGTGACTACAACCGGGTCGAGAGCATGCTCTTGGGTGCTACTGTACTCTGAACGACAGACGACACACCCCACAAGATAGGCGGTACGTAACGTACTTACGATCGAGCTGGGAGATTCGCACCACATATCAGAATTCCGCACGACATCGACCTAGTCTCTTTACGCGTCGATCATCACGTTCGAGGCGCGAAGTCACGTGCTCAGAACCGGACGCCACTGACCGAGAGCACGATGGCAGGAGACATCAATAGCCAGCCCAAGAACGCCGAACACCTGAATGTACAGTCTCAAGGGAAACCAAGCTGCCAGCGCTCCCAATCCAGCCCAAGATGAAACAACGAACGTCTCTCGCCCAATCACTGTGCAATCCCACCGGCGACCCACTGTCCAAATTCAGGATCGCCGGGTTGAGGAAACAACCCTCGATCGACCTGCGGGTCAGGCTGCGGGTCCGCCTGCGGCTGGGACTCGGGCCCCTGCTCGTTGGCCGCCGCCGCCGCCGCCGCCGCTGCTGCTCCTGCTCCTACTGCACCACCCATCTGCTGCTGCTGCGCGTTATCGCCTTGCCCGTGCCGCGTCGGTGGACGATCAAGCTGCCGTTGCTGCCTGAAGTACACCATGAACGCCAGCATCGCGGCCAACCCGACAATGATCAGCGTCTCGGCGATGCCATCGTCCATGACGTCGCTGTAGAGATCGTCCGAGCCGGTCATCTCATCGGTCATCGAGCCTTGGAGGTCCGCTTCGTCCTCCATCTCGGCGTCGTACGAATGTTGGTTGTAGAGGAAATCGTTTAGCCATTCACGAAAGGAGAATTCTTGCTTGGGTTCTGCGTTGGTCAGGTCAGCCTTTGCATCCGAGGACAGCTCCACGAAGACAGCTCCCCGGGGAGGGTTCAACGAGGGAAAGAAGATCCCTACCGGGTTCCGCTCGAATCGAGTTGACCCGCCCGTTCGTGACCGTGTTCCAGAAACTGCGTGCGCGCAGCTTGACGAGGGCCAAGAGCACCGGCAGATACGCCTCGGAGTTGGTCTGGACCGCCAGGTCGTAGAACCGCTTGGCGAGGTGGAAATCCTGCTGGACGCCGATGCCGTTCTCGTGCATCCAGCCCATGTTCCACAGCGCCTGTGCGCTCTGTTGCAGCTCCGCGGCGGCCTGGTAGCAGGTGGCAGCCTTCTCGTCATCGGCCTCGGTACCCACCCCCTTTAGGTAGTAGTCCCCCATCTTCACCGTCGAGTCGATGTTGGCCTGCTTCGCCGACCGTGTCCAGTGTGTCAAGGCCAGGCGCGGATCGCGCAGGAGCGCGGGCCGGACCTTGCGCACAGACGTCGGACTGGGAAGATGGAGTCGCGAGGTTTCCTCGTCCAGCAGGTACGCGACGTTGGCTTGTCCAACCTCGTACCCTTGTTCGGCCGCCATCAGGTATAAGAGCAACGCCTCTTCGAGGTCACCGTCGTCGTGCGCCCGATTGGCCTCGACGAACGAAGAGTGGAACTGCTCGGTCCGCTCGGCCACGATCTTGTAGTACGCCGTGGCCATGCCGCAGGATCGATCGCGACCGACGCCTCGGTTCGCAATCTCGGCGAGGTAGTAGAACGCCTCGATGAAGCCGTGGCGAGCGGCAAGCTCGAAGTACTGCGTTGCGACGAGGACATCCCCTTGGTCGAGGAACAACTTGCCGAGATTGACCTGGGCCGGTGCGTGATCGTGCGCGGCAGCGGCCTTGAAGTACTCGGCAGCCCGAAGCGAATCTTTGGGGACGCCGTACCCGTTCAGATACAGCAGGCCCATCCCATTGTGAGACAGTGCGTCGCCATGAGAAACGCCGCGCCGAAACCACGCTTGCGCCTTTGCGAAGCTCTGCTCCATGCCCTCGCCTCGAAGGGACATCCGCCCTAGATATCCGGCAGCCTTTGCCGCAAACTTCTCCACGGCAGAGGTCGTCCCAGGGATGGTCTTGCCGTCACGCGTCCAATGCTTCTTGGCCACGAGCATGAAATATCCTCTTGCCTTTGACAGATCTTTGTTCATCGACCTCGAGCCTTCGTAGTAGAGCCTGCCCAAGCTGAACGTCGCCTTCAAGTCGCCTTTTCGGGACATCAAGTCGAGGTACTCCAGGACGTCGTCGAACGCGGCGTGGGCATCCGAGTTCGGACCACCTTGCATCGCGTTCGGGCCCGAGCTGCTCACGCTGGCGCCCTCGCCGTACACCCCACCTTCCTCGTCGGCAAGACGATAAGCAACTCGAGGTATGGCCCTACCTCCCGGTGGACCGGATCGCCAGTGACCAATCGCCTTGTCCGCGGCTCGCTTGTAGTAGAACGCTGCCTTTTCGCAGTTGCGGGGCGTACCGATTCCTGTGTGATATCGAAATGCGACCGTCATCTCCGAGCGAGTATCCCCAGCCAGAGCAGCATAGGTGTGATATAGAAGCGCTCGAGCCTGATCTCGCTTGACTGCTCCTCCGATCCCAGTGGCGTAGATGAACCCGATCATGTGCTGTGCCGTACTGTTGCCGGTGAGCGAAGAAAGCTGGCGGTAGCGACGGAGGGCCTCGGAGTAGTTTCGTGGGTGCGAGAAGTTGCCGTAAAAGCTGAGGTCGCCGAGGAGATACATGGCGTCAGGGTTTCCGTCGACCGCTGCGCGTTCGAGAAGGGTCACGGCTTTGCGCAGAGGCTGTCCCGGCCTCAAAGCGCGGATCTGGTTCTCTAGAGGGTCGTCGCGGAAGGGTTTGTTCATGAACAAGAACATGAACGTCTCTTTCGCGTAGTACGCTGATGTGCCAAGGATCCCTGAAGGTCTGCCGAAGCGGGAGGCCGGACGATCTCTCGACTTGAGACCGCGCAGGACGTTGATGGCCTCGGTAACAAGAGCAGCAGCTATATCAAGGATTAGCACGAGCAACCCATTTGGGCGTTTAGGAAGCCCCCCCCCCCCCCCCCCCCTCTGGGGTTCTCACTTGCGGAATCATGACGTGTTGTGGATCGCGCATCTGCGCTTGCATGACTGCTAGCAGCCTCGGCATCTTGGGACGTGAGCCCTGGGCTTTCAGACGAGCGCTCGACCGGCGCTTGGGCGTCATCTTGTCCTAGTACGCATATGACAAAGAATGCGACGCCTGCAAAATATACTGGTCAGAAGCAGACCCTGGGCAAAGGTCTGAGTGGCTTACAGAGCAGAAGCGACCCTATCCTCCCCCAGCACACGTACATTTTCTCGGAAATCTAGATGGTAAACGTAGAGATGGACCATCTCAGCATGCTGGTTGCTAGGCACATGGGCAACAATGACGTCCTTCGACTCCGAGAGTCTCGACTACCGACATGGAATGAGGATACGTAGCCCGAGGCTCATGCGACTAGCTCTCGGAGAAAAGATTCTCCGCTGCCATCCAGTCTGCGCTTACGTAATACCGTACCGGTACCGTATCCATATCGGGCCGAGTTCAGATCTTACTAAGCGTTGGTTTACAAATGAGCAAGCGTCAAATACTCGTACGCAATGGAATCTTTCCCATCAACAGTCTGTGGATAAAAGGGTGAGACGTTCAGGCAGTAGCTTCAAAGTGGCTAGTCCCTGCTCAAAAATGCAAGAAAAGATATAGATGCTCAAAAGGACCTCCCAGAACCAAGCTGCAGCCTGTCTTTGTCCCTTGGACGGCAAAAGGCAAGGCCAAAAGTAAAAGACAATGTCGGGTACTCTGTAGACTCTGTCAGCGTCACCGCATTGGTCTCCATGCCCGAAGAAGTCCGTCCTCTCCAACTGTGAAGACGGCCTGGGAATTTCTGAGGTCAGCACGCCCATCAATGGTCGAGGCGCAGCTATACTCCGTACCGTACAGTCGAGAGAACATACCTCATCGTCGAAGCAGAGCGAACGCACAATATCATCGCCGTGTGCACCGGACAGCCGAGTCACCCCTGATTCCCGATCAAACATCCAACCCGATTCTCTTTTCATATTTACGATGTCAACTCGTTGTTCGCTGAGAGTACCGAATGTCAGCATCTCATCCTGACAGCGGTCAACTATCGTTCTTCGCACCTTTGCTTGCCGACGGCAATGACGGCGGCGGTCGAGTTGCTCGGTGTGACGTCGATGATATACTGACAGTCCATCAGGTCTCGTACGTTATCAAAGGAGCTGCCGCCAAGTCTGTCTTCCAGCGCCAATATTGATAGTCGTTCATCGTGAGTTGTAGCATAGACTTCATCATCGTTGAGAAATCCTGTATGATGTACCGACGATCTGGTATTGAAGACCTGATGCAACGCGTCCTCTTCGTCTGCGATAGACGTATCGTAGATGTTAAGCAACCCATCTGTGGAGCCTGATAACAACATGTTCGAGAGGCTGGGATGAAAGTCAAGCTGTTCAATGACATGAGCAGAGTTCTCAAGAAACAGTTCACACATGATGGGAAAGCCCTACGCTAACAACATCATCACTATGGCTTTCAGAGTATTGTAATAGAGGCTTCCCATCCGATCTGGCATCCCTGCATCGAATATGAGCATTGGCCTGATCATAAGGGAGGGCCTCGACACACCATAACATGACGACAGTCTGATGATCAGTGAGTTCCGTGCCAACAGCTATCATTCTACTATCGTGTGAGCCACAGATTGCCGAGACTGGGCCATCACACTCTGAGCAGCTTAGCCTTGCAGTCCTTCCTTGCTAAATCTGGCATTGTGGCGGCTCCACCGTAGGGGGAGCCTTACTGGCTTCGTAGACCTTGTGTTGGGTCCTGCGGTCCCAGCATCGGACAAAACGGTCACGGCCGGCCGTAATCAGACGGTCTCCATCGCCGTCCTGGCCATGTAAACAAGTCACTCCTTCGTGGACACGTGAGATGACTCCATCCGGTAGTAATTGCAGCGATGCCTTATCGACGATGCGGAGAGAGTCGTCGGATGATATGGCGGCAAGCGCGTTGCCAGCAGGAACAACAGCGTAGATGTACGAGTCGGGCGGCAGACTTAGAGCTGAGTGGCCGAGTGTCTGTAGAGTATTGACATGGGCTTCCATGGTGTTTATTGTGCACCGCTCACGCCCGACTGTCGATGAACAAGACAGAAAGTACAAAGCGCTGTTATCGTTGTTCCAGAAGGCAGTCTGGTGATACTCCGCATACGTTGAAGGACAGACGGCATCACAACTGATAATTAAGCTTCAGGGGTATCGACATATTCCATCATCCTGAACAAGGTGCCTTCGTGATGGTCAAAAGTAGGTTTGCAACTACGCAAGTCTAAGTTAAGGTGATCATTGCAACGCGCCTGGAGTAGAACAAATCAGTCGCTGCTCTAGGAGTACCTGGGAGACGGACTCTCAGTTGATGGAATCACTCGGAACACCCTTCCATTGTCACTCTGCGATACAGAAGCGGACACGAAGGTGTGGCCATCTACCATCAGCCTTCAAAGACTGAGTATATCACCAAGGAAAGTTCAAAGATGACCTACCGACAGGCTGTACTCTCCACACTGAAGCTTCACATCGAAGCTTCACATTTACGAGTTACGCCCCAGTAGTCAGTGGAAAGCCTCTCTTGTTTCACTCCCAAATGAAGAGGTCAGAGCCCAGGACTTTCGCATTTGGAGCCTCTATATCGTGTGGAAAAAGAGTAAGCTGTGAATGAGCGGCTGCTACCTGTAACACCCGACAGAAAAGTCTGATACAAAGAGTCCAAGACCTCTTGACGCCCAACGCCCCTCATGATCGTCGTCTTTCGTGATGCTAAAGTGCCAGATCTCGGTAGGAGAGGGGAAGCCGTGTACGCCGTGATATGCAATGCCCGGACGTGCAAGCGGCAGGATGGACCGCTGCAAACAGATAGGCACTAGAGGTAGACGCGTTTGGCATCCTTTGGCTGGCTCTCTTGGGGGCAGTAAGGACACTTGAACCGAGTGCCCTTGCTGAGCCGCTTCAGCGATTCCTGCGCGATGACGTGACAGCAGGGCAACATCATGGGCGGGTTCTGCTCCGTGCACTGCTCCTTCGATACCGGACAGACGAAGATCGAGTGGAACTGGAAGAATGGCGGAAGAGGAATCTCAACCTGAGCCCCGTCAGCTTCCATGTCGACGCAACCGCGGGCGAAGAAAGGCTTGAGGGGAAACCAACCGGAAGTTCGTTCTGCGTGGTCCACTCCGTCCTCTTTTCCTTCATGATGCTGGCGAGCTTGAGCAGGTTGGGCAGTGCGATCGCCCCGGCCGTTGCGGCGACATAAACCGGCGAATCGGCCGCCAAACCCAGAATGGAACAGAATTCACGCGTGAACGACCTTGCGACCTCGTCCCAGGCCGCACCGGTGTTGAAGATGTGCCAGTATGGTGATTCCATGAGATTCGACTTGTAGGCGATGGCGCCGGACAGTTGCTTGATCTCCCGGAGGTATCTGCCTTGAAAGTTGCCAAACTCTCGTCGGGCGTAGGCGAGAGCGTCGGAGAGGCCCCGAACGTCGTGCCCGGCACCGCTTCCGCCGAACAGCCAGACGAACTGTAGCCGTCCGAGCTCAAATTCCAAATTGCTTCCACGAGCTTGCAGCACGTCCCGTTGCGATCTTGCCCACTCGATGGCCGGAAGAAGATTCTTGTTGCTCCGCAGCTCGTTCAGGATACCGTACATGTGCATAAAATGCTCCTGCAACGATTCCGAGCTCAGCGTTTCGCCATCCAGAGGGCGGTCGGGAGGCCCTGAAGTGGGCACCGCCTGCGGAGGATTCGCGGCGACTTCGGCCATGAAGGTCGATGCCACCTCGAACTGGCCTTCCCGGAGCAGATGCACGGCGATTGCGCGGTTGACAAGGTTGGGATGGGAAGAGAGCGCGTCATAGTCGGATGCAGGCAGAGGTATCGGCTTCGCGTGCTGCAAGGGCTCCGTCAGCCCCATGTCCAAGGCTCGTGGACCGTGTATCCAGCAGTAAGTACCTTATCGAGCGCCTTCTGGTACTTGCCGAGCCCGTTGTGGATCTCTCTCAGGTCGTTGTTGATGGCGTCAAAGGTCTGCTTGACCGGAGTCTGGAGCTTTGCTAGGGTTATGGATGCAGATGATGGATCTGGTCATCATCGGATCAGCTTCAAAGACGTAACCTGGAGCCTCTACCGCGGTTCGAACTCGACTCCACCTCGGGACTTCCCTGCCCTCAAGTACGGGGACATACCGGCGGCAATCGAGACCCGAGCTCTTCTCAGAAGGTCGATGGCCGTTCCCACATCCTCGATGGTAGCTGACAGGTTGCTCCGCTTAAGGAGCTTGCCGTGTTCGACCAGGAGGGCGTCCATGGCGTGCATGGCGGAAGCTAATGTGTATGGTGTAGCGATTCTACGCCGTTGTGTCCACCTTCCAAGTGCCTCTGAAATGATGATGGTACTGATCGCCTATTGATATCGGGTCCATTGTACGTAAGACGAAGGATGGTCGTCCATATATAGTTGGCGTTGCGAACCTCGAGCACTGAGCATGACCTTGATCGACGGAAAGCCTGGGAAGGAGCTGTCGTCCGCTATTGATCACGGGAAAGCTCGACAGCTTGGGCTGGGTCACAAGTCATGCGTCACGAGTGAATGTGATCTTCAGGCATCATATGCCGTGAGTTACGCAACCACGAAGGACAAGTCGAACGGCATGATGATCGTTACGGATAGCTACTTGGTCAGTATGTACATGCGTCTTGTTAGATATGATCGTCAACCTCACCCTGTTCACCTGCCGCTCACATGAGCAGCGCAGTCGCACCACCAAGGAATGACCAGGATAAAAGGACGTGCCTTCGATCATGAGAGGCCATAGGTCATGTGATGTACGGTACATCGCTTACCCCCCCCATCACTACCAGAATCTGATACTACTACGATGCCATAAACTATGATCCAGGCTGCGGCTCTTTCTGAGATCCTGCAGCTTGACCTAACCTTCCCTTCGTTACGTGTCGATCTACCATGTTAGGGCCTATGACAAGCTGTCTCGCCCAGTCGGTCAAGATTGCCGCTGGCGCTTTACGCACCTCGAGTGCGGCATGCCATGTCATGGGAGCCGAACCCCAGCATGGCTGATCCATCGGCCCTGGCTGGTGGCGGTATGGCAGCTATCGACGGTGTCACTTCCTCAAGCCAGTCGGACGATCGTGAGGGAGGAGCGTCAGGGGGACGTGGTAGCATCAAACCTACCCATCAGCGCTTTGTCTTCGCCGACCCTGTTGCGTTTCGGTAAGTCCACCCGCAAGGCGGATGAGCAGAGTTGACGATGCGTCAAGCTACCTCGAGGAGGATCCCTCCGCTACGACCGTCGAACGCCGCCGCCAGCTGAAGGGCTATGAACTGTACCTCGTCGAACAGTGGGCCTGCTCGCGTAAGGATCCTACATTCGTGATTGTCAACCATACAGGGGACCCATCGCACTCGGTTCTGGTCAGTGTCCTGAGCATCCCGACGGACGAAAGCGTTTGGTCCCCGAGACTCAGGCTCTACTTTGCCGCAGCGTCAAAATACAAAGGCCGAAGGAGGGAGACGCCTCTGGGCATCTTGATGGTCACGAACCTTAGCTGGTTCCCGTCTGCGCTGACTGTGGTCTTGGTCCCCGATGGTGATGTCAAAAAGCACCGGGAGGACCTGATCGTCAACGAAGACCTCAAGCGGTTGGGATGTTCTGGTCGGGCGGGGCTGTCGCTAGGTCCGCCCAGTGACGCTACGCGAACCAAGTTCTACCAGCAGTACAAGATCAGCGACCAGATCCCCCTGTTTGGCGCGGTGATCGAGCTCGTGAAGCTGTGTCAGGTGGCTTTGGTTCTCTTCGACAAGCTGGAACCCAGTTATGCCGACGGCTTGCTGTGTGACGTCACGGAGCAGGCGATAAATGTCTGGTGGACGGAGGTGGGCACGGACTTCTTCGATTTCGAGCCTCATGACGGCGTCCTGGGGCCGACCACAGTGGCCGCCTTGATAGGGCTGCTTACGGGGGCTCGAAATCGCCTTCACGCCTACGGCGCTCCGGTCACGAAGGATCCGTTTGACCTGGACAACCTGAAGAATGGAATTGCACATTTCCAGAAATCTCAAAAACTGGCTCAGACGCGACGGCTGGACCGGCAGACTCTTCACCGACTGCAGCGCGCCACGGCCAAGGCGGCTCAGGGGGAAGGCTGGACCGTGCCCAGAGCCGTCAAGTCGACCATGGCAGAGCTGAGCGGCAAGGGAGGGGAAATGGTGATGGGCAGGGTCGCCGGACGAGAGAAGGCGGGCATCGCCGACGTCGAGACGCTGGACCTCGAACGATTCGTGCAGCTTGTGCGTGGAGAGAGATGCAGATGGCTGTGGTACGGGAGGCCCCGGCGGACTGCAGAGCGCGGAGAGGTCGACAGACCGGCAGCGGTCGACGGCGAGACGGCCTCGAAGCTTGAGACAGGTCGAGATACGCCCCGTCGGTCGATGGAGGGAGCCGGCGCAAGAGCACACCTGGAGACCACCGACCAGGCGGAGGCTAGCGCCGATTCGCCCATCGGCGCCGGCAACGAGGCGTTTGGAGATAGAGAATCTCAGCTCAGACGTGCCGTCTTGAGGAGCGTTGCCAGCAGGAAGAACGAAGCCCGCAGCGGCCTAGGCAAGATCAAGGACGCCGTCGGTCTGTCTGCAATCCGCGGTCGTCATCAGCAGCCACAGAAGGAGGATTTTGCCGTCGTCGAGAGGGGTCGCAGTCCGATCAAGAGCTGGGCCGTGGACGGTGCAGACTCGGGCAAGAAGAGGAGGCTGTTACCGGTCTTCTCTGACGTCAGTACCGATCCGGACACGGAGCGGTCGACAAAGCCAACGCCGATCCGCACGACGATGGAAGCCTTTCGAAGGAAACGGGAAGCCGAAGAAGCGCGAGTCGGCGGCTTGTCGCATGGCAAAGCCATGAGCAGGTCCTGGTCGATACCGACGGAGAGCCGCGTGTCTCGTGCGGAGCCCCAGCACATCTCCGGCCCGTCCACCCGAAAAGGTTCCGAGGACAGTGGTAAAGGAGGACGGTCGGACGAAGAGCCGGCGCATCCTTGTCGTGACGGCGGCCAGCAGGACGCCAAGGCGGCCAGTCTGCTGTTACGGCGCACGGCGAGCTTGCCTCGGCTCGAAGATCCCCTTGGGCCGAGGCGCAACAGCAACCGATGGCCGCGGCATCTCTCCTTCAGCAGTGCCGAAGACATTGTGCTGGCCTGGGAGGATATCACCGAGCCCAGCGACGAGCCGATCGACGACGTGGTCGCAGCCTACACGAGAGAGTGCTGCATGGCCGAGACGGCCAAGCGCAGTTACGCGCACGTGCTTGACATGCAGAACCACATGGCGTACTGGGTCGAGCAGCGTCTGGGAAACATCGAGTCGCTGGAACTCGAGGCCGACCAAGACCGGGAAGAGATGGACACGTCCTACGCGCTCTGCGCGAAGGAGTATCAGACCATGACGACGCGTCTCGGCCGCCTCCTGCCGGACCAACGGGCCACGCTCATGGAGTCGGTCAGGAACGTCGGTGTCCTGGGCGCGAAGCTCGATTACGAGCTGAACAACCTCGTGATCAAGGTCGAGGACGTCGAGGACGGCGTCGAGAGCATCGAGCGGCACGTGTACAGCCTCGAGTTGAAGGCGCAGGAGTTCGCCGAGGACGACGGGGCCGAGGAAAGCTGGTGGATGTGGCTCGTAAGGATGGTCGCTGGCATCGGCCGGTAGACCGGCATGGTCTGCGTTTCGCAGAATCTGGTCATTGTCTTTGATTGGTATCTCCTATCGCAGGTTGTTCTAGCCGGAGATAGATCTGCGCTAGTCGAGCTCCAGGGGGGGTGATTCTGAAACAGCGCTTCGATCTTGAGAAATCAGTCTATACAGGTGATATCCAGAGGACCTCTCCTCCCGTCATCCCCATCACCACTAGAAATACAACAAAGCGGAACCCGTAAGATCCATGTACAGCAGATGTAGTCGACGGCTTGTCAGCAGGGTCGTCTTTCTTTTTCCCCTCTTCTTCTTCTTCGTCTTCTTCGTCTTGTGCTTCTTCTTCTTCTTCACCCCGCGCGCGCGCAAACTCCTCCATCCAGCGCCAGCCCAAGACAGGTCACATTCCAAAGCCCATTCCGCCGGCGCCCGCGCCACCTTTCGCGCCGCCGGCGCCAGACACCTCCTGCATCTTCTCGCTGACCTTGACGTTGACCTCGAACATCTTGGACACGCATCGGTCCAGGCACACGGATTCGCCCTTGTTCAGATCAGACTCCCGGTAGTCTGTCGGTATGCATTTCTTCGTGCACGACTGGACGAGCCTGGGGGATGGTCGAGCCGCGCAGGGAGGTCGGAAGGTTAGTTGAATTTGTTACTCTGATGGATGTTATTTGAGGGGAGAGGGGGAGAAAGGTCGAGAAGGATGAGGGAGAGAAGAGATGATGGGGGTTTTTCGCTGACCGGTTGAACATGTCGGATATCATCTCGACTTCCGTTTCGGCGGCGTTGATCTTGTCGGCGCTCGACATCTTGGGCTGACCCCCGAACAGGAACGACATGGCTGTCGTGTTTTTTGGGGTGGGATGGATGGGAATGGGGTCCCGGCGCTGAATTATGCGGCTTTTGAGCTGTGAAGAGCTGTCTTGTTGTGCTTGGGCTGTGGCAGTTGAGGTCACTGAACATACGTACAGAAGCTACAAAATCTGCTGCTTGGTTGGATGAAGGCTGCTAGTAACGATAGACATGTCTTTAGGCTCCTATAGCCTAGCAGAGACCTAAGCTTTTGGCCTCGGGTCCCTATATGAGTAGCTTAGACAGGTCACTACCTAGGTCGACGGGTCGGAAAATCTTTTGCCCGCCGTCGTGCGAGTTCAGAGGACATTGTTTTCTCATTGCCAATGAACCGTAGCTGCTAGGGTAAGTCCGTCCTGGCTGATATCCACGAGCATGCTTCGTCGCTGACCGACAAGACCGCGAAACAGTATGAAGCCCGAAGGCCTGGTGTTCCTTCGGCCCTACCTATGGAGAGCCCTTGGACGTGGTTTCAGCGCGGCCAAGCCGTGCGCCGAGACGTATGCCCGCTTCTATGCGACAGGGACGTCAACACACCATCGAGGCCAACGATTGGACTACGCGCCCAAGAGTGCCGAGGCCCGCACCCGCATGGAGGAGTTGAAGAGAGCAGGGATGCTCGAATGGCCCAGGCTGGAACATGACCCCAAGGCGATGAGGCTCAAGACCTTCATCTCTCGATACAAGAGCCTCGAAAAGGGCCAAGTCGTTCACGATGAGACAGTCACGCTCAGGGGTACGAGTGGCCGTGAGAGAGAGAGAGGTGCATTCGTGGACCAAGTTGACGTTCGTTGGTCAGGCAGCATAGTCCAAACCCGGGAAGCTGGCCAGAAGCTGGTTTTCCTTGACGTCTCCGCCGACAAGGAAGTCGTACAAGCTGTGGGTAGTCTGGGTGCGATGGCCGCTGCCCACGTCGACCAATCTGCCTTTAGAAGGGTGTTCCGTCAGCATCGGCGTGGAGACAGCGTAGGTATGGACGTCCCATTGCCTCTTTGCACGAGCACGACGGTAACTTGGGCGCGCAGCTCTCACCGGCAACCCGTGCCGAACCGCCGCGGGGGAGCTGTCCGTCAGACTGACGCAGCTGCCAAAGATGCTGAGCCCCTGCTTGCATCAGATACCGACGGTGCTACTCGACGAGCAGACGCGCACGCGCCACAGACACGTCGACCTTCTGGTGAACCCGAGAGGCATCCAGATGTTGGAGCTGCGCGACGAGATTCTTACGACGCTGCGGTCGACGCTCAAGGCAGAGGGCTTCACGGAGGTGCAGACTCCCATCATGGGTACGAGGTCCGGCGGCGCCGTCGCGAGGCCGTTCGTGACGACGGCCGTCGAGTTTGGAGATCAGAAACTCGAGCACAGGATCGCGCCGGAGCTATGGCTCAAGCGGCTCGTCGCAAGCGGCATGGAACGCATCTTCGAGATTGGCCCTTGCTTTCGAAACGAAGGTCGGTGCTCTCCTCCGCATGCATCTCACCAGCGGGTCTAATCGAGGGAGAGGGATCGGCAATCGCTGACGTGAGTTCCGTCCTCTGTCTCCGTGGCCACCAGGAATCGACTCGACCCACAATCCGGAATTCTACGTCTGCGAGTTCTACGAGAGGTACTCGGATCTCGAGCGGCTGATGCAGCTGACCCAAACGATAACGCATCGGATCTCCTCCAACCTCCTGAAGGTGACACCGTCTCTGGTACAGCAGTCTGCGCGCCTGCAAGCCCTGCAATCGCCGTTCGACCGGATCGATTTCATCCCGGCCATCGAGGGAAGCATCGGAAGACCGCTCCCGGATCTCTCCTTGCCAGACGCGAGGGAGAAGGTGCTGCGGATCTTCGGCGAGATGAACATCGCTCTGCCTTCGTCCACGTCTCTGCCGCGGCTGCTGGACCGTCTGTCGGCAATCTACATCGAGCCGCGATGCGAGAGGCCGACGTTCGTCATGTACCACCCGGAATGCCTAGCCCCGCTGGCCAAGTCGTTCGTGGACCCGGCCAGCAAGCAGCGCGTCTCGGCCCGCGCCGAGCTGTTCGTCGACGGCGTCGAACTGGTGAACGCGTACGAGGAGGAGATCTCGGCGGTCGAGCAGCGCCGGAAGTTCATCGACCAGCTGAAGCACAGAGAAGAGACGGTCCCGGACGGCCAGGTCGACAGAGACGGCCGCGGCACGATCGACGAGAGCTACGTCGAGATGCTCGAGTGGGGCATGCCGCCAACGGGCGGCTGGGGCTGCGGCATCGACCGGCTGGCCATGTATTTCTCCGGGTCGAAGCGGATCAAGGACGTCTTGAGCTTTGGCACCTTGCGCAACGTCATCAATCAGTAGTCAGACCAATTTCGTGGGGACCGGCCAGGCCTTCCAAGCAAGGGAATCTCTGGCTATCCCCCCCTCCCACATCCAGCCCTCGTTCGTCACCCCTGTGGATTTTCTCGTCGACCGTAAGTGACTTGCGATGTACAGTACTCAACCAATCAATTTTTTGGTGGAGAGGAGGGGGGCATTGGGCAATCAGGTATTGAGGTGAAGTGCTCACTTCAGACTAATGACTGCTTGGTGGCCCTATCAGCTCACTACTGTAGGTGTTATTCCCACAGACTCTAGGTGGTGCTGTCTGCCTGCTACAGCAGGCGGTGCCCTAGGCGGGCAGTCCAGTCCACGAGACAAGGCACTCCCACTACTCCCAGAGCAATTCTGTCGCTACGAACAGCACAATCCCCTTACCGCTAGCCTAAGGCTGGCCCCTACCCACCTCCACACGGTACATATCTAGCTATGCATCAGACCTCTATGGAAGCACTGGTAATTGATCGCTCCCAATCAGCGCCGAGTTGGACTTTTGACTGCGTTGCTGACCACTCGGCACGCCTGGTTTACAGCACCTCGTACTTCTGTTCGTGGGTTACTGCGAGTACGGGACGAGGCTACCTTACCACACCACCACCACCACCACCACCACCACCATCATCATCACCGTCGGCCTTCGCTTTCCGTAAACAGTGGGCTTCTGTGAGTCGGGCATACCGACGTGTCGGCAGATGCTAGCCAAGGTCCCACGGCAGCTCTTATTACGGTACTCCGTAGATTGTCTTGGACGAACAAAGGTCGGTTGCCACGCTTCTGTACAGCACGTATCGTGTGCGTATCGTACGTACGGAGGTACGTACGTATGTACTACTGCATGTACGAATGGGCTGGAGAGCCTGGCGTGCCTAGAGGGCCTGGAGGGCCTCGACAGCCTAGAGATGGGCACTGAGGGGGCGCTGTAACTCGTTCAGTAGGCCTACGAGTAGTGCGAGGTAGCCGAGCCACTAGCCGAGATAGCAGCCGAGTCCTTGCTGTTCAGCCGAGACCTAGGCTACTCTGAAGCCTCGGCGAATTCCACGTGTCTTTCCTGTCTTTCTGCCTTCTTCCCACTCCCCCCTGCCAATCCCCACACACCCACCCCCTTCCTCCCTCTGTCTCTCTCTCCCTCCCCCCCCCCCCCCCCCCCCCTCCTCCCCTTATCCCCCACGCCCCAGACCCCACACCGCACATCCGCACATCAGATAACCATAACTCTCATCTGATCTATCGTCTCGTCAGTAAAGAAGGAACCTTGAAGATTTCGCATCTTCGGTGCATCAATCTTCAAGGCTCCTTCACTGCGTGTGTGTCCTTTGGGCCTAGACTACCTACGATACGTAGAGCTGCTGGTGTACAGTAGCTCCGCCGCAAGGAGCTTCACTATGGCCGTCTCTCCCCTTCTCCCCTTCTCCCTCTCTCCCCTCCCTCCTTACCTCCTTCCTTCCTTACCTCCCTCCCTCCCTCCCTCTTTCCTACAGCGCCGTGGCACCACGCCCAACGACGCACGACGTCCACGACGGATCCTCCTTTCGGCCCTCTCCGTCAGCCTCACCAAATCAATGGACGCAACATCTTGCAATGGACCCTTGTGGTGCATCTGCGCGCGTATTTGTACTACAGCATGTCATGCAGAGCATGACGTTGTCGTTCAGCTCGTCTCGGGCTTCTCTCTCTCTTTTTTTTTTTTTTTTCTTTCTTTGTGGGAGGAGTGGATGGGTTGATGGCAATTGGTGGTTCGTAGTTACCCCCCTCCCTCCATCCCTCCCTCTCGTGCTCATCCTCGCTTCTCGAAGCGGGCGGGAATCGTATCTGGTCTGGTGGGACAACGTGGACCGGGGTCGCCGCTGCTCTTCGAGATCGAGCCCGGCTTTCCATGACAGCCGATGCCCGTCTGTCGCCCCTTCTTCTTCTCCTTCGTTCTTTCTTTTCCGTCGACGACAGAAGCTTGTTGCCGACTCCGCATCGTGGCTTACTTCCTGCACGACCTAATTACATTCGGGCCGTGACTCCCATACCTGGACGGCAGGTCAGATCTTGCTCCCCTTTTCTCCATACATAAGCATGTTCGCCCGCCTGCGAGACTCGCGCACGGGGCAAGGTCCACTCAGGCGCGATGCGACTTCCTCAGACCACATCGTCCAGGTCCCGCGGCGCAGTTTCCGCAACGCGCTCTCTCTCATACGACGACGAGCAGTCGCAATGCTGCTCTCCGAACATCTTACCGTTGAACATGCCCCCAGCGTTACTCTGCCAGATACTCACCCCACCGCAACCGGTCTGCTCCGACTCCAAGATTCCATACGACATCGCGGTTGAGTACCACATGGACGGTCTATCGAATCTCCGCAGGCAGGCGGACGGCTCGAGGCACTGCGTGCTGCAGGTCACCGCCTGTGCCTCGGAGACGCTGAAGGTGGATGCTGCCGCTGTCCGGTCCTGTCGTGGCCATGGTGCGGAGAGGGCTTACGGACGATCCTAGGAGGTCACGACCACCATCGACAGCCTGTCCGGCGAGATTGAAAAGCAGACGGCCGCGTTCGCCGCCTTGAAGGTCCGCCGCCTCTCTTTCCGAACCCTCATCGTGTTGCGGCTGACGAAAGGAAGAACGGCGTCGACGCTTCGGAGACCGACTCGGGCGAGAAGGGCGTCGCTCCGATCGAGATCGCATACATAGAGGTACTTTCCGCCGTCGTCGTCGTACGCGTCTCTGCAACGGCCGAAAGATGACCCTTTCTGCCCCGTGGCGTTGCAGTACATCCAAGCTGTATCGGACCTCGTACGCGTCGCGCACTCGGCAGCGGCAGCGGCAACAGAAAAGCCAGACGGGGTCGAACACAAGCCCGCCGTCGAAGCCTTTCAGAGACTCGACCTCGTCGTCACGGTGAGCTCGGTCCCTTCGGTCCCTTGAAAAGACAGCCGCAGAAGTGGACCACGATAGACATGTCACTTGGCTCAAGCTCGAGCCAAGCTTGAACGTGGCCGTTCTCGTCCCAAATCTCCTGTCTCCGGCTCCGTTTCGCATTGTTTTCGTTCGCTGCTCTCCATCTCGAATCATCCATTGATCTGGAAAAATTTGAAAAAAAAAGGACTACGTCAACCACCTCCTCTCTGCCGACGCCGTCTCTCCTAGGGCACAAGCGGCCACCGATCGCGCTAGCGCGGCGATCCATCGGGCCGAATTCTCGCTTCAACCTCGTCGGACCCTTTCGCGATCATGACAACGATGACGACGATTAGGGTGACGATGAGCGTGACGATGATCATGATTACGATTATGACGAACGCTTCTTGCTGTTGGGGGTGCTGTTTGTTCATTTTTTTTTTAAAAAAAAATGAATAATGTTTTCCTGGCCATGTCTGATCGGCCTTTTTGGATGCCTAGTGCCTTGGGCCTTGGGCCTTGTGCCCCGCGCCTTATCCTCCGTGCCCCCATGCCTTGTGGTCTCCGTGCTTGGTGGCCTTGCACCTTGCTCTTCGTGCTTCGTGCCTTGCACCCTTGTTCTTTCGTGCGCTGCACCTCGTTCGTCGCGTCTTGTGCTCCGTGTCTTTACGCTTCATATGACGGTGGTGTATGACGGTGGGTTATGGCGGTGGTGTATGACGACGGTCTATCGCGGAGGGTTCGTGGCCAGTGCGTACGACGGAGGGTCTATGGCGGCGAGGGAGGGGTAGCCGGGGGGAGTGGGGAGTGGGGAGTGTGGAGGGGTTGGCTGTAGCGATTGGCTTGATTGTCGCCTCCGAAAACGGAATGAACATGGCATACGAGAACCGAATGATTGAACTAGCTGGCAACGGGTCTGGGCCTGGCCGAGTTCCTCCAGGCGTGCCCTAACGTCTGATACATTCCATCGTCAGGGTCCCAGCGGAGCCCTTCTCCACCGACATCACGGCATCATCCTGTTCGGGTCAAAGCAAACGTCCCGGTCCCACCTCGATTTCCCTCAAGACGGCGTGCCCTCACTCGAGCCAGCGACGCCGTCTGGGATCCGCGGCATCCTTCGGCTGCTCACTTTCCCTTGCCGCCGTCGCCGCCGCTCGGCGTGTAGGAAGCGCCGCCCTTGCCGTCGTTGTGGTAGGTCGATCCTGTCGAGCGGGTCACGGCTCGTCAGCTCGCAACGTCCACCACGGGCACATACGGACGGTGAAGTACGTACCGTTGGAGTTACTGTAGTAGTAACTGCCGTCCCTGCAATGTACGTCGGCCACAGATCGCCACCCACTGCCGGACAGAGGCAGCAAGGCCGAGATGAGGTGTACGACGGCCAGCAGAACGTCGGCAACCTACCGGTTCGAATAGTGGTAGCTGTTGCCGTTCGAGGCGCCGCTGCCATAGTCGCGAGAGCAGTAGTGATTCCCTGGCGAGGCACGAGGCGGCAAAGGCACACAAGTATCGGTCAGCGACATGCGATCCTGTACGTTACACCTCCGTCGCTCCGCTCTCGTACGCGGCCTCGAGACGGTGCGGCAAACGGCTCGTGTCAAAAACCGAGGGGCATACCCCGGTCGTTCGTCCCGCTGGACTTGTAGCTGTAATCATTTCCTCGGTTATCTTGAGGCATCGTGACGATTTTGACCCTCTGTCGAACGATCTTGGGATTCGCTGTTATCGGTCAGCTCTGAGGCTGGGGAGGGGGGGGAGGGGACGAGAGGGGAAGAGAGGGAAACACAGCAGGTGAATAGACGCCCAAGGAAAAGATTTACTGCACCGGACTGGCGGAGTGTGCTTCTCGGTAGGCTCGAGTCACCGGTCGATGTTGCAGATGCTGAGCTCCGGCGAGTGACGAGCGGTGGGTCTGGGAGAAGGAAAGGAAGAGGTGGCGTGGTGGGGCCAGGGATGTCGCTCGCTTTTAGTCGTGTGCTGCGGCGTCGATGCATGCGGTGCTCCGTATTCCGGCAGCTGCCTTGTCTGCCGTGCCTGCCGCTAGCCGTAATTACCAGTAGATCTTAATTGGCACTTCACTTGACTGGTAACGGCGGCTTTCCGCGATCACCGGACCTCGGCTGTACGATAAGCCTACAGAAGGAGGGGCTGCGTATGTGGCCGGGGGGTGGTCGGTACTTCGGACGGACGGCCAAGTCCTCCTCGGCACAATCTGGGTGGAAGCTACCTTCGTACCGGTCGCGACCGACCTGGCTCCGTCCCGACCCTCGTACGAGGCCACCGGACGCTTCTTCCTGCATGGAAGCAACACAGAGTTCATCCCACCCTCCGGGCCGCGCCAAGAGCTGTGCTGCGAAGGCACGCGCTGGTGGCTCCGGGTACCTCCGTACGGGGTATGATGGGAGTACTCGTACACGATCGTCCGTCTCGGACAAGCCGCGGAGTTCCGACCCCGTCGACCTTCGCGACCGAGAGTGTGGCCAACGCACGATCACTTCAAGGGTAATTGTTATCGGCACACCACACCCTGTTGCGCTAGCGGTGCACCACAACTTTTGTTGGCAACACACCCCTTTGAAATATGTTAGCAGTACTCCGTACTTCCGTACACCGCTGTTGGAGACGGACTCCAGCTCCGTACTCACACGTGTACCCCCCCTGACACATGTCCATACCCCTTCCCTTGCCGCAAGTACCTTCCAACCTGTGGCACTCAGCCGCAGAGAAGATAAGTATCCCTAAACTTCCGAGACTTCCACAGCTCCTAGAGTGTCTAACCCCCCCCCTCAAAAAATACTACATATAGCATCACATCTGAGGTTTGTCTACACATTTGAACTGCTGGAAAAAGATCATGGCTGAGAAATGGTCGAGGTGTGATGTTACTATGACTCATGATAACTGAGACTTTGCGGTACTCCAAAGCCACTCACTGACAGTAGGAAAACCAACGGGAAGATGGAAGTAGAAAGTATGTACCTCGGTACTCACGCACGATGTTGGTGATCTGGAGTGTGTCTCTAACAGCGCTGAGCTGAGTGTACTGCTGACGTATTTCAAAGGGGTGTGTTGCCAACAAAGGCCGGGGTGTACTGCTAGCATGATAGGGTTACTTCAATTATATCCAGCGACCGACTACTCCGTACAGATGCAGTTGGAGCACGACCGGGACACAGGCACGACAGCATATCGAAACCAAGAGCCGACAGCACCTGGTAACTCTCTCGCCGGCAGCACTAGCGTCCCGCACCTGCGGCATTGCAGTCTACCGTAACGTGGGGGTCGCCACGCTTTCCGTAGCTTCGTTGCTTTTCGGCAATTTGTTCTTGGGACGGGTGCCGTCGACACGGCTCGTAGGCCAGGGCCAAGGACCGGGGGGGATCAAAACCCGGGGAGAGGAGACGGCAAGCGGATTGACCGGGCCGATCCGTCCATGGTCTTGGTGATCGCGGCAGACTAACCAGATGGCGTAAAGCGGATCAAGCTATCGTGTCACGTGCTTCCGTCCCTCCCGCTGTTTAGAGACGGGCGACAGACGACGCTGTTTCGGGCCTTGTGTCATTCTTACGGTATCCTCGTCTTGGCTTCCTGGGATGCAGCGTGTAGAGCTCACGGTGGTACCGCATGTTCATGTTGAAGCTATCCCCGAGATGACGCACATGTCCGATCTCACCAAATCTCTGACCGCGAGTGGCCAGAGTGGCCAGAGTTCTCGGTGCAAGCATCGCTGTGCCGGTCGTACCTACCCAGGGTCCTAACAGTAGCCATGCCTCCCCATCCTGGATTCCTGAGAGCTACCTGCAGTTCTGGAAACCGTCCACTCCTGAAAGGCCTGACCGATCCTCGAAGACTGGATCGGTCAGGAGACCCGTAGCCCTGTCGGGGAAAACTCGTTCGAGCAGGACCCAGTCGTGGGAGGGGGGATCAGGTCTCATGTTCCACTTTACACCTGCTCCCTTATCCCTTCGATTTCCATCCAGTTTCTGTCCGTACCGAACCAGACAACGCTTCTTGTATGAGAGCCGTCTTCTCCGTTCAAAAAGCGATGATCACGCCTCGATGACGACAGAAACAGGAACCAGACATTTCGATACGCTTCGGAAACCAAACGTGACAAAGGCGGCGACGGTCCTTCACCTTGATCTCTCGCACACTGCAGATGACATGGCAACTCCGTACCGTGCCATGGCATGCGAGAGCTTCTCTCAGGTAGCTGGAGTAAAGCTTGTGATCATCTGTCCTGTGGCCGGAGACCTTGAAGACTCAGCCAGGGACTCGACCGCCTCCAGTATGTCACGAGCCAAGCCACGTGACGCGGGCGGGGACGACTCGGCATCCCGACATCTCAACAAGGACAGCGGGAAGAGGAGCTAGAGTGAGCATACAAGAGAGGAGCGAGAGGACTTGTAGATTGGTCGACCGATCAACCGACCATCAAGCACACAAAGTAACCCCCTCTTCGTGAAAGACAGGTCCTTGGTGCCTCGAATAACTCCTGCGTCGCGAGACACCGAGAGCCGAGCAGTACCTCGTACTGTACTGCAGCTAAGAGGTTATCCTGTCCGCCGATATTTCCGTGCTGCTGCTGTCCCCTAAATTGACACCTGTGATTGTTATCGCTCTCTGACCCGTCAGTGGCAGAACTTCTCCTCGCTACAGGCATCTATATCTCACTCGCCATGGCCGGCGGCTTGGCAGTACCGTGGTCTTTGCCCGACTACTCGTGGTCATAGTAGTCGTCGTAGTTAACGTCGTCGTAGTCGTCGGCGTAGTCGTCGGCGTAGCCGTTGACGTCCTCGCTGCGGTCATCGTCATACTGCTCGTGGTGGTCCGCCTTCGGGCAGTTGCCGTCGTCGTCTTGGTCGTGGCTGTCAATAACCTCGCGGTAATCTTCGTTGCCACGATCCTGGACGCGGTCCTCGACGACCTCACGGTAGCCATCGTCGCCTTGGTCGCGGCTGTCGACAACCTCGCGGTAGTCGTAGCTACCATGATCTTGGACGCAGTCCTCACGGTAGCCATAAGTCTGCTGACCACGATCATCGCTCTTCCGATATTTCCGTCGTCCTTTGGACAGTCGATGTTGTCTCCCTTGTTGTAGCCTGTGGAAGCCACCCGGCCTTCACGCCCTTGGCTAGAGCTGCCTCTCGGGGCGCTTTGCTTGTGGGTTGTCATAGCGCCGCGACCATGGCCCGACATACCCCTGGCAGCGTAGTGATCACTGCCCTCTCCGTCCTGGCAACCATAGATGCGCGAGTAGCCCTGATCATCACGGATAATGTCTGCTCGTTCATAGTGACCACGAGCATAGCTATGGCCCGGAGCGTAGCGGCTGCCGTTCCTCCCGTCCTGTCATCCATGACCGAGCCTGCCATGTCGATCGTAGTAGCAGTTGCCCCTGCCATCGTCGTAGTACGTTGACCCTCGTAGACGATCCTCAGCCATGTACCGGTGATGCCATGTCGTGGAGGTGATTATGTACCATCGGAGTTGCTGTGATAGAAGCCACCGTCTCTGTATAGCCAGGCATCAGCTACCGCACTACAGAGATCTTGTGACACGCAATTGATCAGATCCAGTCGTGCCTTACCGGCTCGAGTGATGGAAAGGATTCGGATTCGGGACATTGCGGCCAGAGTCCCTAGAATCCCAGCGATTGCCTGATACACGCGCGTCAAGGGACGCCTCCAAGGGCAACTGCACGGCTGATGATAGCAACAACCCCACCCTGGGCGTTGCTCCCGCGGCACTTGCAGACGTAGGGATTCCCAAAGTTGTCGTACGGCATAATGCGATGGGGGAGCTCTTCTGAGCGGCCGAGCCTGGAAGCGCGAAGGAGGCAGAGTTTGGTTCCGTAGGCTCACCATGTTGTTGCGTCGACCGTATCGACGCACGGTGGAGATTGGAAGACGCGAGAGTATCGCTGTTGAGACAATCTGCTGCGGCGCGAAAAGACCATATTGTAGTAGCTGCTGAGCTACTACCCCTCCTGCATTTCGTCAGGCTATCCGAGACTGGCAGGGGCCCTGAGACTCCACAAGGAATGAAGTCCTCGCGATCGTGTCTGTCGATCCTCGGCGGTCGGCTCTTCGAGACTGGCTATTCTCTTGGAACATACCGTCCAGGAAGGGCCCGGCCAATCCTGGAAGACTCCGTCGGTAGGCAGGTCTATGGAGTTGTCGGCACGCTGCTGAAAGCCCTCAAACAGTCATCCGGTCGACGACCGAGCGAAACTAGGTGGGCTGCATCTGATCGAGACTGCTCATCCCTATTCAGACCCAGAAGTCATCCACCCCGGCTATGAGGCGGAGGCGCCGGAGTCGCTGCTCTTTACTCTGACTTCCCGCAGTTCGACGGAAGGCCAGGCTCTGACGATGAGCTGTAGTGTTATTGCGCGCCCTCTTGGGCCAGGAACGTAAGCGGGGGTTGTCAGACTCGGACGGACAGACCGTGGCAGATATGGGGCTTGAGTGATCATCGTGTAAAATCAGTCGCTATAGTTCATGTATCGATCGGAAGGTGCAAAGAAAAAATCGAGTCGAGGAATGGTATCGTCAGAACAAAAGAAGAGAAGAGGAGACGACGGGGTCGTCCTCTGGTATTAAAATGCCCACCGGTCGAAAGGAGAACCAGTTCAACTTTCCAGATTCAGCCCATCAAACCATTATCCTCATCCTCGGTTCAGCAGAGGCGTCGATCGTCAGATCGTTGGACGGCTCGCCACGATCCAGCAGTCTCCGCAGGTGGTCGCCCTCGATCTTTCGGCTGTTCAGCCTGGACGCTTCCAACCTCTCGACACCGCTCTGGATGCTTTCGAGATGTACGTTGAGCGGGAGATCGGAGCGACCCCGTACAAGCCTTGGTGTGGCCACGCGCTCGCGAAGATCTTCGAGGCCGGCCGCGATCTCCTGAAGCCGCAGCATCGTGGCGGTGACGTGTTCCACCGCGGTGCGTCGGTACGTTGCCACATCCTTGAGGAGTTCGATCCTCTGCCCCAGCTGACTGAGTATGCCCCTGTTGTGCCCGAAGAACGCTCGCAGAAATGACAGCTTCTCCGCCTTTGACGACACGGCTTCGTGGGTCTCGCGCGTGACGATGCCGTTGATGACGTCAAGACGGTCTTCCATACCCGTGAGCAACAGCAGCAGCGCTTGCGCTTCGGTAATCAGCCTGTTGATCTCCTCTTCGACGGTGCGCGCATGTCGTATATACTGGTCCAGGACGGCCGTTTCCGTGAATGGGGTTGTGCCGAAGACCCAGCTAGCAGCGTCGACCATGAGCGACTGCAGAGCACTTTTTGACGCTTCATTCTGGGCGACGGCGGCGAGTACACGCTTGGTCCATCGAGTCGTTGCCAGAACGTTGTCAACGGCTCGGCCGATGTGGCTGTTGTACCTTTGGAGGTCGTTCGACGCCGTTCGGGAGGTGTCGATGAAGCCGTCGAACTCCATCATCATCTCGTTTCTAGCAGGCGACTGGTAAGTACACGCTGCTGCTTGCGCTTTGCTCGACACTGGGAACATTACAACAGCAAAAGCCCGGTGCTAGACAAGAGATGGAGCCCGGAGATACTCAGACGTAAGAAACGGTCTTACCTTGCGGGCAGGGTACTGAATCGGACTCGCTGTCGCAGGTCTCGGAGGGCGGTTTCTCCTCGCTTCATGTCCGAGGGCAGGTCTAGGCCGGTGGAGCTGGACTCCAGCACCGACTCGAACTTGGTCTGGAGCTCCATCATCCGGTCAAACTCGAGCGGCGAATCTCGCTGCGTCTGAGATGTGTACCTTCCGCAGAATGGGAGATATTGAGCCGGTACCCCTGGCAAGCGGCATACTGGCGACATTGTGCGCGATATCGAACCTGAGATCGAGTCCAGAGCCGCCGTGACGTAGCTCCGCGTCCAAAGCCCGATGAGTAAAAAGGGAAGGAGGAAAAAGGCGTAGAACACCAGACGCCGTAGGATGCCGCTTCCAGCAAAGCCAGCCCATGACCAAGCCCACGCAAGGCCAGACATCGCCTCTGCGCGAATGATGTCCAAGATGTTTTCGTTGGTAGCCACCCGTGCTCCCGCTGGCTTTCTCTTACGCTGCCGGGCGCTGTTACTCGAGTCTCTGTAGACTCTCTCGACGTCGGACCGTCTTGCGGGAACTGAGCGTTCTTCGATTTCGGATTCTGTAAGGGCTTCGGTGTTCCTCCTCGAATGTAGCTCTTTTGTCCTCGACCTCTTCGTCCTCGGCCCCGGAGGCGTCCATGACGCATCGATGAGAGGCATCACGAGTTCTGGTCCAACAGCCTCTGTACTGCTGCGGTCCGTCTTTCGACGCCGTGTCGCTGGCGTCGCATGCTGCTGTGGCGCATGCGCTTCCTCACCGTCCATGCGCCGTGGCCTCATGTAACGACCGTCGCTTTCTGTTGTTTCCTCCCTTGTACCTCTGACTTCGTGGGCTTTGCACCGTTTGCCGGCACTCCCTTCGTCTTCTTCATCCTCGGACGTTTCCTGGATATATAAATCGTCGTCTTCGATAATGCTGTCGACTGCCCAGGACTGTCCGAGTCCCAAATCGCGTCGAGGATTCTCGGCTGGCTTAACAGCGCTCCGTTCTCTCTGATATGGCTTTCGTGCCATGTTACAAAAACTGTGTAGTTAAACTCCCATCTAGCTACTGGAAGTGGATGATATCGGCCTGGTAGCGTCAGTGGATATCCTGCGATTCGGAATGTTGCCGGTTGCGCGATGATGCAGTATGACGCAGACGCGACACGCATGGTTTAGTGTACGGTACCGGAACCGTATGGCGTCCAGCGCGTCTAACGCGTCTAAAGCGCCAGTAGCGTCGCGTTGCCAACCTTGCTCGGCTGAGACCAATATCGATTTTGCGTCTTGAACATCGATCGACATTCTTCGTCAGAGAAACAGCCAGCCCTTTCTCTCTGGCTGTCTCCGATGCGGTTCTTGCGATCCTCCACCATCCGGCTGTGGACATCCCGTCTTCGACTTACAGGTAACCTCGAGCCGCTCTTCTCCTGCCCGATCAAGTCGACCTGCAGATTCTCCTCTAGTTTGCCAGGGACCACCGACACTCTCCAGATAACCCACCACGACCATCGGTACCTAGCCAAAGAGCAGGGGCTGTTTGTTTTTTCTGAGAAGAGCCCTGGCTCTCCACTTTTCTTGCCGCGTGGCGCGCACATCTTCAACACCCTCGTCTCTTTTCTTCGCGCCCAACATCAACAGTATGGATACGAGGAGGTTATCACGCCTACATTCTACAAGAGCTCGTTATGGATGCGCTCTGGCCACTGGGTCAAGTACCGAAATGATATGTTCGACGTGCTGAGCCCCGGCGAAAGGTGGAAAGGCAAAGGCGGCCATGAGCACTACGCGCTCAAGCCTATGAATTGCCCTGGCCACTGCCTCTTGTTCCAGTCGAGGCTCCGAGGCTACAAGGAGTTGCCTATAAGATACACGGACTTTGGCTCACTCCATCGGAATGAACCGTCCGGGACGTTGTCTGGTCTGACTCGACTCAGAAGATTCCATCAAGACGACGGACATATCTTTTGCGCGCCCTCGCAGGTCGCACAAGAGATCTCGTCGACGCTGGAGTTTGTCGCAATGGTCTACGACACCTTCAAGCTCCCTTCTTTCAAACTTGTTCTGTCAACAAAGCCACAGCAAAATTTCATCGGGCAGGATAAGGACTGGGAGATGGCTGAAGCGGCGCTGAAGGAAGCTCTGGTCAGCAGCGGGCAGGAGTGGTCTGTCGCCGAAGGAGAGGGGGCCTTTTATGGCCCCAAGATCGACATCATCTTGGACGACGTGCGAGGAAGGCAGCACCAGACGGCCACCCTGCAGCTCGACTTTCAGCTGCCGGGGAGGCTGGGCCTGGAATACTCGACCGCAGATGGGATCGACGTCCCCGTCATCATCCATCGAGCTATATATGGTTCCGTCGAGCGGTTCATGGCACTATTGATCGAGCACTACCAAGGGAAATGGCCCTTTTGGCTGAGCCCTCGACAAGCGATCATCCTCACGGTGAACTCGACGGACGACATCACAAGCTATGCCCGCCAGATATGCTCGTTGATACAGGGCCGAGCAGCCGCAAAGGGCGAAGCCGGTTCCGTGCTACGCCCTCAGCCTATCTATGCGCCACGCTTCGCTGTCGAGGTGGATGACAGTGCGATGAGTTTGCAAAGGAAGATCAGCAGGGCCAAAGATAGAGGCTACAACATGATCATGGTCGTCGGCTCTCGCAACCCGCCCCAAGGAACCCTCGAACTCGACATCACGCATACCGCCCGCAAACTCCCGGCCCGCCAGATACTATCAAGCGTTCTGGACCCGCATCACGCGGGCGGGGATGTTGCTGAGAACCCAGATGTCATCGGCGACGGCCGCAGTGTGACCATGCGGCCGCAGCAGGTGTATGAGTACTTCTGCCAACTCTCGGGGGCCTACGAGTAGCATAAACATGACCATCCAAGCTTAATACCATCAACAGAGTCGCATCGGAAATACGTATATCATCTTGCTGGATCATTGGAAGGTCTTCAGTTCAGTGGGCTGTACTCCCTGACTCGTACATACGTAATTGGATGCCATACGGTAGATGACGGCACGTGATTGGATCACAAGCCCATAATTAGTGCAGTCACACGCGGCTCCTGGAAATCACGGGGGCTCACAACCTCCAGGCCCCAAAAACACATTAGCGTCCTCGACGCGTTGCGACAGGATATCTGTCAGGTGTTGGGGCATGGGAGATGGCTCCCAAGAGTACTGACACCCAAGGCTCCGACACGAAAGTATCGGCTACCGCTGGGGTTTATTGGTTCATGACGCCGGACTCAGCGTCAGGAAGCTCGCCGCCCACTTCAAGCGCGGAACCGGAAGCCACGATGACGGACTCGGCGGCGGAAAGCTCGCGATCGTCTTCGAGTGCCGAATCGGGGGAGAACAGGACCAATCAGGACAACGAGGCATACCAGAAGAACGGGGCAGACCAGCAGAACGGCGCCGATGATGACAACGAGGCCGACCAAGACAACGAATCCGAGAAGGACAAGCCTCGTCTGACGGACCGCGAGAAGAAGACGAACCACATCTCGTCCGAGCAGAAGCGGCGAGCGTCGATCCGCGGAGGCTTCGATCGTCTGACCGAACTCGTGCCCGGGATTCGAGGCCAGGCCCGGAGCGAGGCAGTCGTTCTCGCCAAGACGGTGGAATTCGCGCGAGAGCAAGTGTTGGAGAGACTGTCCCTAATCAGACGGATCGAGGCGCGCGGCGGCATCGTCCCCGATCACTCCAAGGACGCCATTGTCGACTACGAGAGCAAGCAGGCGAAGGCAAAGAAGGAGGTGGAGGGAGAGAGAGAGGAAGACAAAGAAGCAGAAGGAGCGCGGAAGAAAGTCCAAAAAGGTGAGAGAGTGGCCGAAGCAGCGGGAGAGGCCATAGGAGAGGGAGAAGCAGAGGGAGACGGCGACGACGAGCAAGAGAACGCAAAAGAGGCACAGGCAGACAAAGCGGGGTGTGATGCGGTGGACGACAACGCCCCCTAGCGATGTGGCCCGGTCTCTGTCCTGTCATCGATAAGCCAGGATAGGAAGCGGGTCTTGATCCTCGAACTCGGCCGCTCGAGGCCTCACTTGCAGTCGACGCGGACCTTTTCGAAGCACAACAGCACATCTCTACGTCTCACGTCTCCGCGGATATGCGCTCCATTCTGGGGAGAGAAAAAAACAGGAAATTTTTGGCCACTGGCCAGGGATTGGTATAGAAAACTCTCTGGGGTGAGTAGCCCATGTCATCCACCTCCCCCCAAGAAATAGATCCTTTGGAGGGACTATCGGCATGGAAGGATAGTCAGTGGAGAGATGAGGGGTGTGAAGATGACTCACTGACTGATTAACATCAAGTGCAGCAAGCAAGCATGAGAGCAAGCAAGCAAGGGAGTTAATCGTGCGATTGCACTTACGTCTTGCATTTACGTCCTGCATTTACGTCGTGCATTTACGTTCGGCGCATAGGGATGCATGGCTCGGATGCATGGCAGCGGAGACCTCCTTCTCCTTCTTTTGTGATGTTTACCTCAAAGAAATCATCTCAATTTCTTTCTTCTCTGAATTGTCACAAACTTTCTCTTGATTGTCACAAGGGCGAGAATAACTTGTTCACAACAGGGTTCTCTCAGTTGTACATACTGTAGCTTACTTGCATTGGATATTGTACCTGGTCGCAGTGTGTTTGTTTGTTTGTTTGTTTGTATTCCTACACCATTCTAGCACTAGTGTATCTAGGCTATGCTGGGTCCACTATGAAAACAGGCTAGGAAAACCCCTAGGGGTGAAAAACCTCCCCCTGCAGCGCTTTGCTAGCGCTATCCTATCGAGTCACTGCGGAACGTGGGGGGGGGGGGGGGGGGGGGGTGGCTGACTAGTAGCCAGCGGCCAGCTGCTCCTGAGCCCAGGAGAACTGGGGAAGAACACCGTGGCGAAGGATCCATGTTGTAAGGGCGGCGGCGGGCCACGGGTGCGAGATCATCACCTGGTAGTCAGTAGTGGAGGCCGCAGCAAAGAGGCTGCAGCGTGCACGTTGCAGCCGAGGGCAGTCCATCACCACATGCCTGGCAGTCTCCCACTGCGCCCCGCAGCTGCAGGCCGGCGTCGGGAAGTCGGGAGCCCGTCGCTTGCAGAGGAAGGTTGCCAGCCCAATCTTGCCTGTCCGGACTTGTGTCAGAATACTGCTCTGAGCCTTCGACAAGCCGGCGCGGAGCCGGAGGGCCGACCGGTATGGCATCTTGTCAGGCTTCCAGTTGTCAACCCCTCCGGGGCCTGGGTCTAGCAGCTGGGTTTGTGGTGGAGGCCCTCCGTGAAGCTCGTGCCATCGTTCCCAGCACCACTGTTCTGCCAGCAGGCGGGCGTGCCAAACAGTCCGTGGGGGCGTGCCTGGCGGGGGGGTGGCGGTCCGCCCACGGCGGCAGGCCAAGGCATCCCTTGGTGGATTCTAGGGCCCGCTGGGGCCAGAGAATTGATTTGGCCCAGTGGTGTCGTGCCTGGCCCGGTGGGATGTGGGTGCGCCGGCGTCGGCCCGGGCGTTGTGTGAGTTGTCGCTTGAGCCGGTCGCAGGCTTCGCGGATTTCTGCTTGGACTCCGGAGGCCTCCATTCGGGTGCGGGCCTGCAGCTGTAATCGTGCCATGTGTGCGCTTAGTGGTGGGACTGCCGCTTCGCTCTCCAGCTGCCGCCGGCTTGTCGCCTTAAATCCGCCGGTGACTGTGCGGAGGCAGCGCTGCTGCTGCCGCTCCAGGGCATCCCCGATCCACCGGCGGTGGGCTGGCCGGGGTCGCAGTGTGTAGTGGTGGCAAGAGTTGAGTTGATCCAAAGAACGAATTCTCATATACTTGGGAGGAAATCTCCACGACATGGGAATTGTATTCTAATCTGCACATCTTCCTCGGACAGTTCTACCCAGCTCATTCTTCGTCAAGCTCTTCCTTCTCGTCCCCTTCCAAGCCTTCGGCGTCCGTGAGTCCTTCCGACGCCAGTTCGGTCTGCACCATGATGTTCTCGATCACCTTCAGCGTCGTCCGCAGTGGCAGACCGACGACGTTGTCGTACGTGCCCTCGATCCTCTCGATCAGCACCGACCCCGTGCCCTGGATCGCATAACCGCCCGCCTTGTCGACGCCCTCTCTCGTGTTGACGTACGCTCGCAACAGGTCGTCCGTGACTGCGAGGCCGTACAAAACAGGTCAGCTCTTTCTCTTGTGGGGGGGGGGGGGGGGGGGGGGGGGGGTGGGGGGTTTCTCGCTGACGAGGTAGAGAACAAACACATTTGGCCGCTGTGAACAGCAAGACCAAAAAAACATTTTTCTCCTCATTCTACGCACCTTCCTTGTCAAAATGCACAATCGTCTCGTCGACACCCGTCTCAAGAGCGTAGCCGGGCGAGACGGCGCTCTCGAGCGGGGCCATGCCCACGACGGCGGTGTAGACCTTGTGGCTGAGGCCGTCGCGCAGGACGCGCAGCATGCCGAGGTGATCCTTGTCGCTGCGCGGCTTCTCCATGATGGCGCCCACGTGTGAGACGACGACGGTGTCGGCCGCGACGACGAGCGCCGGCTCTCCCGCGCGCGAGTCAATCTCCTGTCGGTACACCGTCATGGCCTTCTTCTTGGCCGTCTCGAGCACGTACTCGAACGGCGATAGCGACTTGGACAGGTTCTCGTCCGCGCCGGACGGGATAATCTGGGCGTGGCCCAAGCCGAGCTATAGTCCCTTTCGAAAACGCAAATGCTTAGAAGAGAACATGAACGTCTACGGTCTTATAGGAATGGGGGAGGGAGAGGGGGAGGACGAGCATATTTGATGTCGTCTCTATTCCCATCCCTAACCATAATCGGGACCACTACCGTAGCTCTACCAAAAGCGGATGCTTTTGCTGCTGCTGCTGCTGCTGCTGCTGCTGCTAGGTGCTCCGACTGGCTCACGATGAACGAAAATGCCGTACGTACATGTGCCAAGAGCTGTCTCCGTCGCGGCGACGCCGACGCAAGGATAACCCGCTTTCCTCTCAGCGCCGTCAGGGCCGGGAGCTCCAATGGCGGCGGAGGGCCCCGCATTCGTGGCCGGACCATCGTCGTCTGCGCCGCGGCTTCATAAGACGGGGGCGGCTCCGCTGGAACCAGTTCTTCCTTCTTGTCGGCCATGCTTGGATACTCGACCGGATTGTAGTCGAAGCGGAGATGTTCGAGAACAGTTAACGACAGAGTAGCTGAAAGGGCACGCGCGGTTGGAGGGACATGACGAGCTGCGGGTCAGCCTTACCTAAGCTGCAAGACCCATGCAGCCTTAAAGTAAGGCTTATCTTACGCCAAAACGAGCATGCTTGTAGGTTACGTAATACTTGGTACGAGCATCAGAGCTCAATTCGAGAACACTGACAGATGCGACAGCTAAGTTGCCCAGACCGTGCCCAGACGTACGGAGTACTTCCGTATACGTTCTGGAAGTACGAGTAAAAGTGAGAGGAAAATTCAGGACCTTCATGTGGGTCACGTGCACATCCCCACATTAGCCCTAACATTCCTCGGTGATCTACTCGCTATGACGTCATCAAGTCGCTTAGCAAGAGTCACGGATATACGTATGTAGATGAAGGATTATTTTGTGACTGTTTTGTGGGCCCCCTCCGGGAACCGCCACCAAAGGGCAAGATCCTTCCAGCTGAGACCGTTTTCTGTCCGGCGTCAGTGGATTTGCCGGTACTCTAGCAGAAGTTTTAAAGATCGCCGGCCATACGAGATGTAGTGGCTTGTTGCCTCAGGCGGCCTTCATTTCAACCCACCGTCAACTGAAAAGCGTCTGCATACATCTGAGATCTCAAGGATCACTTTTGACAGATCAATTAGTCAGCTGCTACCGGCAGTGACCTCACCATCTAGCCTATGCTCCGCGGACGGAGAAGTCGAGGCACATGAAGTGCACCGATACGTACCGTACACTACGAAGCGGGTCAAACAGTCAGAGGCTACTGGCATGACAGCCTGAGAGATGAGAGAGTCCCATCTTTCGGACATCTACGTTTGGTAGATCACCTATTCTAGAGCAATTGAAGCGAATCGAACCTCACTTACATTGAGCGGCCTGGAGCACTTCCTCACAGGCTGCTGCTCGGCTTTCCTGTCTAACGGCTACGACCGCTCCCCTCTGCGCCGGCAACCACTACCAAACTTATTCTCATCAACCTCAACGTTTTGTCTGTGTTGTCAACTCTATAGCCTGAATCTTTCAAATCATCCCTGTTCCCCAAATCGCTCGTCAATCCAGCGGTACCGAGGGTCGTCTGTGAGGCTGCTGGCCTTACCTCTACTCGCCGTCCAGATGGTAGCCATGGAAGACGCCGATCTGCTCCGGTGGTACCTCGGACTGCATGCCAGGGCGCTCGATCTCGTGAGCGACTATGCGGGGAACGAACGTTTCATCATAGAGGGGGACTCGCTGCTGTTGCACTGCTTCGGCGACGACAGGATCGACCTGGATGGTTAGCTCGCTGCTGCATGCCTTGCTTTCGGCTCTGTCGGTGTGGCTGACTTTGCATGGGGACCAGACGGATTTCAGCTGCTTCATGCGGCGTATACCGTTGAGCTTTTCTTGCAGGCCCTTGTTCAGAGACATTGTAACTTCCACGTGGTGTTCATCGATGGTCAGCGCTCCGGCTGTGCTTCCCTTGGCGTTCCAGACCTACGTGGCGCTGACGAGATCTACAGACAATGCGCTACTGTGTGTTCCGCCCAAGCATATCGAGCTCAAGAATCGGTACCTCTTGGCTCGCTCCGCCATCATCCGACATCTCAAGCATCATCTTCCTGGGAGCCATGATGGGCTGGAGATCCACACGTTCGCCTCGGTCCAAGGTCCGGACTTTGGTGACTATCTCGGCTCCGCCTCTGTGTACTTCATCATGTGCCATGACGGAGCCGAAGCTTCCCAAACAGGCAAGGGTAGCCTTCCCCCGACGAATGCTACCCATGCCGAGGCGCAGAAAAGAGGCTTCAGGGGTTTAATTCGTCATTTCATCTTGCAAGGGTACGATGTTGCGCTGGTCAACAATTTGGACGTGCGGGATAGCAAGGTGAGCCCGTGGTTCTTCAATGCCGTGGTATCTGGTATTGTTCTGACTATGGCGCCTTTTACGCAAGGTCATTGCCATGGTGGTGGAGGGAAGACGTGAGGACTTCAGGGGATCGACTCGGAAGCCGCGTGGAAATTTCAGGCCCAGTCCCGCAGGGATATCTGGCGACTCAAAAATGGCGAAGATCAGCGCCGATGAGAAGTCGGACGGCTTGAACGGCCATGTGCAGAGTCCGAGATTTCCGAGTTCAAGATACGAGCCCCTTAGGTCTTTGGCGAAGCGACTGGAAGGCACCAATCTGTGCCGACAACGCCTTGTCTTCGCCATCTGGACCGTTGCAGAGTTGATGTCCAAGGATTCGGATCAGGATCAGCAGACCATAGCATCCGCCTTTCTGTTGCACGCCGTGCTGCTGAGCCATCTACAGCTGCATACTCGGCACGTGAAGGAGGCGAGGTTTGCCGATCAACCCTCCAGTCGAGAGTACCGCTCTTTCCTCGACGACTTCGCGTCTTTGGCGCGATCGGCGATAGATCACGCCGGCTCAGACCAGCTTTTTGATGAATCGAAGGTGCCATGCGACGTCGTGGACCTGATCGATGGACGGCTCCTCAAGATGGTCATTTCCGCTCTACAGGGAAGGATGGACCCCTCCAATTTACTGCCCAAGGACATCGTCGCGGACTTTAACTTGGCTGCTAGCATGGTTGAAGCCCGCACCGGAACCCGTCTGAGCCTCGGCAGCGAGCATCATCTAGAGACCCAGATCATACCGGCGCCTTCGGTCAAGAGAAGGCGGGCCGAAGTTCTACGGTTCTCGAATCCGATTTTCGATCGGCACCTTCAGTCGGTGAATATCGACGTCGTCGTTCAAGACCGCAAAGATGCCGAGAACGCCAAGGGCAGGATCTTCAAGGAGATCAGCCACTGGCAGAACCCGAACCGACCCATGGACAGGGTCAAAGCGCTCAGCACCATGGACGATCTCCAGCGAAAACGCGTCCTCAGGTCGAATCAGCGACGCATGGACGAGATGATGAAGTATGCCGCGAGCCTGACCAACGCCGCTGGAAAGACGCTGAGCCCGCAGACCGTCATCGTCCAGAAGGAAGGCAAGCCTCAGCCGCCGGCCACGTCCGCCTCGACGACCACGACAAAGCCCGACGCTGCAGCCGGGCAGGCCAAGGGCAAATCAGGGGGAAAGAAGCCCGTGGCGGGGCACAAGCAGTCTCTTCAAAAGCTCATGGACACCAAAAAGGACGCGGATCTGAAGAAGACCTTCGCTTCGTGGGGTCTCGTGAGGCAGGGTCTGGACAAGGTGCACGACCCAGAAACGCGATACCAAAGGACGAGGTCCTACCTTCAAGGGCTTGCCGACGAGAAGGCCGACGTTCTGAACGCCGAGGTGGTGCTGTACAGCGTACAGCCGCTACTATCGATGTGGGCAGGTTACTGCCGAAAAGGTCAAAAGGAGGATGGTTACAGCATCGCTGCGCTCGTCTGGAGCACGCTCCATCGTCTAAGCGATCTGCAGGACGGCTTGACCATGGCCATCGCCAAGCACGCTCAGGAGGTCTTTCGGCTACTCGGGCTACGAGCCAGCGACTCGCTGTCGTCCGTTACTGTCGAACGAGCCCTCACCTTCACGTTCAGCGTCCCGGCCACATCATCCTACAATCTGTCCGTCGAGATGTCGACGCAAGACTTTCAGCTGCACCACTGTGGCCCGTATCTGGATCGCAACATGGACTCGCAGCCTGACCCTCGCGTCTCGTTCAACCCGGATCGTTGGCAGCGCCAGGTCCTCGACGAGCTGGATGCGAACAACAGCGTCTTCGTCGTCGCCCCGACCAGCGCCGGTAAGACCTTCATCAGCTTCTACGCGATGGAAAAGGTCTTGCGGCAAGACGACGATGCCGTCCTGGTGTACGTGGCGCCCACGAAGGCGCTCGTGAACCAGATCGCGGCGGAGGTGCAGGCGCGCTTCTCTAAGAAGTACAGGCACGCCGGAAAGGGCGTCTGGGCGATCCATACGCGCGACTACCGCGTGAACAATCCGGCCGGTTGCCAGATCCTGGTGACGGTACCGCACATCCTGCAGACGATGCTGCTGAGCGCTTCGAACGCCAGAACCTGGGCTCCACGCGTCAAGTGTATCATCTTCGACGAGATACACTCCATCGCTCAGTCCGAGGACGGGGTCGTGTGGGAGCAGCTGTTGCTCCTCGCTCCGTGCCCGATCATCGCGCTTTCGGCCACGGTAGGGAACCCGGAGGAGTTTAACGACTGGCTAGCGGCAACGCAACGCTCGTCCGGGCTTCACCTGACCATGATCCAGCATCACCACCGCTACTCCGACCTTCGGAAGTTCACCTACGAACCTCCGGAGAGGTTCGGGTTCGCGGGCCTGCAGAAGCGATGGAAACTGGGGCAGGTCGGCCTCGACGGGATACCTGGCTTCCAGTTCTTCCACCCGGTTGCGAGTCTGCAGAACAAGTCCCGCGGAATCCCTGCCGATCTTTCGCTCGAAGCGCGAGACTGCCTCACACTGTGGCAGGCAATGGCGAGGCATCAGACCCCTGACTTCCCCGTGCCCAAAAGCCTGGATCCGAATACCGGCCTCCGAGGACAGATCAAGAAGATCGACGTCATCAAGTGGGAGAGGGAGCTGAAGAAACTTTTGCTCGTGTGGATGGCCAGTCCGCATTCACCTTTCCGCGAAGTGTACCAGGATCTGAGCATGCCTCTCGAAGCTCCCCGCTCCGAAGCCGTACAGGTATCGCCCGCCTCGCTGAGCCCCGAGCTTGCGGAGCCCGTAGATCGAGAGAGTCTCGCCGACACCGCCCTTCCCCTGCTGACAGACCTGTACGAGAGGAATGCTCTGCCGGCGATCTTGTTCAACTTCGACCGATCGCAGTGCGAAGCCCTTGCTCACGCGGTCCTGCGTCGCCTTGAACAGGCGGAAACGTCGTGGAAGGAGTCGAGTTCGAAGTGGCAGACCCTCGTAGACGGTTACGAGAAATGGAAAGCCAGCAAGGCTTCCAAGCCGGCTCGAGCAATCAAAGCCAAGGGGAAGAAAGACGACGGCGCCGAACGTCTGTCGAAAGCCGATCAGGAGAGAGATTCGGCGGACCAGGAGTCGAATCGCTTCGAGTCATTCGACCCGTCGGCGCCACGTGAAGAATTCAGCTTCGCCGACGTCCCGAAGGCGGAGAAAGTCGAGATCGAGGACTATTTCAGAGGGCTGACGCGCGAGGGCGTGGATCAATGGCTGATGGCGGCCCTCACCCGCGGCATTGGGGTCCATCATTCGGGAATGAACCGCAGGTACCGCCAGACGTAAGTTCCCCTTGGTGCCCATTCCTGTCTCAGGCGGCCACGTGCTAACAGACGGCGTAGCGTTGAGATCTTGTTTCGAAAGGGCTATCTAAGAGTCGTCATTGCTACAGAGACGCTGGCTCTTGGTATCAATGTTCGTGCAGACCTGTTACCCTTTCCGCTCTCACTTCTCGCAGCCATCTCCCGAATCTCTTCCGACCTGAAAAATGCCATCTCCTTCCACTCGTTCCGTCATACTAATTTGCCATTTAGATGCCTTGCAAGACTGTCGTCTTCAGCGGCGACAGCGTTTTCTTGACCGCCCTCAACTTCCGGCAGTGCGCGGGTCGAGCAGGACGTCGAGGCTTCGACATCCTGGGCAACGTCGTGTTCCATGGACCCTCGTTCGACAAGGCCAGTCGTCTACTGAGCTCGAGCCTCCCCAATCTGAGTGGCCAATTCCCCATGACGACGTCTCTTGTGCTGCGACTCTTCACGCTGCTGCACGACTCCAAGGACTCGGAGTACGCTAAGCGAATCGTCAGCTCGCTGCTGTCGCAGCCGAGACTCTATCTGGGCGGCGAGATCCTCAAGGAGCAAGTGCTCCACCATGTCCGCTTCTCGATCGAATATCTCCGACGCCAGCGTCTTCTCGGCGCGCACGGCGAGCCTCTCAACTTTACGAGCTGCGTCTCGCATCTCTACTACACCGAGAACAGCAGCTTCGCATTCCATGCTCTGCTGAAGGCCGGCTTCTTCCACGCATTGTGCGCCGATGTCAACGAGAAGCCCGCGATAGTCTTGCGACAGCTGATGCTGGTCATGGCGCACCTGTTCGGCCGGCGCCCACTCCGAACGGCCGACATCGAGTTCATCGAGGAGACGGTCAAGACCTCTCCGTCGATCGTCTTCCTGCCCGAGCTCCCGAGGAAGGCCAGGAAAATTCTTCGGGAGCACAACGAGGAGACGCTCGACATCTTCACCACCTACGTCAAGACCTTTGCCGAGCAACGCATCACGTCCGACGATAGGTCACTACCGCTGACGGGCCTCGAGGTCGGCAGCGCCCAACCGCTATCCGTTGCCGCCCTCAAACAACTGCCTTCAACGACGGCCCGATCACCCTTCGTTGCGCTGTCCGGTCACTCGGACAACTTCACGTCGATCAGCGATCTCTGCAGCTCCACCCGCGCAGGCATATTCTTGGAGAAGTCCATCGTTCCCCAGGTCGACGTGCCGTCCGACACGCCGCTCAACGCCTACCTCTACGACTTCTTCATGCACGGATCCGTAGAGCCGCTCGCAAAAGCGAACGGTATCCGCAAAGCGGACGTATGGTTTGTCCTCAAGGATTTCTCGATGGTGTTGGCCACCGTCGTGATGAGCTTGACCAACTTCCTAAAGGGAGGGGGCCTGGACGACGAGGACATCATGAATGTCTTGGACGACGAAGCGATAGCCGAGGAAGAGGCTCAAGCAGATACGCCAAAGGAGAAGTCGGAGGTGGCATCAAAATCGGAGACCAACAAAGTCCCGGAGCTGAAGAGGGTCTCAAGGAAGAAGAAGGATGTTCCCGACAGCTGGGATACTGCAGCAGGCGATGAAGACGATGACGACGAGCCGGACGATATGGACCAGGAAGCCGAAGCATCCTCCAGCACCAACAGTTCGAGTGAGGATGGCGATGGTGACGAGGTCGATGACGATGACAGCAGCAGCGGCATGGATGCCGAGAAGGGCCTCTCGAACGTGCTCGCGGCCATGAAGCTATTGCAGGCGGACTTTGACCTGAAGTTCCGCGCAATGTGGGCTTGAACTGTGCCTTTTGGGCTAGGCCTTTTTCTTTCCCCGTCTATGTCGAAAGGGCGCAGAGGATCTTTTGCTTGATGCGGTTCAATACTTTTGCATTTCCAAAAAGTTCACAGAGATTTCAGACTGCGCTGGGGGATACTGTTGTATGAAGAGTTCATCTAGTCAAACAACAGCTCAACGATTCATTCTTGCGTGCTTGTTCAAGTTCATGTGCTTTTCGCTGTTCTTCCCCGTCCTTCCGTCAACGTATCTTATCGCTCCTTTCTGCTGGGTGCGAGTCTAGAGCTGTACACGCGCACGTCCGTACTCCGTACGCTGGAGGAACGAGGGTATCTAGGCTGGAACAGGTTAGGTCTCCTACTCTACACTTCTGCTTGCCCACCTGTGCCATTCCGGGCCTGGGTTACCGCTATGAGGTCCTTGGAGGTGTAAGGAGCTCACTGATGCCCTACAGTCCAATGTCGTCATTCCGTGCAAGTAGCTTACAGTAGTGGGAGGGTTACCTCGCTCTTCTCGGAATTGATACAACCAGTTAATGGCTCCGGACAGTTTCCCCCCAGCATAATCTAGTCTAGCTAGAACTCGATGGCCACAACCAGCTTTGTAGAGGAAGCTTGCGCACTCCGCTCAGAGCTACAGCGACTCATAGAAGTAGCCAGTCCCACTGCCGACAAGACCCAGGTGAACGGGGGACTACTCCGGCAGATCGCCAGACACCTGCAGGCATCAATCACACAGACGGAGACCCCTAACATCAACGCCGCAACACCGCCCACCCGCCACAACACCACTGAGCCCACCCTGAGGACCATCCTTGAAGTGGTTCAGCACATCAAGCAACAACTAGATACCAGCCCACCACCACCCAATGGTGACAACTCCTACACAGTGGTGGCCTGGTGAGGTGCTGGCACACACCAACCCCACAGCAACAACAACAACTGCCTGCACCACCACAGCCTACAGGACTCCCCTGACACAAATTCAAAACAGTTATAGTCCATACCAGAGACCTGAATCAGGTGGCAGGCCTATGGCGAGTAGCCTGCAAGGAGCTTCTGGAACACATCCAGATGGCTGGTGGCCACACCCCACAGATTATTGCGATCTGCCACATGACATGTGGAGACTTGCTTATTGGAACACAGACAGAAGCAGTCCACCAGAGCCTCAAGGATAATACAACATGGCTGGAACAGATGGCCCCCTCTGTGACTATCAAGAGGCACACCTACACAGTTGCTGCCCATAGCATTCAGGTCACCAGCATGAACACAGCATCACAAAGCTGGGCCATCAAGGCCCTGCTACAGCAAAATCAGTGACTACACCCAGAGCTCCACATTGAACAGCTCACCTGGCCCAAATCTGCAGAAGTCAAACAATACTCCACACTACACATTGTCACGGTTCTGGCCCCGTTGCATATCTGGCACAAGTCACGCACCTTGCCGGGAAGTTCCATCTGCACTGTTGCCTGTTTGCTCCGCCGTTGCCTGATCCCCTGCCTATAAGAACTTCTCCTGCTCCCCCAGCTTCTTCTCTTCTTTTCTCTTTTTCTTCCTTCCTGGTCTTTCGTCTTGTACATCAATCCAAGTCTCAAGTCTCAAGCCAAGTCAGGTCAAGGTTACTGAATCAGTTAGGCTTGAGTTCTGCTCTGCCATTGCCTTGTCACACTACGAAAGACCTACCCAACCATAACACACTTCACCAAGCCACGTTCACGTCCTTGTCATGTCTCAACAACCAGACCAAGCCATGCCAGTTGCTGGAAATGACAAGTTCCTTCGCAATATGTTTGCAGAGTTCATGCGAATTCAAGCTACTAACACTACTCCCAAGTCCAAGTCCGAACGTACTGCTGACCCAGAGATCTTCAGTGGCGATAGTGGAAACACGGAAATCACGCATGAGAAGCTTGAGAGCTTTATCACATCACTGTCACTCAAGATGACGCTCAACGCTGACCGGTACCCCACGGAAACATCGCGGATTGCGTACGTCTTTTCACACACGACTGGCACTGCGCAGTCCTACATCTCAGCTAAGATCACAGCTGGCCAGTACATTGACTGGCACGACATTGTCCAAGATCTCCGGAACACCTTCTCTGACCCAGACCCAGAGTTCCTAGCTCAGAGAAAGCTCATCGCCTTACGTCAGGCCAACCGTTCCTTTGCTGAGTTCTTCACAGAGTTCAATCGGTATGCTCCACGCACAGACTTCAACAACAAGGCCTTGAAGTGCCATCTTCGATACACTGTCTCTGAAGAGCTTGCCAAGCAGCTTGTCAGCATCAACCTCAAGGACATCAGCTATCAGAAGCTTGTTGAGGAATGCCAGCTGCAGGACAACCAGTTACGTGCCACTTCTGCCAACTCTCGCCGTCCACGTCAAGCACCTCCCACCCAAGCCTCAGTTCCACAGTCAGGAGCTTCAGTTCTGTGTCCAGGGTTCATCAAGCCAGCCTTCACGCCACAGCCACCAAGTCCTACCATGGATCTCAGCCGCTCTAAGCTGACGCCAGAAGAGCGAGAACATTGCCGAAGCAAAGGCCTCTGCTTCTACTGTGGGAACCAAGGTCATGTCTCAACCTTCTGTCCAGTGAAAAGCATGCCTGTTGTTGCCACCACTACGACCACCACCAAGTCTGCCACTGTTGAGACTACTCCAGAGTCGGAAAACAAGTAGTCCTTGGTTATTGTCACGCCCAAGGACATGAAAAGGATCTCCATGTTGGCTATCTGTCTCCAGACCAGCAATTGGACAGTAAGTGCTTGTTTCTTCCTTGTATCCTAGATGGGAAATTCAAGTGCAATGCTCTTATTGACTCTGGCTGTTCAGCATTTGGCTGTATTGGTGCTTTCTTTGCGCAATCTCTTCACCAAGAACCTCTCCCCTACCCACGCATATTGTGATTGTTCGATGGCAAGACATCACAAACCACACATCTCGCCAAGACAATCATGACCACAGCACATGGCGTGCACCAGGAGGAAGTCTCTCTCTTTGTGTCTCCTGGTCTTCACTATGATGTGATTCTGGGGATGCCATGGCTCCAGAAGCACAGGCCACACATTGATTGGACAAACACCTTAATCATGTTCAAGTCAGATCACTGCTGATCTGCATGCCTCAAGTCAAACAATGGCTATCCAATCTCTTTGGATCTTGAAGCCAAGATGTCTGCTGGAAAGTCTCAGGATCCCAAGCCTCTTTCTGCCACGCCAATCCTCATCAATGCTGCCGCATTTTCTCTCCTTGCTGCCAAGCCAGATCACCAGGTGTTCAGTGTTTCTCTGAGAGACATTGAGCAGATGTTGAAGCCAAAGAAGTGCGTGGATCCTGCCACACTTCTCCCTGCTCAGTACCACAAGTTCCTGGACGTCTTCAGCAAGGATGACGCTGACAAGCTTCCTCCTCTACGCCCAGGAGTTGACCACAAGATCAAGATGGAACCAAGAACCCAGGCACCCTCTGGACCTCTGTACGGCATGAGCAGAGAAGAACTCGAAGTTCTCAAGAAGTACCTGACAGAGAACCCGAACAAGGGCTTCATTCAAGCATCTTCATCACCTGCTACTGCACCAGTCCTCTTTGTCAAGAAGCCAGGAGGTGGATTGCATTTCTGTGTAGACTACAGAGCACTCAACGCTATCACCATCAAGAACTGTTACCCCCTACCACTGATCCGGGAGATGTTGGACCAGCTTTGCAAAGCTGTGTGGTACACCAAGCTTGATATTGTTGGTGCCTTCAACTGTATCCAGATAAAGGAAGGTGAAGAATGGAAGACTGCGTTCCGCACATGCTCAGGCCTCTACGAATACCTTGTCATGCCCTTTGGTCTTGCCAATACTCCAAGCACGTTCCAGAACTACATCAATGATGTTTTGGGACCTGACATTCTTGACGTCTTTGGCACTACCTATGTGGATGACATCCTTGTCTACAGTCAGACACTCAAGAAACACCGGAAGTACGTCAAGCTTGTTCTCAGTCGACTACGAGATGCAAGCCTGCAAGTTGACATCTCCAAGTACGACTTTGAAGTGTATCAAGTCAAGTACCTTGGCCTCATCATTCAGTCTGCCACTGAAGACGGCTGACCCAGATCTGTGAGTATGGACCTAGCCAAGACTGACGCCATCAAGGAGTAGAAGCCTTCTGCCAGTCTCAAGGAAGTGCGGAGCTTCATTGCCTTTGCAAACTTCTACCACCGGTTCATCAAAGACTTTGCCAAGCTTGCATCCCCGCTCACAGCTCTGACCAAGAAGAATGTTGCCTTCAAGTGGGAAACCCCAGAGCAGCGCTTGTTTGAAAGCATCAAGAAGGCGTTCAGCACTGCACCCATCCTGCAGTACTTTGATCCGGAGAAGGAGTGTGTTGTTAAGACTGATACTTCTGACTACGTCTCTGGTGCTGTCCTGTCACAGCCAGACCATGAAGGAGTTCTACGCCCTGTTACCTTCTTGTCACACCGCCACCTGCTGGCAGAATGCAACTACGAGATCTACAACAAAGAGTTGCTGGCAATTGTCTGTGCCTTTGAAGAATGGCGAGCAGAGCTTGAAGGATCTCCAGAACCTGTCAAAGTGATCTCTGATCACAAGAACTTGGAGTACTTCATGTTGTCAAAGTGCCTTTCCTGCCGTCAAGCCTGTTGGAGCGAGTTCTTGTCACACTTCAATTTCAAGATCAGCTACTGTCCAGGCAGTCAGTGCAAGGCCAACACCCTCACTCGACGTTCCCAAGACCTCCTGTCAGACAGCGATCCCTGTCAAGACTTCATAGAGCAAGTTGTCCTCAAGCCCAAGAATCTTGCACATTCAGAGGTTCAAGTCAAGCCCATCCAGATCCTGAGACGTTCAGAAGCTGCACCAGTTGACACTGAACCTGATACTACACCTCTTTCAGACATCATCCAAGCTGCCTATAACAACCTTGCTGAAGGTGAACCAGTAGCAACAGTGTCACAGATACTAAGAGATGGTGTCAGGCACAGTCGAGAAGTGTCTTTCTCAGACTGCAGCTTGGAAAATGACTGTCTCTTCTACAAGAACTGACTCTGGATCCCTGAGAATGATGAGCTACGCCTACACCTGTTCTAAGAAGCCCATGACCAAGCAATAGCTAGCCACACTGGGATTACCAAGACTCACAATCTCCTGTCTTGTTGGTACTATTAGCCAAAGAAGGTAAACATCATACGGCAGTACATCAGGAATTGTCATGTCTACTCTTAAGCAATGCCTGCCCGTGATCGCCAAGGAGAGCTGCTATCTCTTCCTGTGCCTCAGCAACATTGGCAGGATCTGGCTATGGATTTTATTACTGACTTGCCCAAGTCAAGAGATGCCTGCTTCCCTGGTGCCAAGCACATCTGGGTTATCACTGACCGTCTTACCAAAGAACACCACTTTGTGCCATGTGCTGAGATGATAACCTCGCATCTTATCCAGATGTTCATCCAGTTTGTTATCTGTACCCATGGCTTACCCAGAAGTATTGTCTCAGACAGAGGAGATCAGTTTGTCAGCTTATTCTGGAAAGTACTCTGTGCCCATCTTGACGTCATACTACGACTATCCTCAGAACACCACCCAGAGACAGATGGTCAGACAGAACAAGAGAATCAGGAGCTTGAACACTACCTGAGATCCTATGTCAACTATCTCCAAGATAACTGAGTCCAATGGCTTCCTCTGGCAGAGTTCACACAGAACAACCCCCAGTCTGATTCCTCTAGCATGTCACTGTTCTTTGCCAATAAAGAGTTCTATCCACAGCTCAGCATCACACCCACGAGTGAAGCCTGCAACCAAGATGCTATGGAAATCTCTGGAGAAATAACGCAGATTCTGGAACAGTTGCAAGCTGAACTCCGACTATCCCAGGAAGCTCAAGCTCACGCCGCCAATTTGCATCAAGTCCTGTCACTGTTCTATCAAACTGGAGATCTTGTTTGGCTGAATACCAAGAACATCAGGACACACCACCCATGCAAAAAGCTTGACAACAAGTGGATTGGACTATTCAAGGTGTTGAAGACAATCAGAAGCCGTGCCTGCCATCTGGAGCTTCCACACACTCTCGAGATCCACCCTGTCTTTCATGTTTCCCTTCTACGTCTGACACCTGCTAATCCTATCCCTGGCCAATCAAATGAACACCCTGGCCCTGTCATTGGTCAAGACACAGACAAAGAGTTCCAGGTTGAAGAAATCCTTGACTCCAAGCTAGCAACGTCTTGACAGAAGTTCAAGTACCTGGTCAAATAGTCTGGATGGCCAATTGAAGATGCCACTGAAGAGACTATTGAGCATCTTGACAACACCAAAGACGCCATCTACAACTTCCATGAGAAATACCCAAGGAAACCACAGCCACGGAACTACGCCCACGAGCGGCCTGAGGCTCACAGGAGTTCACCATGTGAAGGAGGGGGGTAATGTCACAGTTCTGGCCCTGTTGCATATCTGGCACAAGTCACGCACCTTGCCGGGAAGTTCCATCTGCACTGTTACCTGTTTGCTCCGCTGTTGCCTGATCCCCTGCCTATAAGAACTTCTCCTGCTCCCCCAGCTTCTTCTCTTCTTTTCTCTTTTTCTTCCTTCCTTGTCTTTCATCTTGTACATCAAGGCAAGTCTCAAGTCTCAAGCCAAGTCAGGTCAAGGTTACCGAATCAGTTAGGCTCAAGTTCTGCTCTGCTATTGCCTCGTCACAACCAATAGGAGAAGAAGAAAAAAAGAAGTTACTCTGGGTGGCAGGTGTTTTGCCAAAAGCCCCACCACAACAATCTGAAGCTCTACAAAAAGTTACAGAAAGCTGAGGCAAGCCTACTATTACAAACCAGAACTGGGAGAATTAGTCTGGCAAGTTTTCTATTCAAAGCTGGAGTTCCAGATTTTCCTACTTCTTTATGTATATGTGGTCAAGCAGAAGAGACAGTGAAACATATCACCTCTTCATGCTCTCTTTACTCAAGTCAAAGACAGCAAGCCTCTTTCAATTCTCAGGATTTCACTTCTATTATTTCAAACCCAGAGCTTCTACAGAAGTTTCTATACTGGTTCATGTCTTTGAAAAGACTAAACCAGTTTAATCTGGCTTTCAAACTCCACTATTCACACTCTAATATCTAGAAGTTTTCTCTCTACCAGTCACTACAAGATTTCCTTTTGCTACATTCCCTAGTCACTCCCAGTCTTCAGTTTTTATTCCTTTAAAAGTTTTCTGAAGAAACTCACTCTTAGCTAGAAGATCTGCATGGCTGAAACGCTACTATCAGTGTAACAATCAAATAAAATAAAATAAAGTAAAATATCAGGAGTAGCTTGAAGGTGCACTGCCAACTTGTTGATCACTGGCACTTCCATCACTGTTTGGTGGTGGGGGGAGAGGTTGTAGATGGTGTGAACCTGGATGGTAGCCAGGATGTCTCTGCACATAGTGTGCAGTGAGAGTGTGGTGATGTCAGGATTGCCAGTGTTGTCTATCTTCCAGCAGTCAGAATCAAGTTGGCTATTGATGTAGAAACAGACTCTGGTGTGAGGTGCTGGTGTGTAGACTAAGTGGAACCCACTGTCTGGGGAGTTGAAGAATGTTGGGTGGAAGGGGTTCTGCCACAGTTCCTGTATCATAATAACATCCAGTTCTGCAGCCACTACAGGCCTGTGGAGCATGGAGGCTATAGTGCTGTTCTTTTCTTTACAGACATTATACTGCAGAATCCAGAGGTGTGGGCTCACAGGTATTTGTCAGTGTGAGGGTGGTGGTCCTGTGGGGAGATGGTGTCTGTCTGGGAGCTGCTAACACTGCTCTGGCTAAGCAGGAAGGGGAGGGAGAGGGAGCTACCCTGGAGAGTGTCTGGAGAACTTCTGAGGTCTGCTGATTCCACATTATGGAAGAGCTTGGGGTCCAGCCACTAGGATATTGCTGGGCTGCCTGGCTGCCATGGGAGTGGTGGCTGTGTGGCTGTTGTCACTGCTACTGCTGCTACTGCTGCAGTCAGGAGAGGTTGGAGAATCACTGTCTTTGTGAGTCTTTTTCAATATCTGCTGGGGGGGGGGGTGGGGTGTGCTGGATGACTGCTAGTGACTGGGGTGGTGGGGAGGTAGGGGTATAGAGGTGGGGTATGTGGTTGGCTGGGGAGAGGGGAGTTGCTGTTGGTGGCCTCTGGTGGGCTGGTGACTGGGCACCTGATCATCACTGGCTTCACTCCTGGCTCTTGCAGAACCTTGCTGGAGTGCTTATTTGAATCACCTGGAGTTGTTTCATCTTCTGGTCACAGACTGGTCAGGCCTTCATCCAGGCTGAGTGGCCTGCTCTGTGGCAGTTGGCACACTTTGCCTTTGAGAGGTTGTCAGCCTTCCTGCACTTCCTGGAGAAGTGCTCTCTGGTGCAGTAGGTATCTTTGGTTGTGTTTCTGCAGGCTCTGGCAACATGGCTGTAGGCCTGGCAGTGAAGGTATTGTGTGAGGTGGGTGGCTCTGTTGTACACCTCACAGGTGTGGATCTCCAAGTCTTTGATTAGTTCTTTGTCAAGTAGGTGGTTGGCCACTGCCATGTTGTAGGTGTTGATGTGTGTGACAAGGCAATGGCAGAGCAGAACTCAAGCCTAACTGATTCAGTAACCTTGACCTGACTTGGCTTGAGACTTGAGACTTGGATTGATGTACAAGACGAAAGACCAGGAAGGAAGAAAAAGAGAAAAGAAGAGAAGAAGCTGGGGGAGTAGGAGAAGTTCTTATAGGCAGAGGATCAGGCAACAGCAGAGCAAACAGGCAACAGTGCAGATGGAACTTCCCGGCAAGGTGCGTGACTTGTGCCAGATATGCAACTGGGCCAGAACTGTGACATTACCCCCCTCCTTCACATGGTGAACTCCTGTAAGCCTCAGGCCACTCGTGGGCGTAGTTCCGTAGCTGTGGTTTCCTTGGGTATTTCTCATGGAAGTTGTAGATGGTGTCTTTGGTGTTGTCAAGATACTCAATAGGCTTTTCAGTGGCATCTTCAATTGGCCATCCAGACTATTTGACCAGGTACTTGAACTTCTGTCAAGACATTGTTGGCTTGGAGTTAAGGATTTCTTCAACCTGGAACTCTTCATCTGTGTCTTGACCAATGATAGGGCCAGGGTGTTTATTTGATTGGCCAGAGATAGGATTAGCAGGTGTCAGACGTAGAAGGGAAACATGAAAGACAGGGTGGATCTTGAGAGTATGTGGAAGCTCCAGATGGCAGGCACAGCTTCCGGCTGTCTTCAACACCTTGAATAGTCTAATCCACTTGTCGTCAAGCTTTTTGCATGGGTGGTGTGTCCTGATGTTCTTGGTATTCAGCCAAACAAGATCTCCAGTTTGATAGGATGGTGACAGGACTTGATGTAAATTAGTGGTGTGAGCTTGAGCTTCCTGGGATAGTCGGAGTTCAGCTTGCAACTGTTCCAGAATCTGCGTTATTTCTCCAGAGATTTCCATAGCATCTTGGTTGCAGGCTTCACTTATGGGTGTGATGCTGAGCTGTGGATGGAACCCTTTATTAGCAAAGAACAGTGACATGCCAGAGGAATCAGACTGGGAGTTGTTCTGTGTGAACTCTGCCAGAGGAAGCCATTGGACCCAGTCATCTTGGAGATAGTTGACATAGGATCTCAGGTAGTGTTCAAGCTCCTGATTCTCTTGTTTTGTCTGACTATCTGTCTCTGGGTGGTGTCCTGAGGATAGTCGTAGCATGATGTCAAGATGGGTACAGAGTGCTTTCCAGAATAAGCTGACAAACTGACCTCCTCTGTCTGAGATAATACTCCTGGGTAAGCCATGGGTACAGACAACAAACTGGATGAACATCTGGATAAGATGCGAGGTTGTTATCTTAGCACATAGCACAAAGTGGTGTTCTTTGGTGAGACAGTCAGTGATGACCCAGATGTACTTGGCACCAGGGAAGCAGGTATCTCTTGACTTGGGCAAGTCAGTAATGAAATCCATAGCCAGATCCTGCCAATGTTGCTGAGGCATGGGAAGAGACAGCAGCTCTTCTTGGCAATTACAGGCAGGCTTTGCTTGAGAGCAGACATAACAATTCCTGATGTACTGCTGTATGATGTTCACCATCTTTGGCTAATAGTACCAACAAGACAGGAGATTGTGGGTCTTGGCAATCCTAGTGTGGCCAGCCATTGCTTTGTTATGGGCTTCTTGGAACAGGTGTAGGTGTAGCTCATTGTTCTCAGGGATCCAGAGTCAGTTCTTGTAGAAGAGACAGTCATTTTCCAAGCTGCAGTCTGAGAGAGACACTTCTTGACTGTGCCTGACACTATCCCTTAGCATCTGTGACACTGTTGCCACTGGATCACCTTCAGCAAGGTTGTTATAGGCAGCTTGGATGATGTCTGAAAGAGGTGCAGCATCAGGTTTAGTGTCAACTGGTGCAGCTTCTGAACATCTTAGGATCTGGATTGGCTTGACTTGAACCTCTGAATATGCAAGATTCTTGGGCTTGAGGACAACTTGCTCCATGAAGTCTTGACAGAGATCACTGTCTGACAGGAGGTCTTGGGAACATTGAGTGAGGGCATCAGCCTTGCACTGACTGCCTGGACAGTAGCTGATCTTGAAATTGAAGTGTGACAAGAACTCACTCCAACAGGCTTGACGGCAGGAAAGGTACTTTGATGACATGAAGTACTCTAAGTTCTTGTGATCAGAGATCACTTTGACAGGTTCTGGAGATTCTTCAAGCTCTCCTCACCATTCTTCAAAGGCACAGACAATTGCCAGCAACTCTTTGTCGTAGATCTCGTAGTTGCATTCTGCCAGCAGGTGGTGGCATGACAAGAAGGCAACAGGGTGTAGAACTCCTTCATAGTCTGGCTGTGACAGGACAGCACCAGAGACATAGTCAGAAGCATCAGTCTCAACAACACACTCCTTCTCCAGATCAAAGTACTGCAGGATGGGTGCAGTGCTGAACACCTTCTTGATGCTTTCAAACAAGTGCTGCTCTGGGGTTTCCCACTTGAAGGCAACATTCTTCTTGGTCAGAGCTGTGAGTGGGGATGCAAGCTTGGCAAAGTCTTTGATGAACCAGCGGTAGAAGTTTGCAAAAGTAATAAAGCTCTGCACTTCCTTGAGACTGGCAGGAGGATTCCACTCCTTGATGGCGTCAGTCTTGGCTGGGTCCATGCTCACAGATCTGGGTCAGCCATCTTCAGTGGCAGACTGAATGATGAGGCCAAGGTACTTGACTTGATGCACTTCAAAGTCACACTTGGAGATGTCAACTTGCAGGCTTGCATCTTGTAGTTGACTGAGAACAAGCTTGACATACTTCTGGTGTTCCTTGAGTGTCTGACTGTAGACAAGGATGTCATCCACATAGGCAGTGCCAAAGACATCAAGGATGTCAGGTCTCAAAACATCATTGATGTAGTTCTGGAACATGCTTGGAGTATTGGCAAGACCAAAGAGCATGACGAGGTATTTGTAGAGGCCTGAGCGTGTGCGGAACACAGTCTTCCATTCTTCACCTTCCTTCATCTGGATACAGTTGAAGGCACCAACAATGTCAAGCTTGGTGTACCACACAGCTTTGCAAAGCTGGTCCAACATCTCCTGGATCAGTGGCAGGGGGTAACAGTTCTTGATGGTGATGGTGTTGAGTGTTCTGTAGTCTACACAGAAACACAATCCACCTCCTGGCTTCTTGACAAAGAGGACTGGTGCAGCAGCAGGTGATGAAGATGCTTGAATAAAGCCCTTGTTCAGGTTCTCTGTCAGGTACTTCTTGAGAACTTCGAGTTCTTCTCTGCTCATGCTGTACAGAGGTCCAGAGAGTGCCTGGGTTCCTGGTTCCATCTTGATCTCGTGGTCAACTCCTGGGTGTAGAGGAGGAAGCTTGTCAGCGTCATCCTTGCTGAAGATGTCCAGGAGCTTGTGGTACTGAGCAGGGAGAAGTGTGGCAGGATCCACACACTTCTTTGGCTTCAACACCTACTCAATATCTCTCAGAGAAACACTGAACACCTGGTGATCTGGCTTGGCAGCAAGGAGAGAAAATACGGTAGCATTGATGGGGATTGGCGTGGCAGAAAGGGGCTTGGGATTCTGAGGCTTTCCAGCAGACATCTTGGCTTCAAGATCCAAAGAGATTGGATAGCCATTGTTTGACTTGAGGCATGCAGATCAGCAGTGATCTGACTTGAACATGATTAAGGTGTTTGTCCAATCAATGTGTGGCCTGTGCTTCTGGAGCCATGGCATCCCCAGAATCACATCATAGTGAAGACCAGGAGACACAAAGAGAGAGACTTCCTCCTGGTGCACACCATGTGCTCTGGTCATGATTGTCTTGGCGAGATGTGTGGTTTGTGACATCTTGCCATCAAACAATCACAATGTGTGTGGGTAGGGGAGAGGTTCTTGGTGAAGAGATTGCGCAAAGGAAGTACCAATACAGCCAAATGCTGAACAGCCAGAGTCAATAAGAGTATTGCACTTGAATTTCCCATCTAGAATACAAGGAAGAAACAAGCACTTGCTGTCCAATTGCTGGTCTGGAGACAGATAGCCAACATGGAGATCTTTTTCATGTTCTTGGGTGCAACGATGACCAAGGACTACTTGTTTTCCAACTCTGGAGTAGTCTCAACAGTGGCAGACTTGGTGGTGGTTGTGGTGGTGGCAACAACAGGTATGCTTTTCACTGGACAGAAGGTTGAGACATGACCTTGGTTCCCACAGTAGAAGTAGAGGCCTTTGCTTTGGCGATGTTCTTACTCTTCTGGTGTCAGCTTAGAGTGGCTGAGATCTATGGTAGAACTTGGTGGCTGTGGTGTGAAGACTGGCTTGATGAACCCTGGACGCAGAACTGAAGCTCCTGACCGTGGAACTGAGGCTTGGGTAGGAGGTGCTTGACGTGGATGGCAAGAGTTGGCAGAAGTGGCACACAACTGGTTGTCCTGCAGCTGGCATTCCTCAACAAGCTTCTGATAGCTGATGTCCTTGAGGTTGAAGCTGACAAGCTGCTTGGCAAGCTCTTCAGAGACAGCGCATCGAAGATGGCACTTCAAGGCCTTGTTGTTGAAGCCTGTGCGTGGAGCATACTGATTGAACTCTGTGAAGAACTCGGCAAAGGAACAGTTGGCCTGACACAAGGTGATGAGCTTTCTCTGAGCTAGGAACTCTGGGTCTGGGTCAGAGAAAGTGTTCTGGAGATCTTGGACAACATCATGCTAGTCAATGTACTGGCCAGCTGTGATCTTAGCTGAGATGTAGGACTGCGCAGTGCCAGTCGTGCGTGAAAAGACGTACACAATCTGTGATGTTTCCGTGGGGTACCAGTCAGTGTTGAGTGTCATCTTGAGTGACAGTGACATGATGAAGCTCTCAAGCTTCTCATACGTGATTTCTGTGTTTCCACCATCACCACTGAAGATCTCTGGGTCAGCAGTATGTTCAGACTTGGACTTGGGAGTAGTGTTAGTAGCTTGAATTCGCATGAACTCTGCAAACATGTTGTGAAGGAACTTGTTATTTCCAGCAACTGGCATAGCTTAGTCTGGTTGTTGAGACATGACAAGGACGTGAACATAGCTTGGTGAAGTTTGTTATGGTTGGGTAGGTCTTTCGTAGTGTGACAAGGCAATAGCAGAGCAGAACTCAAGTCTAACTGATTCAGTAACCTTGACCTGACTTGGCTTGAGACTTGAGACTTGGCTTGATGTACAAGACAAAAGACAAGGAAGGTGTTACAACCCAGGGATAGGAGCCACTCATTTATAGGCAATCAGGCCGCAGGCCAGGCAAGAGGACACCATGGAAGTCAAGTGACCAACCAACAAGGGGTCACATGACTGTCGAGACACACACGGGAGTCTTGACGCATGATGCATGAAGCATCAAGACAATCTCACCAGTCTCGACGCATGATGCATGAAGCATCAAGACAATCTCACCAGTCTTGACACATGATGCATGAAGCATCAAGACAATCTCACCAGTCTTGACGCAGGGTGCATTACATGGTGGGACTGTCGAGACAATCTCACCTGTCTTGACGTCAAGACTGTCAAGACAATCTCAATCATCTCGACAGGCTAGCACTATATAGTCCAGCGATAGTTCTCTTATAGAACAATCGTCTTCAACTCATGTTGTGATCCAGACAACTAGATCTACTTCAATACAATCCTTTGTACGAAGCCATTGATCAGGTGTCACCACCACCATGTTCCACCAAACCCCTTCGCACTCCTTGACACTCCTCTCCTGCGAGAACCAACCCGCCTTCCACCTCTCGCCCTAATCCTATACTCGGATAGGACAGTACGGTACAGACCGCAACACTTTGAAGACCCTCAAGGATGAGTACCTCAGAAGCAACCAACCCCAACTTCCCAGATGGAAAGATTAGCATCGCCAAGCCAGACCTGTTCTACAGCGAAAGAAACAAGGTTGATGACTGGCTCATGCAACTCCAAGTCTACTTTCAATTCCAACCAGAGACAAAGCTGCCTAAGGAAAAGTGGCCCCTCTTTGCAACCACTTACATGAGAGGCAATGCTTATCGATGGATCAAACCCTACGTCAACAAACACCTCTCAGGGAACAGAGACCACGACAGCACAACAGAATGGATGACAAAATAGACACGATTCAAGGATGAGATCAAAAGGATCCTTGGACCATCTAACAAAGATAAAGTGGCTATACGAATGATCCAGCACATCAAACAACAACGCTCAGCCGCAGAGTACACCACGCAGTTCAAACAATACTCAGTACTGACTGACTGGGACAACAACACCCTGATGGTCATGTACTGACGTGGACTCAAGGAAAACGTGAAGGATGAAATCACCTTCGACGGACGAGCAGTCGACACACTGGACGAACTCATCGCACAAGCAATATGTCAAGCATTGATCAACAACATCATCAGAGCACACCTGGACCAAACAGCTATCACCTACCTGGACGACATTCTTGTCTACTCGAACACGCAACAAGAACATACCAAACATGTGAAGGATGTTCTATGATGCCTACAAGAGGCAGGGCTCAAGCTCAACCCAAAGAAATGCGAGTTCAACAAACCGGAAGTTGAATTCCTCAGATACATCATAGGGATCAAAGGGATCAAGATTGACTCTGAGAAAATCAAAGTGATTCAGCAATGGCCAACACCGACATCAGTTAAGGAAGTACAAGCCTTCCTAGGATTTGCCAACTTCAACTGACAGTTCATCAAGAACTACTCACAGATGGCAACACCACTGACAGAACTCACAAAGAAGGACGTGGAGTACCGGTGGACGGAGAGACAACAAAAAGCATTCCAACAGCTCAAGGACACTTGCGCCAAGGAACCAGTTCTCCTCAACTTCAAGACAGGCCAACCGACACAAATTGAGACGGACGCTTCAGATCAGGCAGTGGGAGCATGTCTATACCAACAGGCAGACGGCAAGTGGCACCCAGTTGCCTACTACTCACGAAAAATGACACAAGTGGAACGAAACTATAATATCCACGATAAAGAGCTACTGGCAGTCGTCAACACACTCAAACACTGGAGAGTGTACGCGGAAAGCAGTTCTGAACTCACCATTCTCACAGACCACAAGAATCTGACAACGTTCACGACAACCAAGAAGCTGAACAGACGGCAAGTCAGATGGGCTGAACTCCTAGGGCAACACAAGTTCAAGATCTTGTACACCCCTGGACGAGACAATGGGAGAGCAGACGCACTAAGCTGACGAAAAGACCACATGGAAGATGATGAACACCAAGGAACAATCTTACAGCAGGACCAGCAAGGAAACCTGGTGCCTCAACCACAGATCAACGAGCTCACAGCAGAAGACACTGAAGAACTAATAAGGAACTACCATGATAACCCAGCACACAGTCACCCAGGAATCTCCAAGACCACAGACCTTATCCAACAGGCAGGGAACAATGTCATTAACCTCCGACAACATGTCACAAACTACATCAGCAAGTGTCTACTATGCCAGAAAAACAAACATGGAAGACATAAGCCATACAGAGAAGGACACCCGAACACGATACCGAAAGGCCTGTGGGAAGACGTGTCAATGGACTTCATCACAAAGCTACCCAAGTCCAAAGACCCAGTCACAGGAATCACCTACGACTTGATTATGGTGATAGTGGACAGATTCACAAAATATCTAATAGTGGTACCATTCAAGAAGACCCACACAGCAGAACAGTTGGGACACCTCTTACTGGACAGATTGGTCAGAGACCACGGAGTTCCGATCATGATCATTACAGACAGAGATAAACTCTTCACATCCAACTACTGGAAGACAATCAGTGCAGCCATGGGAACAAAACCCAAAATGTCTACGGCCTATCATCCACGAACTGACAGCCAGACAGAGTGAGCGAACCAAGTCCTGGAGACTTACTTACGGCATTACATCAACAAGACCCACAGCAATTAGGCACAGTTATTACTGGTGGCACAGCTGGCAATCAACCAGCACAGATCAGACTCAACAAAGGAATCGCTATTTTTTGCCAATTTTGGACAACATGCGAACATCAGGATGCCAAGCAGAGCTTCACCAAACACAGAGAAAGCACTCCAACACGACAAGCTCCTACGACAAACGCACACGATGATGAGGCACTACCTTCAAGAGACCTCAGAAAGAATGCAACGTCAAATGGACAAGAAATTGAAAATGGCACCTCAGCTAAAGAAGGGGGATAAAGTCTACCTCCTCACAAGAAATTGGAAAACAAAGAAACTAAGAACAAAGAAACTGGACCATGTCAAGGTCAGACCATTTTCAGTTGAAGAAAAAGCCGGACCAGTCAACATCAGACTGCGACTACTGAGAGATGCTCGGGTACACCCAAACTTTCACATCTCAATGATCGAATTAGCCGACCAGAGCACACCCTTGCAGGAAACATTTCATTACCAACCAGAGGAAGAACAGGAATTCAAGGCTGAACAGATCCTGAAGAGAAAAGGTCAGCGATACCTTGTCAAGTGGAAAGACTACCCAGACTCGGAAAATACCTGGGAGCCACTCAGGAACCTCGCAAACTGCCAGCTCCTCCTGCAGCAGTTCCAGCAGGAGCAGGACTGAACAGCTCGGCCTGCAGCGCGGACGCATCAATAACTGTCACCGACAAGTCTTCACCATCTGCCTCCATTTCAGCAACAAGGCACTGGAGCTTCTTCTTTGCTTGACCCTCAGCACCCTCAAGAACCTTTCACTTTCAGGACACACAAGCCTGCAGCTTGGCAAGCTGCTCGACAAGAGCATCCCGCTTGGCCTCATCAACAGCCAAATCCTTGCGAAGGTTATCCTGAGTCATGTTCAGCAACTCCCAAGAAAGTGACACACAGGACTTTCCCTGGCGAGTGCACTCAGCGCACTTCAACTTATCGTTGTCGTCAGACATTCGGAAGCAGGGCTTGTGGTTCAAAACACAGAAGTCACACGGAGCAAGCGACACAAAGTTATGATCACGGATCTGGGCTGCCAGTTGGTTTCGGTAAGCAGAGGCACGTGATTTTGCAGACATACTCAAGAATTCATCAGGATGATGAATGAAGGAGAGGAGGGTAGTGTTACGACCCAGGGATGGGAGCCACTCATTTATAGGCAATCAGGCCACGGGCCAGGCAAGAGGACACCATGGAAGTCAAGTGACCAACCAACAAGGGGTCACGTGACTGTCAAGACACACACGGGAGTCTTGACGCATGATGCATGAAACATCGAGACAATCTCACCAGTCTTGACGCATGATGCATGAAGCATCAAGACAATCTCACCAGTCTCGACACATGATGCATGAAGCATCAAGACAATCTCACCAGTCTTGACGCAGGGTGCATAACATAGTGGGACTGTCAAGACAATCTCACCTGTCTCGACGTCGAGACTGTCAAGACAATCTTGATCGTCTCGACAGGCCAGCACTATATAGTCCGGCGATAGTTCCCTTATGGAACAATCGTCTTCAACTCATGTTGTGATCCAGACAACTAGATCTACTTCAATACAATCCTTTGTACGAAGCTATTGATCAGGTGTCACCACCACCACGTTCCACCAAACCCCTTCGCACTCCTTGACACTCCTCTCCTGCGAGAACCAACCCGCCTTCCGCCTCTCGCCCTAATCCTATACTCGGATAGGACAGTACGGTACAGACCGCAACAGAAGGAAGAAAAAGAGAAAAGAAGAGAAGAAGCTGGGGAAGCAGGAGAAGTTCTTATAGGCAGGTGATCAGGCAACAGCGGAGCAAACAGGCAACAGTGCAGATAGAACTTCCCGGCAAGGTGTGTGACTTGTGCCAGATATGCAACAGGGCCAGAACTGTGACATTGGTTTTCCCACTCTTTAACAAAGAGTTTCTGTAGTTCTTTCTTTAAACTAGCCTGGTTAGTAGTTATTTAGTTTAACCAAGTGAACTTCCAGTAGGGAGAGATAGTTGAGAATCTCTTTAATAGTATCTTCAGAGAAGAGGTATAGTGGGTGATATTAGAAAAAATATTGTCCAGAAGTGATTTCAGAGAGGAGGTTTGAATAGAAAAGAGGAAACAGACTGTGCAAAATTTGAAATAGAGATCTAGAGGTAAAAGAAAAGGCTCACTCTCTAATAAGAAAGATGGAGTGGCTTTGAAGGCATCTCCAATAAGTCTCAGATATTTGTTCTGGAATATGATAAGAGGAAATATTAGAAGATTTTCTTAGAGGATTGAACCAGATCCCCACTGTATAACTCAGTAAGGATCTGAGTATTGCAGTATACACAAGACATGATGTGAGGACTTGGCAACTCCAAGTAGAATAAGAAGTTCTGGAGAGAGAGGAGAGTGCTTTCTGAGCTTTTTGAAGGATAATTCTCTGGTGCTTATGTCAGTGGAGTTTTGCATCCAGGTACACTCCTAATACTCACACTTCTTCTTTTAGTCTTAGAATCACATTCCCCAGTCTGAGCTTAAGCTGAAGATTGTCTGATCTTCTTCTGGAAAAATGAAGTATTTTATATTTCTCAGAAGAGAAAACTATTCCATGTCTTGCAGTCTATGATAGACATTTGAGGTGTGTGTTCTTCAACTTCAGAAGGTTGCTTTTTAGCCACAGTTGTACTATGCCAGAACATAGCGCAGAGTTCCAACCCCCCTGCAGAGTCTCTGCTACACTTCCCCACAGTTCTGAGGCCTGTTGCACTCTGCCATGCACACTCACCTCTAGATACTGCTTCGGAGTGCTGGGTACCCAGCCTGGAGCCCACACTCCAACTGTAGTTTGCACCTTGAGCTTGTAGTTTGCAGCCCAAGCCTGCACTCTGTACAAACCAGCATGCACATCCATCCTCTTGGGCTATATAGACAGTCTTGTAGTAGGCCCAGACCCTACATCTGTCACTGCCATTATATACCACACCTTGCAGCTCTTGCTGTTTCACATTACCTCTGCAGATCTCTTATACAGAGGCTGACCATGCCTCACAGGTCTTACAGACCCTGCAGGCCTTGCCAGCATCTGCAGGACCAACTTTCCAGTCCACTAACCAAGTAGGGAGGAGTCTCTATCTGCCCACTGTCACCTGTGGGGCTCTGGTTGTGTGTGGTGACCTACTGGAGAGTCTCCAGTACTGGAGAGTCTCTGGTGCCCCAGCCCCAGTCTGCAGGTGGTCTGAAAAGAATCTGTGGCAAGACCTTAGGCAAAACCATCAAGCCAGCACTTTGACTATCACACAGCTCTTGGGTACTGGAGTGGCAGAAACTCTTCACACCACCTGCTTACCTTCTTGAACACACAGTCCCTATTTGATTAACAATACTATGGTGCAGATATCACTTCTCTCCTAGAACAAGATCCTTGACACATTAGCTGCTGGAGACTCTGCTAGAAAGGGGGTGTGTGATAAGAACTCCTCTCAACTACTCCAGAGGTGTCCTGTCAGATGCCTAGACTTCACATCCACTAGCTGCAGGGCTGGCTTCAGACTGTAGTGTACACAGTAGACATCTGTCAGGTGGTTTTCATCTTCCAGTTTTGGTCGCAGTTCTCTGTTCTGCTGACACTGCTTCACAGGAGTGTCCAGGGTGCCTGTGTGATGCCTCCAGTGGCTTGTCACTCTGCTAGCACCAGCAGCTTGACTGGTGACTCAATTAGCTATTGGTGCAACAACAGCAAGCAGCTTGGGAGACTGCCTGCCATCACTACCCCGAGGTTCCCAGCCTGCACCACATGGAGGTTTGAGTTGTCACAGGCCCCACCCCTGATATACTGCATGTTTTTTTTATTTGTTTTTATTTGATTCTTACACTGATAGTAGCTTTACAGCCATGCAGATCTTCTAGCTAGTAGTGAACTCCTTCAGAAAACCTTTAAAGAAATAAAAACTGAAGGCAGGGTGTGACTAGAGGATGTAACAAAAAAGATCTTGAAGTGTCTGGTTGGAGAAAAAAGATCTAGGTATTAGATTGGGAATAGTGGAGTTTGAAAGCCAGGTTAAACTGGTTTAGTCTTTTCAAAGACATAAACCAGTACAGAAACTTCTGTAGGAGCTCTGGGTTTGAAATAATAGTGGTGAAGTCTTGGGGATTAAAAGAAGCTTGTTGTCTTTGTCTTGAATAGAGAGAACATGAAGAAGTGATGTGTTTTGCAGTTTCCTCTGCTTGGCCACACATGCATAAAGAGGTAGCAAAATCAGGAACTCCAGCTTTGAATAGAAACCTTGCCAGACCAATTCTCCCAGTTCTGATTTGTAGTAGCAGACTTGCCTCAGCTTTCTGTGGCTTTTTGTAGAGCTCCAGATTATCTCTGTGTGGCTTTGGGCAGAAAGTCTGCCAACCTGGGTGGCTTCTTCTTTCCTTCTCTTCCTATTGGTTTTCTCACTTTTTAGTAAAAAGCTTTTGTAGTTCTTTTTTTGAACTAGCCTGGTTAGTGGTTATTTGACTTAACCAAGTGAATTTCCAATTTGGAGAGATAGTTGATGATTCCTTTAAAGGTTTCCTCAGTGAAGAAGTATAAGAAGAAATAGTAGAAGAGGTACTGTCAAGAAAAGTTTTCAGAGAGGAGGTTTGGATGGAAGAGAGAAAACAGGCTGTGTGGAATTTGAAATAAAGATCTAGAGGTAAAAGAAAAAGCTCACTCTCTAATAGAAAAAAGAGACTGGCTTTGAAAGCACCTCCAATAAGTCTTAGACATCTGTTTTGGAATGAAACAAGAGAAGAGATATTAGAAGATTTTCTTAGAGGGTTGAACCAGATCCCCACTGCATAGCTCAGAAGAGATCTGAGTATAGCAGTGTACACAAGACATGATGTGAGAACTGGGAAGCCCCAAGTTGAGTAGGAAGTTCTAGAGAGAGAGGAAAGTGCTTTCTGTGCTTTTTGAAGAATAATCCTCTGGTGTTTGTGCCAGTGGAGCTTTGCATCTAGGTACACTCCAAGTACTCGCACTTCTTCTTTTGGTTTGAGAATCACATTCCCCAGTCTGAGCTTGAGCTGAAGATTGTCTGATCTTCTTCTGGAAAAATGAAGTATTTCATATTTCTTGGGAGAGAAGACCATCCCATGTCTTGCAGCCCAGGACAGACATTTGAGATGTGTGTTCTTCAACTTCAGAAGGTTGCTTTTCAGAGAGTGACCAAAAGCAAGCAGATTGGTATCATCTGCAAATCCCAGAGCAGAAACACCAGAAGAGGGAGTATGCACTGTTTCATGCAGTTCAGAAATATAAAATAGAAAAAGAATAGAGAATAGAGAAGAATCTTGGGGAACTCCACAGTGAATAGAAATAGGGAAAGACTCAGAGTCATCAAAAACAAGAGTGGTAGAGTGCTTGGTGCAGAAACTGTAGATCCAAGAAGTTAGCCAGGAAGAGATACTTTTTCTTTCTAGAATTTGCTGTAGAATCTCAGGTAGAACTCTGTCATAGGCTTCTGCGATATCCAGAGAGAGAAGAGATACAACCATGCCTGCCTTCCAGACTTTCTCCATTTGGGAGGTCAGGAGGAAAAGTGCTGACTCTGTTGATTATATACTGCATGTAGTGGTGGGAGACTTTAACCTACACCACCTATTGTGGGGAGGCCACTGATACCTCACACAACACATGGTGGTGGACAGATTTCTTGACATAGCTGCAGAAACAGATCTTCACCCCACCCTACCCCTGGGCACTATCACATGGAGAGCACACTACCTGGAGAGTACAATTAACCTCATCTTTGTGTCTACAGCACTCACTGTCAGGTGCTAGTTGCCTGACCAGGCAGTTAGTTATAGTCGCCTCTGACTAAGCAGGCAGGTGCAGCCACACTTATCTATCACTAGTATAGAGATGTTGGGCACTAAGCCCAGACATAGTAGTCTTTTGGCTCAGTTCCACTTTAGCCTACTCTGTACAGCACTGTGTGACAGTATGTCTGGGCTTAGTCAGTACTCCACTCCTTGAGCAATGTAGACTGGCTGATAGTTCAGTCACAAGTTTGACTTGGTCTAGTGCATAGTGTTGACAAGGTTTTCATACATCTTCAGGTTTGATACCCAGAAAGTATGGAAGTACATATGTGCAAAAAAGCCAATCAGTCCAAGAGCTACTGCTAGCAACCTCAGCTCTCCAAGAGGTGGACATTATTGCACTTCAAGAGCCCTGGAAAAACCCTCACCTAGAAACAAGCACCTCAACTGTTTTCTCTTCCTTTCTTCCTCTCTACTGTTCAGAGATTGGCAGAACACTTTTTCTTATTAATAAAAATCTGAAACTCTCTTCTCTTCATCCTACCTTCTGGAATAAAGACTTTGTTTCTCTTGAAATCTACTTGGAAAACTCTCCTACTTCTCTTTGGGTACATAATCTCTACTTCACCCCATCAAGTCAAGAAAACTACACAGAGGCATCAGAAGCTCTTCTCTGTTTACTCCAAAATGCTTTACAAGAACAAGGACAACATATTCTTCTCACAGACTCAAATCTTCACCACCCAGACTGGTCAAAGAAAAGAAGACTGTACTCTGAGACTGCAAACAAGTTTCAAGACCTAATGAAAGATTTAAATCTGGATTTAGCTATTGCACCTTTCACCCCTACCAGAGCAAGATCTCTTTCTGAAAAACCATGTTCTACTATTGATCTGTCTTTTATTTCTTCTTCTCTTTCTAACTCTCTGATTTTCTCTAAAGTGGCTCTTCAGTTCTTTCATGGGTCTGACCACAGACCTGTACTAACCTGCCTGGACCTGGATCCTCCAAGGAAAATCTGGAAACCAGAAAGAAACTGGAGAACACTGGACTCAAACCTTGCAAGAGTAGAGTGTGAGAAGCTACACCTGCCCTTCCACTTCCAAGACAAATATGAAGTGGATGAGTACTTGGAGTATCTTGACAACTTTCTCCAAGAAATAGCAAGCAAATCCACACAGCTCCAGAAGCAATCTGGCCACTCAGTTCCCTGGTGGAATCAAGAGATCCAAAACAAGGTTAAAGAGGAAAGAAGAGTAAGAAGAAAAGTACAAAAAAGGCAAGCAAGTCAAGAGGAACTTGAGCAAGCAACTAAGCTCAAGAAAAAGGCAGTCAGAGATGGAAAACAGAACACTTTCAGACACCAAATCCATGAGCTGGCCAGCTCTTCAAACTTCTGGAAGCTTGCAAAGTGGGGAAAGTCCAAAGCCAACAAGACTCCTGATCTTCCTCTGGTTCCTGACCTGGAAACACAAGAAGGAATAGCCAAAACCTTTGAGGAAAAGACTAAAGCCTTCTCACAGCAGTTCTTTCCAAAAGCTCTAGTTCCAGAACCAGGCTCAGAAAGCTCCCAGACTATCTCTGAGATACAGCTCTCCCAGGAGGTAACATGTGAAGAAGTGGAGCAAATTCTGGCCAAGAAGAAACCTTTCACAGCAGGAGGGAGAGATAAGCTGCCAAATGGATTTCTGAGAGCTCTGGGGCCTAGGTTCTGCCAAGCTCTAGCTATTCTGACTTCAACATGCTGGAAACTAGAGTACTTCCCTGAAAGATTTAAGAGTGCAAAAACAGTCTGCTTGAGGAAACCTGGCAAGGGAACCTACAATCAAGCTAAAGCCTGGCGCTCTATAGGTCTGCTAAACACAACAGGCAAGCTGATGGAAGCTATTGCTGCAGCCAGACTAAGCAAGATAGCAGAAGAAGCTGGACTATTGCCAGATATCCAGATGGGCTTTAGGAAAGGAAGATCCACAGAAGCAGCACTTTTCCTTCTAACCTCCCAAGTGGAAAAGTCTGGAAGGAAGGCATGGTTGCATCCCTATTCTCACTGGATATCTCAGGAGCCTATGACAGAGTTCTCCCCAAGATACTACAGCAAATTCTGAAAAGAAAAGGAATACCTGCCTGGCTAGCTTCCTGGATCTACTCCTTCTGTGATAAGCGCTCTACCACTCTTGTCTTTGATGATTCTGAGTCTTGTTCAATTCCTATTCATTGTGGAGTTTCTCAAGGTTCTCCATTATCCCCTATTCTTTTTCTATTCTACATTTCTGAATTGCATGAGACTGTGCATACTCTCTCTTCTGGTGTATCTGCCCTGGGGTTTGCAGATGATACAAATCTGCTTGCTTTTGGTCACTCCTTGAAAAGTAACCTTCTGAAGTTAAAGAACACACACCTCAAATGTCTATCATGGGCTGCAAGACATGGAATAGTCTTCTCTCCTGAGAAATATGAAATACTTCATTTTTCCAGAAGAAGATCAGACAATCTTCAGCTCAAGCTCAGACTGGGGAATGTGATTCTCAAACCAAAAGAAGAAGTGCGAGTACTTGGAGTGTACCTAGATGCAAAGCTCCACTGGCACAAACACCAGAGGATTATTCTTCAAAAAGCACAGAAAGCACTCTCTTCTCTTTCTAGAACTTCCTATTCTACTTGGGGCTTTCCAGTTCACACATCACGTCTGGTGTACACTGCTATACTGAGATCTCTACTGAGCTATGCAGTGGGGATCTGGTTTAACCCTCTAAGAAAATCCTCCAATATCTCTTCTCTTGTTTCATTTCAAAACAGATACCTAAGACTTATTGGGGGTGCCTTCAAAGCCACTCCTTCTTTTCTATTAGAGAGTGAGCTTTTTCTTCTACCTCTAGACCTCTACTTTAAATTTCGCACTGCCTGTTTTCTTTCTTCTATTCAAAACTTCCCTCTCAAATACTTTCTTGACAGTATCTTTTCCACTATTTCCAGCTATGCCTCTCTCTTGAAGAAACCTTTAAAGGAATCCTCAACTATCTCTCCTAAGTGGAAATTCACTTGGTTAAGTGAAATAACTACTAACCAGGCTAGTTCAAAGAAAGAACTACAAAAGCTCTTTACTAAAGAGTGGGAAGACCAATGGGAAGAGAAGAAAAGAAGAAGCTATCCAGGCTGGCAGACTTTCTGTCAAAAGCCACACAAAAACAATCTGAAGCTCTACAAAGAGTTACAGAAAGCTGAGGCAAGTCTGCTACTGCAAATCAGGACTGGAAGAATTGGTCTGGCAAGTTTTCTTTTCAGAGCTGGAGTTCCTGACTTCCCTACCCCACTATGTGTGTGTGGCCAAGCAGAAGAAACTGCAAAACATATCACCTCTTCATGCTCTCTTTATTCAAGACAAAGACAACAAGTCTCTTTTAATCCCCAAGACTTCACCACTATTATTTCAAACCCAGAGCTACTACAGAAGTTCTTGTACTGGTTTATGTCTTTGAAAAGACTAAACCAGTTTAATCTAGCTTTCAAACTCCACTATTCCCAATCCAATACCTAGATTCTCTTCTCTTACCAGAAACTTCAAGATTTCTTTTGTTACATTCCCTAGTCACACCCTGCCTTCAGTTTTTATCCCTTCAAAGGTTTTCTGAAGGAGTTCACTATTAGCTAGAAGATCTGCATGGCTGTAAAGCTACTACCAGTGTAAGAATCAAATAAAAAAATAAAAATAAAAATAAAAATGGAAGTACATACCTTGGGGGCTTGTGATTGGTGAACAGAGTCCAGCACACTTGTACTTGTGTGCCTGAGCTAGTAGCTAGCAAGACACAGTGGCACAAGAGCTGTAGCTAGCAAGAACACTAGTCTCAGAAGGGGAGTGATGTCAGAAGGTAGTTGCCTGACTGGGCACTTAGTTATAGTTGCCTCTGACTAAGCAGGTGAGTGCAGCCACACTTATCTATCACTAGTCTCCACTGTCTTCTGTTGATTCTGCAGGATCCGCCTCATGCCTTCTAGAGTCTTCTATAAGCTCCAAGGCAAACATATAGATGATTAGCTAGTTCCCTCTAATCAATCTATCAGTTGTGACACTCATCTTCTTCTCCTACTACTTGCTGTAGCATTCACAGTCAAACATTCACAACTGTAGTCCACTGCCACTCTTACCACATGGATTCTCTGCCAGTGTTCTTTCCCAGTTCTCCTGGACTTAGGAGTAGCTGGAAGCTGGCTGCTAAGTAGCCACCCCCCCCTATATTCAACAGTGACTTGACAGGATAGTGCTGGTGAGGCACTGCAGGGAGAGAGTTTTTACTTGTTTCAAGTTTTCCTAGTCTAGTTATATAGAAGACTGTTAAAGGCCGGGCCGGGTTCACACAGAAATCGGTACGGTCTGTTGCTTCGCAGGGCGGATTCTAGACAGGGACTCGATAGGTGAATAGACAGGTGGGTAGCTCTCCCTGTACTATTGTTCTAATACGATGTTCAGCCTGGAGAGCTAATCCCTCTAGGCTTTTGGGGCGGTCTTTATACAGATGCCCAAGGGGGGGGTCTTCCTTGAGGGGTATCGTCCCTTCGCGTGGTCGAGCTCCTCGCTTAGCTCCTGCTCGTCCTCTGGTCGAGCTCCTCGCTTAGCTCCTGCTCGTCCTCCGGTCGGTCGGACGTTGTTCCGTGTGACTAACACACCTCCCTCGCTTACCTAGGCTGTTCCGGCCTAGGCCTTAACAAAGACCCAGCATAGTCTAGTTACACTAGCACTAGAATAGTGTAGGAATTCAATCAATCAATCAATCAATCAAAACCCCGGTCTCAGTTTTTATTCCTTGAAAGGTTTTCCAAGAAAAGAAGTATGTACTTAGAAGTTCTGCATGACTCACCAGGTAAATCAGAGTACCAAACAGCTTATTGCCCAACAGCTGGCCCTTGGTCTGTGTCATCATGTATGTATGTACACTGACCAACATCTATTTTCTATTGTAAGCGAAATCTGTGCTATTTGCGAACGTCTCAACTAATGGCCTCAACTCCTCCAACACCTCGATCTTGGCTGTCAAGGCTTTGAATGAGTCGCTTCCAAGGGGAACTCTCAAAGCCTTTCCGTAGCCTTTTCCTGTCAAGTCCTTGGCCAGTCCGGTGCCGTCGACAAGCTCAACGATCCGCTTGGCAGCCTGGACCGGATCGCCCGGCTGCTTACCAGCCAGATCTTGCAAGAACGACACGGTGGCATCGACGGCGCCTCCTACGTAAGCCTCTCCCATGCCAGCCGTGGGCTTTTGGAAGCTGTGGAGAAAGTTTGTCCGGAAGATGCCGAGGTTGATCAGCACGACGCGGATCCCCGCCGGTCCCACGTCCATAGCGAGAGCCTCTGACAGGCCGTCGACGGCCAGCTTGGATGCCGAGTAGGCCGTGCAGGAGGCAAACGGGGCGAGACTGACAAGGCTACCGATATTGACCACGGTAGCGCCTCCTTGCGGCCCGAGGGAGCGGAAGTGCGGCAGCACGCCCTTGATGCATCGCATCGTGCCCAGTGTGTTGGTGTCCATCTGTGCCGTGAATTCATCTTCACTACGGTACCCCCCAAGGTCTGTCAGAGGCCAACAAAGTTATTTTTAGAAAGAAGGGTGAACCAGCCTCATGTCCTCCAGGCTTCCCATGAGACCGTAGCCAGCGTTGTTGACCAGCACATTGATCCCCTTCTCCTGGACCACTGTGGCCACACGTTCTTTGGTATCGGGACACGTCACGTCTAGCTGGATCCAGCTGCCACCCAGGAATTCAACCTCGGGATGGTCGTGCGCCGCAGAGACCGGGTTGCGCGCTGTGGCGACGACAGAATGACCGGACCTCAGAGCCTCCGTAGCCAGTTGAAGGCCGAGTCCCGAGGACGCTCCCGTGATGAGAAGAGAATATTTTGCCATGATAGATGGATTCGAGTGAAGGATGTTCCGGGAGTCAGGAATCCGAAAACGAGCCCGGCGAAACCCTCTGATCTAATAAGCTGTGCCTGCAGTGGGCTCAACGGTGCTCAGCTCAGCCTGTCGGGATCACGCCAACACACCAGTGCAGAGGGCGGGGATGTGTCAGCGGACTGTATGCTTACGGTAGTGCTTCCGTAGTAGGTGCATCTCCCATCCGACAGCCACACCTAAGCGTAAACGTAGGCGCTTGATGGTTCTACACATACAGTAAGTCTCTTGGATTCCCGTCGCTCCCCCGCCCACCCCACCTGTACCTCGTACGTACAGGACTGGTCATCATCATCATCCCCCCACGGCTGCCTCACACCAGATCTGAAAAAAGCCCCTTCCCGATGCCGGCCATCACCGTCACCGCCGAGGCCGATGGTGCCATGACCGTTCTTCTCACAGGAAGCACCGGCTCTCTGGGCTCATACCTGCTGGACTCGCTCGTTCGCCAGCAGCACGTACGGAAGATCTACTGTCTCAACCGCGCCGAGGACGGCCTTGCGAGGCAGAAGATGGCGAGCGACGACCGACGGCTGGACACGACCGCTTGGGGCGAGGAGAGGGTCGAGTTTCTCCACGTTGACCTGTCGCTGCCGATATTTGGGCTGAGCAGGAAGAAGTACGACCAACTGCTCCAAGAGAGCACCCACATCATCCGTGAGTCTGGGTCCCCGTTCCTCTGTCCTTGTCTCTCGCGACTGACCACTCACCACACCACGCAGACAACCAGTGGCCAGTTAACTTCAACTGGGACCTCTCCTCGTTCGAGCCTTCCATACGCGGCGTCCGGCATCTGCTGGACTTCTGCGTCGACTCGCCACAGTGCGTCGAGTTCCTGTTCGTGTCCACGATCGGAACAGTCAGCGAGGTGGCAACGGAGCCGGTGGCCGAGAGCGCCAACCACGAGCTATCGCCGCGGCTCGGGGGCTACAGCGCGTCCAAGCTCATATGTGAGCTCATCATCGAGGAGCACGTCAAGTCCACCGCCGGCCAGCAGCGAGCGGCCATCTGCCGGGTCGGACAGATCGCCGGACCGGCGCTGACGAGCGTTGGTATGTGGAACAAGCAGGAGTGGCTGCCTACGGTGCGTTTCTCTCCTCGTTGGCTACCGTCTACCGTCGCGGTGGTGCGTACCGGACAGCTGACGAGATGTTACGCTGTGACAGATCGTCGCGAGCTCGAAGCGCATGGGCCTGCTGCCATCCAGTCTTGGATCCTTGGATGTGGTCAACTGGGTTCCGGTGGATCTTCTGTCCGACATCATCTTGGAGCTTGCCCGTGTCGTCGTGCATCCTGATAGGCCTTCTGGCCAGAGCGGCTCGGCAGAGGTTGCCATATACCACGCCGTGAATCCGCATGGCGTCAGATGGGCAACGCTAGCCCCCACCGTCGCGGATATCATAGGTATCGAGCCCGACAACATCGTGTCCTGGAGCCAGTGGGTGGATGCGTTGCGACTCTCAGGGCAAGAGAAGGCGAGACCGGAGACGAACCCGGGCCTCAAGCTGCTGGACTTCTTCGAGTCGCTCGGCGGCGCAGGCCGACAGGGCGAAAAGCAGAATGGCAGCGGCGCCCCGGCGATGATGCCTCTGCTGGCGACCGAAATTTCTGCGGCCAGGAGCAAGACTCTGGCGTCGCTAAAAGCTGTAGGAACAGAGTGGATGGCCTTGTGGGTCAGGCAGATGGGGGTTTGAAGGTGCCTGCGACCAGTACTCCGTATTAGTCACGAGGACGCTAAGCACAGTGGCCAGTAATATCCACATACGACAAGCTGACTACAGTATGGCTACACTGAACTATGACGGGGCTTACTACGAGGAGACACCGGACAACTGCCTAAGTTTTAGTCCCTGGTTCAATAAGAATCCCGCGTAGCTAGGAAGCGAAATCACTTTCGTGCGTCTACGGAGCAACTTTTTTCCGCTCCGAGGGCTGTCTAGTGTTCCACCCCCGAACAGTACGTACGTAACCTACGGAGTACATACTGTACTTCGTACGTACTGCAACAAGTCCTGGTGGCTCTGCACCAGGCTGCGTGGGCCGAAGCTATTAGTCCAGGTAGCGAGGCAGACCAGGGCAGAAAAATTTCAAGTTAAACCTGACCTGAAAATTGCTTCTTCTCAGCAGTTTCAGCCGCTTAGTCTCTAAGTACGTTACGTACTTCCATACCGGTGCGGGAGTACTCTGGAAGAAATCATTCACCAGGCCTTTTTAATGTTTTCACATTTTGTTTACCCAGTTGCTTGTACTCCACTGGGACCTCAGCCCTCACCGAATCAAGGCACCAGAAAACACACCTGGTACAGCCGCAAGCTCTCAAGAGAGGGGAGAAGTCTGCTCCATTGACAGGCCACGAGAGCTCGGGGATACACTATCTCGGCCGACTAAGCTACGTCCACTAACTAAGCGAGCTAGCCGGCGGGCCCGCATGGGCCGCAACAACATCGCTCATCCTTGGACTTGAACCTTAAACAAAGAGAAAGACACCGCTCATCCTTTCGCCAACAGCTCTGTTGGCAGCTGGGGTCATACTCGTATATTTGAAGTGGCTCGACTCCACTTGGCGCTAGTCTCGGTAGCTCAAATCGTTCGCTTCTCTAGCTCTGTCATGCCTGTCTAACATACAAGTAAGCACTGCATGGTGAGAGAAGAGTCCGGCTTCACAGACCCCACAAGCCCCTAGTCCCATGCACAAGACACTTCCCAGAGCTATGCAGTGTGAGCTTACTCTTGGCCCCCCCCCCATCCCCAGAGAGAGAGTGTTGGTCTATTGAACAAACACAACCTCTCTATGAACATCTCTTGATAAAATTGACTACTTCTGTACACACAAGTATTGATAGCTCTGGACCACAATAACTGAATAGAAATCCAAGCACCTTATTTCATTGATTCCTCTGTGTTAAGGGCCAGTCCACGTTCACACAGAATGTGGGTGGTCCGTGTGTCTTTGACAAGGAGGGCAGGGACTCAATAGATGAATAGCAAGTGGGGTAACTCTCTTGCTATTATTGTTGGTTTGTTGTGTGTTCAGCCTGGAGAGCTATTCTCTCCGGCTACCTGGGTTCTCTTATATACAGAAGCCTGAGGGGGGGGGGTCCTCCCTGAGGGGTATCAGCTTTCTGTGTGGCAGAGTTGGATGAGGAGCGCTCTCCTCTGCCACCTCTGCCACCAGGTCGGGTGAACATTGTTCTGTGTACCTCTGTACACTCACTTAGGTCAGCTCAGTGTTAAGGCCCAGGCCGGAACGGCTGAGCTGACCTAAGCAAGTGTACAGAGGTGTATGGAACAATGTTCACCTGACCTGGTGGCAGAGGTGGCAGAGATGTGATGAGCTCTGCCAACTCTGCCACACAGAAAAGCTGATACCCCTTGGGGAGGACCCCCCCCCCTCAGGCTCCTGTATATAAGAAGACCCAGATAGCCAGAGAGGATAGCTCTTCAGACTGAACACACATTACAAGCAATAATAGCAAGAGAGTTACTCCACTTGCTATTCATCTATTGAGTCCCTGCCCTCCTCAGTCAAAGATGTAAAGACCACCCATATTCTGTGTGAACATGGACTGGCCTTTAATAGTTTCAGCCTCTAATATATAGGACACCAGCTCAATACAATAGCAGATCTACACAGCCCTACCCCTTCACAGACAGGCTGAACTTAGACTGCACCCCTGGTGCAAGCCCAGGCACCACCTGTCACTACCACCCTTACCTTACCTCCAAAGCTGTTGAAGGTAGGTATGCTGAAGAGGTACAATAGATCACAAGGGGGATTGGAGCTATTCTTCTCTCAGCTTAAGGTTTACTACAGATTCAACACCACACAATTCCTGATGGAACAGGAGAAAGTGCTATTCACAGTCTCCTACCTGGACAGACTGACATTCACCTGGTTCAACATCTACCTATAAGACTTCCTCAACAACAAGGAAAATCCTGCAAGTATAGAGACCATGACACAGCAGGTTATTGGAAGTTTCTCAACCTTCAAGACCCAGATGAAGAAGACCTTCAGAGCTATTGACAAAGAACAAGACACAGAACAAAAGCTCCAAGCACTACAGCAGATAGGGTCAGTATCAGACATTGCAGTGAAGTTCTAACAGCTGTCAGTAAGAACACAGTGGGGAGACAGTGCCTTGACTACACTATTCTACCAAGCCCTCAAGGAACAAGTCAAGGATGACATCACACAAGAAGACTGACCCACTGATCTTGAAGACATGATTGACACAGTGGTATGTATCAACAACTGACAGTTCAAACAAGAACTTGAGAAGTGAGGCAAGCATGTGAAGCCATGGAGTAAAAACAACACCAGCACAGAACAAGTACAGTCTGATGCCTATGGAAATCAACATAACAACACCACAGGTAACAAAGAAGAAAGAAACACAGAAGTTTGCCAGAAAGTAGGACACCTCACAGCCAAGTGCCAAAGTAAGAGAAAAGAAGAAGGCAAGGGTAAGCAGTTGAATACCACTAGTGCCTGGAAGGACAAAGACATCCAGGAGCCAACAAGAGCTCCCAGAGGCATGCTACCCATGAACTGGTCAGAAGTGACACTCCTTGGACAGGAGGACAATCTTAAACAGTATATTGAAAAATTAGAGAACAATCTGCAGAAATCATTGGAGGATCTGCACATAGTCCAAGATCAGATCAACAAGGTTTACTGGGAGGATGACCTGATCTCTGAATTTGACACAACAGACTACAAGATTGATATAACCAGTATGCCACCAGTTCCCAAGATACTAATACTCCAACAACAGAATATGACCTTGTTGGAGACTGGTGAAGCAAGGGTGATGTGATAGGTGAACAACACTATCAGTATCTCACAGCCCCAAGACACCACAACACAAGTGGACCTTCACCAGACTACAACACCAGCCTGTGGACACCCCTACTGGAAAGAGTGTGAAGACCACCACTGCAAGGAACACCTTCTGGAAAAAAGAAGAAAGAAACACTTTCCTGGCCCAGAGCACTACAAGAAGGCCTGGAGTATCTTTTATTTTATTTTATTCTTACTCTGATTTGGCTGGTGAGCCATGCAGAACTTCTAGATACATACTTTTTTTTCCCAGAAAACCTTTGAAGGAATAAAAACTGAGACTTGGGAAAGACTAGGGAATTATCTGGGAGAATATGCAGTGTCTGGAGAAAATAAAATCACAGAGATGATAGGTTTTCTGGTAAGAGTTGGTGTGCTAAGTTAAACTGGTCTAGTCTTTTCAAAGACATAAACCAGAGAAGAAATTCTTTAAGCACTTTAGGTTTTTGAAGTAAAGTAGAGAAATTGTAGGAAAGAAAAGTGGCTTGCTGTCTTTGAGTAAGAAACTTGTTACAAGAGAAAGTGATATGTTGAGCAGTCTCTTCTCCAAAACCACAGGAACATAGAGGGGATTGGAAGTCTGGAACATTTGCTCTGAAAAGAAAGCTGGCTAGTCCTATCCTTGCTGATAGAATCTGCAAGTAAAGACTAGCTTCAGCTTTTCTCAAGTCTTTGAAAAATTTGAGATTTTTCCTTTGGGGTAGTCTGCAAAATAGCTCCCAGACTGGAGAACACTTCTGTCTGTTTGCCTGCCATCTGGCTTCCCACTCTTTCTGAAACACTTCTTGAAATTGTTTCTTAGAGTAATCTTGGTTAGTGGTTAGTTCTTCTAGCCATCTTGCTATCCAGTTAGGTGTGACAGTAGACAGAGACTTTGGAGATGTTCTCAGAGTAGAAACAAAAACAGTGATCTGGGAAAAGAGCTTATAGAGAAGTGAGGAGAGAGAATTAGAAGAAGTATTAGAAAAATAGAAAGATTGTAGGAAAGTTGCTGTTCTGAATTTGAAATAAAGATCAAGAGGTGGTAGGAATAGTTCTCCTTCAATAAGAAATGTAGGAGTAGCTTTGAAGACACCTCCTATAGTTTTTAGACACTTAGTCTGGAAAAGATTTAGAGAAGAAATATTAGAAGGTTTTTTGTGGGGATTGAACCAGACTCCTACTGCATAGCTGAGAAGTGATCTCAGTATTGCAGTGTAGACAAGTCTAGCAGAGAGAACAGGTAGACCCCATGTAGAAAAAGTAGTTCTGGAAAGTGCTGAGAAAAACTTGGAAGCTTTCTGTAACATGATTTTCTGGTGTTTTTTCCAGAGAAGCTTGGAATCATAGTGTAGTCCCAGAATACGCACTTCTTTCTTAGGCTGTAGTACCACTTCTCCAAGACTTAGACTGAGCTGAAGATTATCTGTTCTTCTTCTAGAAAAATGGAGAAGTTCATACTTTTCAGGTGCAAACTTCATTCCATGTTTTCTTGCCCAGTCTAAACACTTGGAGTGAGTAGACTTTAGCTTCAGGAGATTGCTTTTAAGAGAAGGGGAAAATGCCAGAAGGTTTGTATCATCTGCAAAGCCCAGAGCTGATACACCTTTCTCTGGTGTATGAACAATATTGGCCTGCAACGACTCGAACCTCCACGTGGTGCAGGCTGGGAACCTCAGGGCAGTCGATGGCGGGCGGCTTCCCAGGCTGCTCGTAGTCACTGCACCGAGAGCTAATCAAGTCACCGGTCGAGCTGCTGGTGTTGCAGAGCGACAGGCCACCGGAGGTGTCGCGCAGGCACTCTGGACACTCCCGTGAAACAGCTACAGCAGAACAGAGGACTGCGACCAAGCTTGGGAGATGAAAACCACCTGACAGATGACTACTGTGTACACTACAGCCTGAAGCCAGCCCCACAGCTGGTGGATGTGAAGTCTAGGCGTCTGATAGGGCACCTCTGGAGTAGTTGAGAGGAGTTCTCATCACGTCACCCTCCTAGCAGAGTCTCCAGCTAACACGTGAGGATCTGCTAGAGGGGGAGTGGCCTTGGCACCACGGCGTTGTTAATCGAACACAGACCACCTGTTAAGGAAGAAGAGTGGTCGTACGAGGAGACATCACCGCTCCAGTGCCTAAGGGCTGTGTGATAGCCAAAGTGCTGGCTTGATGGTTTTGCCTAAGGCCTTGCCACAAAGTCTCTTCGTACAATCCACAATCTGGGGCCAGGGGACTGGGTTATCCAGTGGGCCAACAGGTGCAACCGGGGCCCCACAGACGACAGCGGACCAAGGAGAACTCCTCCCTACTTGGTTAGTGGGCTGGAAAGGTGGCCCTGCAGGTGCTGGCACAGTCTGCAGAGTCCGTAAGGCCTGCGAGGCATGGTCGGCCTTTGTACAAGAGATCTGCGAAGGTAACACAAAACAGTTAACAACTGCGAGGCGTGGCATATAATGGCAGTGACGGAGGTAGGGCCTGGGCCTACTACGAGACTGTCTATATGGCCTGAGAGGACGGATGCGCATGCCAGTTCGTACGGAGTGCAGGCTTAGGCTGCAAACGACAAGCTCAGGGAGCAAACTACAGTTGGAGCGTGGGCTCTGGGCTGGTGACCCAGCGCTCCGAAGCAGGATCCCAGGGGTGAGCACGTACAGCGGAGTGCAAGAGACCTCGGGACTGTGGGAAAGCGTGGTAGAGACCCTGTGGGGGGGTGCCAACTCTACACTATGTTCTGGTATAGTACGACTGTGGTTCATGGGTCTGACCACAGACCTGTACTAACCTGCCTGGACCTGGATCCTCCAAGGAAAATCTGGAAACCAGAAAGAAACTGGAGAACACTGGACTCAAACCTTGCAAGAGTAGAGTGTGAGAAGCTACACCTGCCCTTCCACTTCCAAGACAAATATGAAGTGGATAAGTACTTGGAGTATCTTGACAACTTTCTCCAAGAAATAGCAAGCAAATCCACACAGCTCCAGAAGCAATCTGGCCACTCAGTTCTCTGGTGGAATCAAGAGATCCAAAACAAGGTTAAAGAGGAAAGAAGAGTAAGAAGAAAAGTGCAAAAAAGGCAAGCAAGTCAAGAGGAACTTGAGCAAGCAACTAAGCTCAAGAAAAAGGCAGTCAGAGATGGAAAACAGAACACTTTCAGACACCAAATCCATGAGCTGGCCAGCTCTTCAAACTTCTGGAAGCTTGCAAAGTGGGGAAAGTCCAAAGCCAACAAGACTCCTGATCTTCCTCTGGTTCCTGACCTGGAAACACAAGAAGGAATAGCCAAAACCTTTGAGGAAAAGACTAAAGCCTTCTCACAGCAGTTCTTTCCAAAAGCTCTAGTTCCAGAACCAGGCTCAGAAAGCTCCCAGACTATCTCTGAGATACAGCTCTCCCAGGAGGTAACATGTGAAGAAGTGGAGCAAATTCTGGCCAAGAAGAAACCTTTCACAGCAGGAGGGAGAGATAAGCTGCCAAATGGATTTCTGAGAGCTCTGGGGCCTAGGTTCTGCCAAGCTCTAGCTATTCTGACTTCAACATGCTGGAAACTAGAGTACTTCCCTGAAAGATTTAAGAGTGCAAAAACAGTCTGCTTGAGGAAACCTGGCAAGGGAACCTACAATCAAGCTAAAGCCTGGCGCTCTATAGGTCTGCTAAACACAACAGGCAAGCTGATGGAAGCTATTGCTGCAGCCAGACTAAGCAAGATAGCAGAAGAAGCTGGACTATTGCCAGATATCCAGATGGGCTTTAGGAAAGGAAGATCCACAGAAGCAGCACTTTTCCTTCTAACCTCCCAAGTGGAAAAGTCTGGAAGGAAGGCATGGTTGCATCCCTACTCTCACTGGATATCTCAGGAGCCTATGACAGAGTTCTCCCCAAGATACTACAGCAAATTCTGAAAAGAAAAGGAATACCTGCCTGGCTAGCTTCCTGGATCTACTCCTTCTGTGATAAGTGCTCTACCACTCTTGTCTTTGATGATTCTGAGTCTTGTTCAATTCCTATTCATTGTGGAGTTCCTCAAGGTTCTCCATTATCCCCTATTCTTTTTCTATTCTACATTTCTGAATTGCATGAGACTGTGCATACTCTCTCTTCTGGTGTATCTGCCCTGGGGTTTGCAGATGATACAAATCTGCTTGCTTTTGGTCACTCCTTGAAAAGTAACCTTCTGAAGTTAAAGAACACACACCTCAAATGTCTATCATGGGCTGCAAGACATGGAATGGTCTTCTCTCCTGAGAAATATAAAATACTTCATTTTTCCAGAAGAAGATCAGACAATCTTCAGCTCAAGCTCAGACTGGGGAATGTGATTCTCAAACCAAAAGAAGAAGTGCGAGTACTTGGAGTGTATCTAGATGCAAAGCTCCACTGGCACAAACACCAGAGGATTATTCTTCAAAAAGTACAGAAAGCACTCTCTTCTCTTTCTAGAACTTCCTATTCTACTTGGGGCTTTCCAGTTCACACATCACGTCTGGTGTACACTGCTATACTGAGATCTCTACTGAGCTATACAGTGGGGATCTGGTTTAACCCTCTAAGAAAATCCTCCAATATCTCTTCTCTTGTTTCATTTCAAAACAGATGCCTAAGACTTATTGGGGGTGCCTTGAAAGCCACTCCTTCTTTTCTATTAGAGAGTGAGCTTTTTCTTCTACCTCTAGACCTATACTTTAAATTTCGCACTGCCTGTTTTCTTTCTTCTATTCAAAACTCCCCTCTCAAATACTTTCTTGACAGTATCTTTTCCACTATTTCCAGCTATGCCTCTCTCTTGAAGAAACCTTTAAAGGAATCCTCAACTATCTCTCCTAAGTGGAAATTCACTTGGTTAAGTCAAATAACTACTAACCAGGCTAGTTCAAAGAAAGAACTACAAAAGCTCTTTACTAAAGAGTGGGAAGACCAATGGGAAGAGAAGAAAAGAAGAAGCTATCCAGGCTGGCAGACTTTCTGTCAAAAGCCACACAAAAACAATCTGAAGCTCTACAAAGAGTTACAGAAAGCTGAGGCAAGTCTGCTACTGCAAATCAGGACTGGAAGAATTGGTCTGGCAAGTTTTCTTTTCAGAGCTGGAGTTCCTGACTTCCCTACCCCACTATGTGTGTGTGGCCAAGCAGAAGAAACTGCAAAACATATCACCTCTTCATGCTCTCTTTATTCAAGACAAAGACAACAAGTCTCTTTTAATCCCCAAGACTTCACCACTATTATTTCAAACCCAGAGCTACTACAGAAGTTCTTGTACTGGTTTATGTCTTTGAAAAGACTAAACCAGTTTAATCTAGCTTTCAAACTCCACTATTCCCAATCCAATACCTAGATTCTCTTCTCTTACCAGAAACTTCAAGATTTCTTTTGTTACATTCCCTAGTCACACCCTGCCTTCAGTTTTTATCCCTTCAAAGGTTTTCTGAAGGAGTTCACTATTAGCTAGAAGATCTGCATGGCTGTAAAGCTACTACCAGTGTAAGAATCAAATAAAAAAATAAAAAAAAATCAGGTCACCTGCTGAGTGTGTGTACTCATGTGTTTTCTGATCCTTTTTGATAGAAGATCTGGAAGTTATATAAAGCTAATAGCTCTGCCTATTGGACTTGCCATCTGTTTAGCTTCTTTGTTATTATGAAGTAAGCTAAATTCTTATAGTCTGAGTACACATCTACTGTGTACTTCACTCCTTCCAGGTAAGGTCTCCATTTCTGGAATATATCAACAATCACTAACAGCTTCTTGTCATAAACATTATATCTGAGTTCTGAGCCAGAGAACTTTCTTGATTAGTATATGACAGGATATAAGTAGTTTTTGGTGTCTGGTTAATACAAGCAAGACTTAAGTACTTGGTCTGAGGCATCTGTCTCCATGATGATCTGTTGTCCAGGATTAAATGATGCCAGTATAGGTGCAGATGTGAACTTCTCTTTCAGCTTCTAGAACACTCTTTCTTGGCTGTTCCCCTATGTGAAGGTTTCTCTCTTCTTTGTTAATTCAGTCAAGAGTACGGCTGTCCTTGAGTACTTCTTGATGAATTGTCAGTAGAAGTTCAAAAATCCTAGGAAGGATTAGACTTTCTTAAAGTTCTTAAGTGTCAGCCAGTTTTGTACTACTGCTGTCTTCAAGTTGTCTATATAGATTCCTTCTGTTGTTAGGATTAATCCCAAGTACTCCACTTTCTTTGTGTGGAAAACACTCTTATCAAGGTGTAACCTTATTCCTACTTCTTGGAGTACATGTAGAATCTTCTTGACATACTTTTTGTACTTCTCCAAAGTTCTATTAGTGTAGACCAAGATATCATCAATATAAGTGGTAACAAACATATCCAGGTATTGTTGGAGGATAGTGTTAATAAGTGATTACAATATTGCCAGTGTATTTGTAAGACTGAATAGTATAACAGTATACTTGTAATACCTGTACCTTGTATAAAAAGCCATTTTCTATTCTTCACTATCTTTCATTCTAACCAGGTTGAAAGTACCTCAGATATTGAAGTTGGTGAACTACTTGGCTTCTTGGATTCAGTCCTGAATTTCTGATATTATTTTATTTTATTTTATTTTATTTTATTCTTACACTGATTTAGCTGTAGAGCTATGCAGAACTTCTAGGTACATGTTTGTTTCTCCAGAAAACCTTTGGAGGAATAAAAACTAGAGCTTGGGAGAGACTAGAGAAAATCTTGAGGAATATACAGTAGCTACGGAAATTTGTACATGTAGCTATTTGTTAAAATAAATAGTTGACTTGGTAGAGCTTAGAAAGAGAGTTGGTGGGCTAGGTTGAACTGGTCAAGACTTTTCAAAGACATAAACCAGAAAAGAAGTTTAGGAAGTAGCTTGGAGGAGAATAAGATAGATAGGAAATCTTGTAGAGAGAATTAGACTTGTTGTTTTTGGTTTGAAAATTTGTTACAGAAAAAAGTGATGTGTTGGGCTGTTTCTTCTCCAAAACCACAGATGCATAGAGAGAAGTTAAAGTCTGAAATATTTGCTCTGAAAAGAAAACTGGCCAGTTCTATTCTTGCTAACAGAATTTAAAGAAATAGACTAGACTCAGCTTTTCTTAAATCTTTGAAGATATTAAGGTTTTTCTTCTGTGGCCTTCTGGTGAACATGTCCCAAATAGCAGAACAATTTCCTCTGCTTACCTGCCATCTGGCTTCCCATTCTTTGTGGAAAACCTCCTGTAGACTTTTCTTTGAGAAGTCTTGGTTAGTAGTTAGTTGTTCCAGCCAGACTGTTCTCCAGTTTAGAGAAATAGTTGTCAGACACTTTGGTGTAGTTCTGAGAGAAGAAACATAGAGAGAAATTTGACTGTGTAGTTTGTGGAGAAGTGTAGAAGGAGAGTTGGGTAGTGTGTTTGAGTAGAAAGATGAAAGAAAACATGCTGTTCTCAGCTTGAAGTATAAGTCTAGAGGGGGTAGAAATAGTTCTGATTCAAGTAGGAAAATAGGAGTGGCTTTAAAGACACCTCCTATAGTTCTTAAACATTTATTTTGGAAAGTAGATAATGAAATAATATTAGAGAGTTTCTTTTGGGGATTGAACCAGACTCCTACTGCATAACTAAGAAGAGATCTTAGTATAGCAGTGTAGACATGACATGCTGTTAGGACTGGTAGTCCCCAAGTAGAGTAGGTTGTTCTGGATAAAGCTGAGACATATTTGGAGGCTTTCTGTGACATGATTTTTTGGTGTTTTTTCCAGACAAGTTTTGAGTCAAAGTAAAGTCCCAAGATGCGCACTTCTTCTTTTGGTTGAAGTACCACTTCTCCAAGTCTTAGACTGAGCTGAAGATTGTCTCTTCTTCTTCTAGAAAAATGGAGAAGTTCATACTTTTCAGGTGCAAACTTCATACCATGTTTTCTTGCCCAGTCCTGACATTTGGAATGTGTAGACTTCAACTTGAGAAGGTTGATTTTCAAGGAGGAGGAGAATACAAGAAGATTAGTGTCATCTGCAAAACCAAGTGCTGAAACTCCTTTCTCAGGGGTGTGTACAGTATTGTGCAGTTCTGAGATATAGAAAAGAAATAGAATAGGAGAGAAAGGTGATCCTTGAGGGACTCCACAGTATATAGGGAACTGGGGGGATTCTGAGTCATCAAACACCGGAGAGGTAGTACGTGAAGTAGTGAAGGAAAAGATCCAGGATACAAACCACTTAGGAATCTTTCTCTTAATCAGGATCTTTCTGAGAACTTCTGGCAAGACTCTGTTATAGACTCCAGAGATGTCTAGAAAGAGAAGACTAGCAACTATTCCTTCTTTCCAGATCTTTTCTACCTGGAAGATCAGAAGAAAAAGTGCTGATTCTGTTGATCTTTCTTTTCTGAATCCCATCTGGATTTCTGGCAAGAGATTTTCTTTCTCAGCTAGTTCACTTAGTCTTGCAGCTACAATAGCTTCTATTAGCTTCCCAATTGTATTCAGAAGAGCTATAGAGCGCTATACTTTTGCTTGACAGTAGGATCTCTTGCCAGGTTTCCTTAGGCAGATTGTCTTGGCTGACTTGTACCTGTCTGGAAAGTATTCCAGTCTCCAGCAAGTCTCCAAAACCTTAGCAATTCTTTTGTTGAAAGGGTCTCCCAGTGCTCTTAGAAATCCATTTGGTAGAGTATCTTGGCCTGGTGCTGAGAGAGGTTTTTTCTTCTTTAGAACCTCTTGTACTTCTTCCTTGGAGACTTCTTGGGATAGTTGCCATTCCTGGGTTTCTTCTGGCAGGTCCTGTTCCTCTGGCTCTGGCTGTAGGGGAAGAGAAGAATTGAGTCCTGAAAGCTTCTGTTTTCTCTTCAAAAGACTTTGCCAGCTGTCCTTGTTGTCCTATAAGTTCTGGGACTATTGGTAGGTCAGGAACTTTGCCAGCTTTTTCTTTTCCCCATTTGGCAATTCTCCAGTAGTCCTGGGTTTCTGCTAGCTGGTGGAGATGTGTTCTGAATGTCTTTCTTTTGGCTTGTCTGATCAGACTCTTTTTCTTTTTAGTTATCTCCTCTAGTCTGGTGGTTTCCTCTTGGCCTTGGAGTACTTTTCTTCTTACTTTTCTTTCCTCCTGGATTATTTCTTTGATTTCCTGGTTCCACCATGGTACTGCATACCTGGACTCTTTACAAGGTTGGGTTGTCTTGTTTGCAATTTCTTGGAGAGTTTTGTCCAGTCTTTCCAGGTAATCATCCACTTCTTTCTTGCTAGTAAGAGATGGAATAGGTGGTAGGTTATCAGCTTCTTGTCTTGCTTGACTAGCATCCAGAGTTCTCCAGTTCTTTTTGTCTGTTCTGGTTTTTCTTGGAGTCTCCAGACTGAGAATTGTGTGCACTGGTCTGTGGTCTGACCCTGTGTGGAATCTCATGTTAATTTGTGAGTAAATAAGAGAATTAAGTAAAGAACTTGAAATAAAAGAAAGATCAATTGCTGATGAAGGTGGTTCTAGAAGAGTTCTTGCTCTTGTTGGTGTGTAGGGAGCTATTGCCAGCTCTAGTCCCCATTTGTCTGTTAGGTTCTTGAAGGATAAGGCCAGTTCTGAGTATAGCTGGCTTGACTTTGACCAACTTGGGTGGTGGAGATTTGAGTCTGTCAGGAGAATATGTTCACCCTCTTTTTGGATAGCTTGTTCCAGTAGGTCTAGAAGAGTCTGAGCTGACTCTCTATAGTTCCTTTGGCTTGTGGGTGTGAAATAGAGGTTGTGGATCCAGAATGACTTTGTTTGAACTCTTATCTCCAAGGAGACTAGATCTTTACTCCAGAAAATTGGGCTTATAGATGACCGCAAAATTCTTCTGTTAACAAGAACAAGTGTTCTCCCTAGCTCCTGGCTTTGTAAAGGGTAGAAGGCTGAGAATGTTGTAGAGATGCTTGATTCTTGGTGGGGGTTTTTCCAGGGTTCTTGCAGAGTGATGATGTCCACTTCCTGTAGTCTAGGGTTTGCCAGTAGAAGTTCTTGGCATGTCTGGCTTTTCTGGACATTGTACTGGAGAAGGTTAAGTGTGGAGTAACTTATTAATCCTCTTGGCTAGAGTCTTCCAAGATCTCAGTAGCTTTTTTTCTGAGTATGTTGATTTGGAACTCTGAGTTCTGTGCAAGTGGGAAAGTGGGGAGCTGAGTGTTCAGTCATGAGCTTGAGCATACTCTTAGTACTTCCCCTTGTTTTCTTTTCTTAGCTTCTTGTCTGTCTTGTAGACTTGGCCCTTTTTCTTGTGTTGAGGGAGTCTGAGGTAGAGCTAGTCTGGGAGCTATTGTGTACCTCCCTGGTCTTGCTAGCTATACCTCTCTTGCTTTCTGGATTACTTCCTGTTTTTTCTGGCAGGACTTTGACCAGGCTGGGTGGTTTCCCTTGCAGTTTGCACATTTTGGTGTTAGAGTTTCTGGAGAAGTCTGGCAGTCTTTTCTGGCATGCTTTCCTCCACAGGCTGTGCACTGGGCTTGGGCTTGGCAAGTGCGTGCTTGGTGTCCAAACCTAGCACATTTGTAGCACTGGGTGACTGATGTTGCTAGCAGGGCTGGTTCTACTTCATGTAGAGTGTATCCTAGAACTACTCCTTTCTCAATTAGGAGGTTTGCTTGCTCTGGGGTGGCTAGATCCAGATGTAGAGATGTGACTGGCTTCTGGAGGAGTTTGGCTTTTCTGGACCAGTAGGTTCTTAGGATGTTGACCTTACTTTCCATCCCAGGGTTTTGGGAGAAGATTGTCTTTTTTGTTTCCTCCAGGTTTTCTGGCTTGAAGTCTTTTGTCTGCACCCCATGGACTAGCACTGGAAAGATTCTGGGTGATATCTTGGCCTCTGCTGTAAAGACAGCTGGGATCCAGTCCTTGTTTTCCTCTAGCTGAGTCTTGGCTTGAGGAGTTTCCAGAGAGATTATAATATCTCCTGAGGGTAGTTTTCTGGCTGCTCTTATTTCTTTTTGGCAGGAGAGTGGTGTTTTCTTCTTGAGAGCTTCCATGAGCTGGGCTGGTGTTCTGTTTGCTAGTTGGCCAGTCTGAGTTCCAGGTCTGATAGTGATTTCACTGTGGATTCTGGTTGGAACAGGGATTTCCTGTCCTACTGTTTTCTGGGCTGCCTGAGCATATGTTGGCTTGGTGTTTTGTTTTTGGACTTGTTTCTCAATGCTGTCCAGTCTCTCAAGTATCTTCTGGAGACTCTGGAAGTTAGGTGAGTGAGTAGAGACATCTTTGTCCAGAGCTTCTGCCACTTTGGATAGAATACTATCCCATGCTTTTTTGATGTGTTGGGGAGCTTTTGTGTGGATAAGCTATTCTTCCACTAGCTGGGGAGGTGTCAGCCCCTTCTCTTCTTCTTTTTCTTGAGTCTGGGATTGGTCTGTCAGGGATTTAGCCACTGGGGGTTGCTGGGAGCTTGGAGAAAGCTGGTTTTCTTTCTCTTTCTCTGGTTTTTTCTTTGACATTATGTGATTTTGGGTGTCTTCCAGCAGTTCTTTTTGGCTGGGATTGGTGAGGCTCTTTTGGAGGCTTCTTCCAGTTGTTCGCAAAGGGTCACCTGGTTTCTAGCAGTAGTTGCACAATCCTGGGACCACTCCCCAAGACTGTACTTTCCTGGGCAGTCTTTTCCAACTAGACTCTAGGGAAATCTGGTTGTATTAACTCAAGCTAGGGACCACACCCCCTGCCTGAGCTTTCCTAGAGTTTTTCAACTCTACCAGCACTAGAGGCAAGCTCTAAACTATTCCTCTTATCCTGGGAGCCCTGATCTCCTTGTTGGTGGGTGTTTCTCACTTTTAGGAGAGGTTTTGTGTTTTATCTCTGATAGACTGGGAGTGCTGGCTCAATCCTGAGTTTTAGTCTCAGGGCTGATTGTTCCAAGGTAGGTAGGGCTTTGCCCAGTCCTTCAGAATACCTCTGGTCCCTCTCACTCTTGTTGTGGCTGGGTGGTTGGTAGTTGAAGCAAGAAGATGTGAGTTCTGGGATCACAACTTTTGACCAATAGGCCTGATTCAGAAAAGTGATGGGTTTTCACTCTTGGGAAGTGGGTGGTTTCAGCAAGCTTCGCGACTGGTTTCCAGGACTTATGACCAAATCCGCTGATTGTCAAAAGTGATGGTCCTTTGACGATGTGGTACTGGGAAGAGTTTTGATGTCATCCACATAGGCAGTGCCAAAGACGTCAAGAACATCAGGTCCCAAAACATCATTGATGTAGTTCTGGAACATGCTTGGAGCATTGGCAAGACCAAAGGGCATGACAAGGTATTCGTAGAGGCCTGATTGTGTGCGGAACACAGTCTTCCATTCTTCACCTTCCTTCATCTGGATACAGTTGAAGGCACCAACAATGTCAAGCTTGGTGTACCACACAGTTTTGCAAAGCTGGTCCAACATCTCCCGGATCAGTGGTAGGGGGTAACAGTTCTTGATGGTGATGGTGTTGAGTGCTCTGTAGTCTACACAGAAACACAATCCACCTTCTGGCTTCTTGACAAAGAGGACTGGTGCAGCAGCAGGTGATGAAGATGCTTGAATGAAGCCCTTGTTCAGGTTCTCTGTCAGGTACTTCTTGGGAACTTTGAGTTCTTCTCTGCTTATGCTGTACAGAGGTCCAGAGGGTGCCTGGGTTCCTGGTTCCATCTTGATCTTGTGGTCAACTCCTGGGTGTAGAGAAGGAAGCTTGTCAGCGTCATCCTTGCTGAAGACATCCAGGAACTTGTGGTACTGAGCAGGGAGAAGTGTGGCAGGATCCACACACTTCTTTGGCTTCAACACCTGCTCAATGTCTCTCAGAGAAACACTGAACACCTGGTGATCTGGCTTGGCAGCAAGGAGAGAAAATACAGCAGTATTGATGGGGATTGGCGTGGCAGAAAGAGGCTTGGGATCCTGAGGCTTTCCAGCAGACGTCTTGGCTTCAAGATCCAAAGAGATTGGATAGCTATTGTTTGACTTGAGGCATGCTGATCAGCAGTGATCGGACTTGAACATGATTGAGGTGTTTGTCCAATCAATGTGTGGCCTGTACTTCTGGAGCTATGGCATCCCCAGAATCACATCATAGTGAAGACCAGGAGACACAAAGAGAGAGACTTCTTCCTGGTGTACGCCATGTGCTATGGTCATGATTGTCTTGGTGAGATGTGTGGTTTGTGACATCTTGCCATCAAACAATCACAATGTGCGTGGGTAGGGGAGAGGTTCTTGGTGAAGAGATTGCGCAAAGGAAGCACCAATGCAGCCAAATGCTGAACAGCCAGAGTTAATAAGAGCATTGTGTTGTGGTCTGTACTGTACCGTCCTATCCGAGTATAGGATTAGGGTGAGAGGTGGAAGGCGGGTTGGTTCTCGCAGGAGAGAAGTGTCAAGGAGTGCGAAGGGGTTTGGTGGAACGTGGTGGTGGTGACACCTGATCAATGGCTTCATACAAAAGGATTGTATTGAAGTAGATCTAGTTGTCTGGATCACAACATGAGTTGAAGACAATTGTTCCATAAGGGAACTATCGCCAGACTATATAGTGCTGGCCTGTCAAGATGATCAAGATTGTCTTGACAGTCTTGATGTCAAGACAGGTGAGATTGTCTTGACAGTCCCACTATGTTATGCACCCTGCGTCAAGACAGGTGAGATTGTCTTGACAGTCCCACCATGTTATGCACCGTGCGTCAAGACTGGTGAGATTGTCTTGATGCTTCATGCATCCTGCGTCAAGACTGGTGAGATTGTCTTGATGCTTCATGCATCCTGCGTCAAGACTGGTGAGATTGTCTTGATACTTCATGCATCCTGTGTCAAGACTCCTGTGTGTGTCTTGACAGTCACATGACCTCTTGTTAGTTGGTCACTTGACTTCCATGGTGTCCTCTTGCCTGGCCCGTGGCCTGATTACCTATAAATGAGTGGCTCCCATCCCCTGGGTCGTAACACTACCCTCCTCTCCTTCATTCATTGTCTTGATGAATTCTTGAGTATGTCTGCAAAATCACATGCCTCTGCTTACTGAAACCAACTGGCAGCCCAGATCTGTGATCATAACTTTGTGTTGCTTGCTCCGTGTGACTTCTGTGTTTTGAACCACAAGCCCTGCTTCTGAATGTCTGACAACAACAATAAATTGAAGTGCGCTGAATGCACTTGTCGTGGGAAGTCCTGTGTGTCACTTTCTTGGGAGTTGCTGAACATGACTTGGGATAACCTTCGCGAGGATTTGGCTGTTGATGAGGCCAAGCGGGATGCTCTTGTTGAGCAGCTTGCCAAGCTGCAGGCTTGTGTGTCCTGAAAGCGAAAGGTTCTTGAAGGTGCTGAAGGCTGAGCAAAGAAGAAGCTCCAGTGCCTTGTTGCTGAAATGGAGGTGGATGGTGAAGACTTGTCGGCAACAGTCATTGACATGTCCGCGCTGCAGGCCGAGCTGTTCAGTCCTGCCTCTGCCAGAACTGCTGCAGGAGGAGCTGGCAGTTCACGAGGTTTCTGAGTGGTTCCCAGATATTTTCCGAGTCTGGGTAGTTTTTCCACTTGACAAGGTATCGCTGACCTTTTCTCTTCAGGATCTGTTCGGCCTTGAATTCCTGTTCTTCCTCTGGTTGGTAATGAAATGTTTCCCGAGCGTCTCTCGGTAGTCGCAGTCTGACGTTGACTGGTCCAGTTTTTTCTTTGACTGAAAATAGTCTGACCTTGACATAGTCCAGTTTTTTTGTTCTTGGTTTCTTTGTTTTCCAATTTCTTGTGAGAAGGTAGACTTTATCCCCCTTCTTTAGCTGAGGTGCCATTTTGGATTTCTTGTCCATTTGATGTTGCATTCTTTCTGAGGTCTCTTGAAGATAGTGCCTCATCATCGTGTGTGTTTGTTGTAGGAGCTTGTCATGTTGGAGTGCTTTCTCCGTGTTTGGTGAAGCTCTGCTTGGCATCCTGATGTTCGCATGTTGTCCAAAATTGGCAAAAAATAGTGATTCCTTTGTTGAGTCTGATCTGTGCTGGTTGATTGCCAGCTGTGCTACCAGTAATAACTGTACCCAATTGCTGTGGGTCTTGTTGATGTAATGCTGTAAGTAAGTCTCCAGGACTTGGTTTGCTTGCTCTGTCTGGCTGTCAGTTTGTGGGTGATAGGCCGTAGACATTTTAGGTTTTGTTCCCATGGCTGCACTGATTGTCTTCCAGTAGTTGGATGTGAAGAGTTTGTCTCTGTCTGTAATAATCATGATTGGAACTCTGTGGTCTCTGACCAATCTGTCCAGTAAGAGGTGTCCCAACTGTTCTGCTGTGTGGGTCTTCTTGAATAGTACTGCTATTAGATATTTTGTGAATCTGTCCACTATCACCATAATCAAGTTGTAGGTGATTCCTGTGACTGGGTCTTTGGACTTGGGTAGCTTTATGATGAAGTCCATTGACACATCTTCCCACAGGCCTCTTGGTATCATGTTCAGATATCCTTCTCCATATAGCTTATGTCTTCCATGTTTGTTTTTCTGGCATAGTAGACACTTGCTGATGTAGTTTGTGACATGTTGTCAGAGGTTAATGACATTGTTCTCTGTCTGTTGGATAAGGTCTGTGGTCTTGGAGATTCCTGGGTGACCATGTGCTGGATTGTTGTGGTAGTTCCTTATTAGTTCTTCAGTGTCTTCTGCTGTAAGCTTGTTGATCTGTGGTTGAGGCACCAGGTTTCCTTGCTAGTCCTGCTGTAAGATTGTTCCTTGGTGTTCATCATCTTCCATGTGGTCTTTTTGTCAGCTTAGTGCGTCTGCTCTCCTATTGTCTTATCCAGGGGTGTACAAGATCTTGAACTTGTGTTGCCCTAGGAGTTCAGCCCATCTGACTTGCCATCTGTTCAGCTTCTTGGTTGTTGTGAACATTGTCAGATTCTTGTGGTCTGTGAGAACAGTGAGTTCAGAACTGCTTTCCGTGTACACTCTCCAGTGTGTTAAAGGCCAGTCCACGTTCACACAGAATGTGGGTGGTCCTGTCTTCGACCGAGGAGGGCAGGGACTCAATAGATGAATAGCAAGTGGGGTAACTCTCTTGCTATTGTCGCTCGTAATGTGTGTTCAGCCTGGAGAGCTAATCCCTCCGGGCTCTTTGGGGGTCTTTATACAGATGCCCCAAGGGGGGGGTCTCCTCGAGGGGTATCATCCTTTTGCGTGGACGAGCTCCTCGCTTAGCTCCTGCTCGTCCACCGGACGAGCTCCTCGCTTAGCTCCTGCTCGTCCACCGGACGAGCTCCTCGCTTAGCTCCTGCTCGTCCACCGGACGAGCTCCTCGCTTAGCTCTTGCTCGTCCACCGGATCGGTCGGATGTTGTTCCGCATGACTCACACCTCTCCCTCGCTTACCTGGGCTGTTCCGGCCTAGGCCTTAACACTATCCCCTCCCTCCAAGGGTTCTGTCCCCAGATCCTTTTTGTTCCTGCTCCTCTTTTGCCATGAACCAAAGCCAGACAACTCGAACTCGTCATCGCGGTTTTCTCTCTTGTCGTGTTGGCAAAATGGGCAAGGAGTCAAAAATCGCATGCGGTGCTTGTCGTCGCGACCACGCCAAGTATGTCGTGAGTTCTGCATCGTCTTTTTGTCGTCGGTGCATCGAGAAGGGTCGTCGCTGTGACCTTCATCTCTCGGAATCGGAATGGAAGAAGATGGAGCTTGAGCGTGAGCAGCTTGAGGCTCAGCTGCGGGAGACCGATGACCAACTGTCAAAACTGCTTCCCCGGCAGATCCGCCTCCGCCGGCAGCTGGGTCATCTCTCACAGAAGGAGGCCGATGCCATCCGTCGTGAGCTGTCAGCCATCAAGGATCAAGAGTCCCTCGATGCTCAGGAACAAGAGGCCCTCCGCATTATCCGCGAACGGGAGGCCTGTCAAGCTGCTGCTCCACTGTCCTTTGAGGACGTCTTCTCTTCGGAGGCTTTGGCTTCTCTCGAGCTGTTGTCTCCGTCGGACCTGGTCGCTGCGGATTTGCTCGGTGGTAATCCACCAGTTTCTGGTTCATCGCAGAGCTGAAGTTCTCGGTTGGTTCCCACGAATTCTCCTCTTCGTCAAATCCTAACCACTTCACCAGGTACTTGATTTTCCGTCCACTTCTCCGACTGTCTAGGATCCTTTCGACATCGTACTCTTCTTCATCGTCCTCGAAGTGCCATTCTGTTTCGATTGCTGCGTCGCTGGGTGCTGGCTCGAGCAGCGAGACATGGAATACTCGGTGTATCCGTGCCTTTTTTGGCAGTCTCAGTCGGTAGTTGACTTCTCCAGTGCGCTTCTCAATCTCAAACAGTCCGATTCGTACATGATCCAGCTTTTTGCTCGGTCGCTTCAAGCGCAGGTTTTTTGTTGACAAATAGACCTTATCCCCCCTCTCCAGGGTTGGTCCCTTCAACCTTTTGCTGTTTAGGCGGTGGCTTGTTGTCTTTTGTGCGGATTCAATTGCAGTCTTCATTTCCTCATGCATAGCAGTGAGTTTTTCGACGTTCGTTGAAGTGCCACTTCCAGCCGCCATCGCTTCCCAGCGGGGGTTTCTGCCGTAGTTCGCAAAGAACAGTGTCGTGCCCGTCACGCTGTGTTGCTGATCGTTGTACGCAAACTGAGCCATTGGTAGCAGTTCTACCCAATCGTCCTGTCGGTGGTTGACGTAGTGGCGTAGGTACTGTTCCATCGTCTGGTTTGTTCTCTCAGTTTGTCCGTCTGTTTGTGGATGGTAGGCAGTAGACATCCTTGTGTCTATCCCTAGCTGTCTTGTCCACGTGTTCCAGAATTTCGAGGTGAAGAGTTTGTCTTGATCCGAGATAATCTTCGTGGGTAGCCCTCACTGGCTAACCAATTCTTTGAGCAGGACATTGGCGAGTTCGCTCGCTGTTCCTGTCTCTCGCCACGGGATCAGGTGAGCGTATTTGGTGAGTTTGTCAACAACCACCAAGATACTGTCATATTTCACCTTTGTTACCGGGTCCTCTGACCTCGGCAGCTTCACCACAAAATCCATTGTGATAGTATCCCAAGCCGCTTCTGGGAGGTCCATTTGTTGACTCTCTCCATAGGGTTTGTGGCGTGACGGTTTGTTTTTCGCACACTCTTCGCAGTTGCGAATAAATTCCGTCACTTTCCGCTTCATTCCGTTGAAGTGGTAACGTCTCCGGATCTTTTCCAGGGTCTTGTCTCGCCCAGGATGTCCGTGTAGAGGTCCATCGTGATGTTGTCGAATCACGTCCTCTTGTGCGCTCTCTGGCACTTCTTCCTTGTTCGTGGCCGCAACGTTGTGGCCTAGGGTCAGGAGTGCACCCATTTCTTCAGTTTTCGCTAACTGAGGTTGAGCATAGACCAGAGTTTGTCCTTTTGTCACTAGGATTGGGCGCTCTTCTGTCGTGTCGTCTGTCGTCATATCAGGCCGTCTGCTGAGCGCGTCCGCTTGTGCGTTTTCTGATCCTTTTCGATAGAAGATCTGGAAGTCGTATGAAGCTAAAAGCTCCGCCCATCGGACTTGTCGTCTGTTTAGCTTCTTCGTCGTCGTGAAGTAAGCCAAATTCTTGTGGTCTGAGTACACGTCCACTGTGTACTTTGCTCCTTCCAGGTAAGGTCTCCACTCCTGGAATGCGTCGACAATCGCTAACAACTCCTTGTCATGAACATCGTACCTGAGTTCTGGGCCAGAGAACTTTCTCGATCGGTATGCGACAGGGTGTAGGCGGTTTTCGGTGTCTGGTTGACACAAGCAAGATCCAAGTGCTTGGTCCGAGGCATCTGTCTCCATGATGATCCGCCGTCCGGGATCAAATGATGCCAGTATGGGTGCGGAGGTGAACTTCTCTTTCAGCTCCTGGAACGCTCTCTCTTGGCTGTTCCCCCATGTGAAGGTTTCTTCCTTCTTTGTTAGTTCAGTCAAGGGTGCTGCTATCCTCGAGTACTCCTTGATGAATCGTCGGTAGAAGTTCGCAAATCCCAGGAAGGATTGGACTTCTTTGAGGTTTTTGGGTGTTGGCTAGTCTCGTACTGCCGTGATCTTTGTATCGTCCATACGGATTCCTTCCGTCGTCAGGATCGATCCCAAATATTCCACTTCTTTCACGTGGAAGACGCTCTTATCAAGGCGTAACCTCATTCCTGCTTCTTGGAGCGCATGTAGGATCTTCTTGACATGCTGTTTGTGCTCCTCCAGGGTTCCATTGGTGTAAACCAAGACATCGTCAATATAAGCGGTAACAAATATATCCAGGTATTGTCGGAGGATGGCGTTAATGAGTGATTAGAATGTCGCCGGTGCATTCGTAAGGCCGAATGGCATAACGGTATACTCGTAATGCCCGTACCTCGTACGAAAGGCTGTCTTCCATTCTTCGCCATCTTTCATCCTAACCAGGTTGAAAGCGCCTCGGATGTCGAATTTGGTAAACCACTTGGCTCCTTGGATTCAGTCCTGGATTTCCGATATTAACGGTAGCGGGTAGCGATTCTTAATCGTGATCGCATTGAGCTGCCGGTAGTCGACACACAGTCGTAATTTGCCGTCTTTCTTTGGCACAAACAATATCGGGTATCCGGCCGGTGATGTTGAAGGTCTTATGAACCCTTTCGCTAGGTTCTCGTCCAGGTAATCTCTTAAGGCCTCAAGCTCCTTTGCTGATAGAGCGTAAATAGGGCCATGTGTGGGTTTCTTTCCGTCTTCCAGCGGAATTTCGTGATCCCACTCTTGGTGTTCTGGTAGCGTCGCGACCACTTCCTCACCAAACATCTCCTGGTAGTCTTTATACTCACTTGGCAGCTGCGGTGCCTGAGTCTTGCCCACGGCGTCATGCGTGGTGCAAAGTTGATGGTTTCGGGGCTTCATCCAAGCCACATAGGCTCGCCCTCGCCGGTGGTGCTTCTTCCACCCTGCATATGAGATCTCTTTGATTCTCACTTTCTCTGGCTCTGCTCGAGTTGCCAGACTCCTCTTCGGAAAGACTAGGTGCCTTCTTTTCCAGTCGATCCTTGGGTTTTGACCTTCCAACCACGGAAGACCCAATATAACTTCATGTGGTATCTGGACCAAGTCGAATTCTTCTGATCCGATTGTCGTACCGTCGACACACAGTCGTAGGTTCTTGGTCTCCTTCGTCACTCGTCCTTGGTCGTTGGAGAGTGGTGTCCCGTCCACTACCGTTAGTTGGTATGGATTTCTCTTTTCCTGAGTCGGGATCTTGTGCTTCCTGGCAAAACTTTCTGACATGAAGTTGCCAGTAGCTCCAGAGTCGATCATGGCGTTTGTCAGATGCCCGTTGACTCTCATCTTGATGCGAAAATGCGGACTGCAGGCTGTCGCGTCGAGGCTCTGCTCGACCCCTTCTCTCCGGAGTGTTGTCTTGCCTGCTCTTCCGACTCCGGATTTGAAGAGCACTGCTAGTTTTTTGAACAACCAAGGCCCTGAGCCTGGCGTTCTGCCGCGTGTCTTTCGCATTTTTCAGTGAAGCATAGCTCCCATGCGTCTTCTCCGCAATCATCACGTTCTTTCCCTTGCTGGCTTAGCTGGTGCTTGATGCTCCAGGCTTTCTTGTGGTATTCTGGGCCAGGGAAGTAGTGCCTTCTCCTTTTCTCTAGGAGATGTTCCTTGCAGTGGTGGTCCTCACATCCTTTCCAATAAGGACGTCTGCAGGCTGGTGTCGTAGCCTGGTGATAGTCCACTTGCGCTGCGATGTCTCGGGGCTGTGAGATGCTGATGGTGTCGTCCACCCATCGCGTCACTCTTGCTTCGCCGTCCTCCGACAAGGTCGCATCCTGTCGTCGGAGTAGTGGTGTCTCGGGAACTGGTGGCATGCCGGTTATGTCAATCTCGTAGTCTGTTGTGTCGAATTCGGAGATCAGGTCATCCTCCCAATGAACCTTATCGATCTGGTCTTGGATTGTGTGCAGGTCCTCCAGTGACCTCTGCAGATTGTTCTCCAGTCTTTCGATGTGCTGTCTGAGATTGTCCTCCTGTCCGAGGAGTGTTGCTTCTGACCGGTTCATGGGTAGCGTACCTCTGGGAGCCCTCGGTGGCTCCTGAATGCCCTTGCCTTTCCAGGCACCGGTGGCATTCAACTGCTTACCCTTGCCTTCTTTCTTCCTCTTGCTTTGGCAGTTGGCTGCGAGGTGTCCTACCTTCTGGCAATTGTAACACTTCCGTGTTTCTTTCTTCTTTGTTGCCTGTGGTGTTGTTGCATCGATCTCCATGGGTGTCAAGCCGTACTTGTCTTGTGCTGGCGCTGTCTTTTTGCCCCATGGCCTTGCATGCTTGCCTCGCTTCTCGAGTTCTCGTTCAAACTGTCGGTCGTCGATGCGTACCGCTGTGTCAATCATATCCTCGAGGTCGGTGGGTCGGTCTCCTCGTGCGATGTCATCCTTGACTTGTTCCTTGAGAGCTTGGTAGAATAGTGCCGTCAAGGCACTGTCTCCCCATTGCGTCCTCACTGACAACTGTTGGAACTTCGCCGCGAAGTCTGATGCTGACCCTGTCTGCCGTAGTGCTTGGAGCTTTCGTTCCGCATCTCGTTCTTCATCAATGACCCCGAAGGTCTTCTTCATCTGGGTCTTGAAGGTAGAGAATCTCCCAATGATCTGCCGTGTCGCGGTCTCCATGCTAGAGGGATCTTCCTTGTTGTCGAGGAAGTCTCGTAGGTAGACATTGAACCAGGCAAATGTCGGTCTGTCCAGGTAGGAAGCTGCGAACAGCACCTTCTCCTGTTCCGTAGGGAATTGTGCGGCGTTGAATCCGTAGTAAAGCTCAAGCTGAGAGAAGAATAATTCCAATCCCCCTCGTGATCCATTGTACCTCTTCGGCGTACCTACCTTCAACGGCTTTGGAGGTAAGGTGAGGGTGGTAGGGACAGGTGGTTCCTGGGCTTGCGCCTGAGGCGCAGCCCGAGGTTGGCCTGCCTGCGAAGGGGTAGGGCTGCGTGGATCTGCCATCGTATTGAGCCGGTGTCCTATGTGTTAGAGGCTGAAACTGTTAAAGGCCAGTCCACGTTCACACAGAATGTGGGTGGTCCTGTCTTCGACTGAGGAGGGCAGGGACTCAATAGATGAATAGCAAGTGGGGTAACTCTCTTGCTATTGTCGCTCGTAATGTGTGTTCAGCCTGGAGAGCTAATCCCTCCGGGCTCTTTGGGGGTCTTTATACAGATGCCCCAAGGGGGGGGTCTCCTCGAGGGGTATCATCCTTTTGCGTGGACGAGCTCCTCGCTTAGCTCCTGCTCGTCCACCGGACGAGCTCCTCGCTTAGCTCCTGCTCGTCCACCGGACGAGCTCCTCGCTTAGCTCCTGCTCGTCCACCGGACGAGCTCCTCGCTTAGCTCTTGCTCGTCCACCAGATCGGTCGGATGTTGTTCCGCATGACTCACACCTCTCCCTCGCTTACCTGGGCTGTTCCGGCCTAGGCCTTAACACAGTGTTCAAGTGCGTTGACAACTGCCAGTAGCTCTTTATCATGGATATCATAGTTTTGTTCCACTTGTATTATTTTTCGTGAGTAGTAGGCAACTGGGTACCACTTGCTGTCTGCCTGTTGGCATAGACATGCTCCCACTGCCTGATCTGAAGTGTCTGTCTTGATTTGTGTTGGTTGGCCTGTCTTGAAGTTGAGGAGAACTGGTTCCTTGGCGCAAGTGTCCTTGAGCTGTTGGAATGCTTTTTGTTATCTCTCTGTCCACTGGTACTCCACATTCTTCTTTGTGAGTTCTGTCAGTGGTGTTGCTATCTGTGAGTAGTTCTTTATAAACTGTTGGTTGAAGTTGGCAAATCCTAGGAAGGCTTGTACTTCCTTAACTGACATCGGTGTTGGCCATTGCTGAATCACTTTGATTTTCTCAGGGTCAATCTTGATCTCTTTGATCTCTATAACATATCTGAGGAATTTAACTTCTGGTTTGTTGAACTCGCATTTCTTTGGGTTGAGCTTGAGCCCTGCCTGTTGTAGGCATCGTAGAACATCCTTCACATATTTGGTATGTTCCTGTTGCGTGTTCAAGTAGACAAGAATATCATCTAGGTAGGTGATAGCTGTTTGGTCCAGGTGTGCTCTGATGATGTTGTTGATCAATGCTTGACATGTTGCTGGTGTGTTCGTGAGTCTGAATGGCATAACCAGATACTTGTAGTGTCTGTATCAGGTTCTGAAGGCTGTCTTCCATTCTTCTCCTTCTTTCATGTGTATCAGGTTGTATGCTCCTTTCAAGTCCAGCTTGGTAAAGATTGTAGCTTGGCTGATCCTGTCTCGCAATTTGTTTGCATTTGGCAACAGATATCAGTTCTTGATGGTAATGTTGTTGAGTTTCCTGTAATCCACACAAAGTTGAAGACTTCTGTCTTTCTTTGGTGCAAATAGTATTGGGTATCCTGCTGGTGATTGAGATTCTCGAATGAAACCCTTTTTCAGGTTTTCCTCCAGGTACTCGCGAAGTACTTGGAGCTCTTTCTCTGATAACTGGTAAATTGGTCCAAATCCTGGCTCTGTCCCTGGTTGCAACTTGATCTCATGATCCCAAGGTTGGTGCTTAGGCAACACTGCTGTTGTTGTCTCTTCCTGAAAGAGGTTATTATACCCAGGTCAGTACTCTTCAGGGATCTCCAGAGGGTTAACAACTTCCTCTCTCTTCATCTCTGACTGTTTGGCCACCTGGTTCTGGGGTGTGCCTGTTGAGGCAGACCTCTTCTCTTGAGAGTTGTCCTTTCTGTCAGTGAGGTTCCACTGAGGACTCCTTCCCTCATCTGTCCACATCTTCTGCGGCTGGTAACAGGTCCGAGCTGTGTTGTTAGTGCAGTTCCTAAACGTGAGTACTCCTGTCTTCCAGTTAACAACTGGGTTGTACTTCTTTAGCCAAGGCATCCCCAAATAGATATCCTGAGTGGCCAACTTGACAATATCAAGGTGGATCCTTTCAGCATGGTGTCTGGTAACTATTTCCATTGGCTGCGTCTTATGGCAGACTAGCTCTGTCTGTCTATTTGCCATCGTGAGCTGATAGGGCTGCTGCTTGTGTCTCCTTCCAGTGCTGAGGGTGTTGTAAAGTTGTCTTGAGATGTAGTTTCCACTGGCTCCAGAGTCAACAAGTGTGTATGTTCGTACTGGCGTGTTGGCGTGTAGTGACACAGGCAATCGCAGGTGCTTTGTGTTGCTAGGGGTCATGTTGTTGAGCTCCTGATGTTGCCCCTTGACAAGGGAGTTCAGTCTTTTCCTGATTGAAGTGTCTTTCCACTGACTGGGCAATGGGTCCAGCTATTCCCATCAGTCCTGAGGAATCTGTTCATGAATTTGTCTTGCTGATGCTTGTCACATCCAGGCTTGAGGCAATACTGCCAATTGTTGATGTAGCAGTTGTGGTTGTTGCCTTGCTGTAGGAACATGAGGTGTTCGTGCCAATCATGTGTGTGCCTGGGGAATGTGGTGTGTTGGCGTTTGTCCCAAAGATAGATCTCACACACATCCTTCTCACAATTGACTCAATCCTTGTGGCAGGTGGCGTGGTAGGGTGAGTGTCCTCTGTACCTTTGTAGTTGTTCGTGGTAGGTGCAGTAGTGCTTTGTGCAAAACCTCCACTGTAGTTCACTATGCCATAGATTTCATGGGTCCATGCTGTAAGTATAGCTTCCTTGTGGTATTTCTTCTTTGGTAGACATGGGTTTGTCTCAGTCCCCATCAGAGGTGGTTAAGGGCTCCTGTCCCTTGTCCTGACCTGTCTGTTCTGGTAGGTCCTTGCCTCCTGATGTTACCAGTTGGTGGGCTGCTTCCAATGTCTGATCGTAGTTGTCCCATTGTTTGAGGGATAGCTGAGCCTTTCCTGGTAGGTCCTCTGGCTTGATGACATTCCAGTCTCCATCAAGTGTATTAAGTTGCTGTCAGTGCACCTTGTTCTTTGAACAACAGTCTTTCACTATGTGGCCTAGCTTGCCACAGGCATAGCACTTCAGTGCTTTCCTCTTTTTGTTGTTCCTTCCTTTCGTGAACCTTCCCTTGTGGTGGACTGCATCCAGTTCCATGGGTGCATAGCTATATGGGTTATGTGGCGGTGCCTTGTTAGGCGGCTTGTAGTGGTTGCTCACATACCATGTGGGGTGGCTGTATCCTCTGTCGTGGTGTTTCTCTATCGCTCGCTCAAATAGTTTGTCATCAATGTCAATTGCTTGTGCGATAAGTTCATCCAGTGTGTCAACCACTTGTCTGTCAAAGGTGATTTCATCCTTCATGTTTTCCTTGAGTCCACATCAGTACATGACTATCAGGGCATTGTTGTCCCAGTCAGTCAGTACTGAGTATTGTTTGAACTGCGTGGTGTACTCTGCGGCTGAGCGTTGTTGCTTGATGTACTGGATCATTTGTATAGCCACTTTGTCTTTGTTAGATAGTCCAAGGATCCTTTTGATCTTGTCCTTGAATTGTGTCTATTTTGTCATCCATTCTGTTATGCTGTCGTGGTCTCTGTTTCCTGAGAGATGTTTGTTGACGTAGGGCTTGATCCATCAATAAGCATTGCCTCTCATGTAAGTGGTTGCGAAGAGGGGCCACTTTTCCTTAGGCAGCTTTGTCTCTGGTTGGAATTGAAAGTAGACTTGGAGTTGCATGAGCCAGTCATCAACCTTGTTCCTTTCACTGTAGAACAGGTCTGGCTTGGCGACGCTAATCTTTCCATCTGGGAAGTTGGGGTTGGTTGCTCCTGAGGTACTCATCTTTGAGGGTCTTCAAAGTGTTGCGGTCTGTACCGTACTGTCCTATCCGAGTATAGAATTAGGGTGAGAGGTGGAAGGCAGGTTGGTTCTCGCAGGAGAGGAGTGTCAAGGAGTGCGAAGAGGTTTGGTGGAATGTGGTGGTGGTGACACCTGATCAATGGCTTCGTACAAAAGGATTGTATTGAAGTAGATCTAGTTGTCTGGATCACAACATGAGTTGAAGATGATTGTTCCATAAGAGAACTATCGCCAGACTATATAGTGCTGGCCTGTCAAGACAATCAAGATTGTCTTGACAGTCTTGACGTCAAGACAGGTGAGATTGTCTTGACAGTCCCACCATGTTATACACCCTGCATCAAGATAGGTGAGATTGTCTTGACAGTCCCACCATGTTATGCACTCTGTGTCAAGACTGGTGAGATTGTCTTGATGCTTCATGCATCCTGTGTCAAGACTGGTGAGATTGTCTTGATGCTTCATGCATCCTGCGTTGAGACTGGTGAGATTGTCTTGATACTTCATGCATCCTGTGTCAAGACTCCTGTGTGTGTCTTGACAGTCACGTGACCCCTTGTTGGTTGGTCACTTGACTTCCATGGTGTCCTCTTGCCTGGCCTGTGGCCTGATTGCCTATAAATGAGTGGCTCCCATTCTCTGGGTTGTAACACAGTGCACTTGAATTTCCCATCTAGAATACAAGAAAGAAACAAGCACTTGCTGTCCAATTGCTGGTCTGGAGACAGATAGCCAACATGGAGATCCTTTTCATGTCCTTGGGCGCGACAATAACCAAGGACTACTTGTTTTCCAACTCTGGAGTAGTCTCAACAGTGGCAGACTTGGTGGTGGTTGTGGTGGTGGCAACAACAGGTATACTTTTCACTGGACAGAAGGTTGAGACATGATCTTGGTTCCCACAGTAGAAGCAGAGACCTTTGCTTCAGTGATGTTCTCACTCTTCTGGTGTCAGCTTAGAGTGGCTGAGATCCATGGTAGAACTTGGTGGCTGTGGTGTGAAGGCTGGCTTGATGAACCCTGACTGTGGAACTGAGGCTTGGGTGGGAGGTGCTTGATGTGGACAGCGAGAGTTGGCAGAAGTGGCACACAACTGGTTGTCCTGCAGCTGGCATTTCTCAACAAGCTTCTGATAGCTGATGTCCTTGAGGTTGATGCTGACAAGCTGCTTGGCAAGCTCTTCAGAGACAGCACATTGAAGATGGCACTTCAAGGCCTTATCATTGAAGCCTGTGTGTGGAGTATACTGATTGAACTCTGTGAAGAACTCGGCAAAGGAATGGTTGGCATGACACAAGGTGATGAGCTTCCTCTGAGCTAGGAACTCTGGGTCTGGGTCAGAGAAAGTGTTCTGGAGATCTTGGACGATGTTGTGCCAGTCAATGTACTGGCCAGCCGTGATCTTAGCTGAGATGTAGGACTGCGCAGTGCCAGTCGTGCGTGAAAAGACGTACGCAATCCGTGATGTTTCTGTGGGGTACCAGTCAATATTGAGTGTCATCTTGAGTGACAGTGATGTGATGAAGCTCTCAAGCTTCTCATGCATGATTTCTGTGTTTCCGCCATCACCACTGAAGATCTCTGGGTCAGCAGTGTGTTTGGACTTGGACTTGGGAGTAGTGTTAGTAGCTTGAATTCGCATGAACTCTGCAAACATGTTGTGAAGGAACTTGTTATTTCCAGCAACTGGCATAGCTTGGTCTGGTTGTTGAGACATGACAAGGACATGAACATGGCTTGGTGAAGTGTGTTATAGTTGGGTAGGTCTTTCGTAGTGTGACAAGGCAATAGCAGAGCAGAACTCAAGTCTAACTGATTTGGTAACCTTGACCTGACTTGGCTTGAGACTTGAGACTTGGATTGATGTACAAGACAAAAGACAAGGAAGGAAGAAAAAGAGAAAAGAAGAGAAGAAGCTGGGGGAGCAGGAGAAGTTCTTATAGGCAGGGGATCAGGCAACAGTGGAGCAAACAGGCAACAGTGCAGATGGAACTTCCTGGCAAGGTGTGTGACTTGTGCCAGATATGCAACAGGGCCAGAACTGTGACAGCCCCAAGAATTTGAACTTCTGGACAGTTTCCCCTGATTCTCTCTGAGCTTCTGGTTGGCTCAGTTGTTTTATGGTTTTTCCCCCCTGGGAGTGGCTGGGAGAAAGAGAAAGATGTAGCTGGAGATTGGGGTACTGGTGTCAGAGATGTAGAGATTGGGATCTTATACTTCCCTGGGCATGAAATCCAAGCTTCCCTGGCTCTCTTGGCTGCTTCCTGGCGTACTGGGCATGTGCTAGCCCAGGCTGGGTGAGATCCCTGGCAATTGCAGTATTTTGGTTTCAGCAAGTTTTCAGCAATTGGGTATGCTCTTCTCTTATGTTGTCTACCACATACTCCACAGGCAGTTCTGTTCCTGCAGGCATGAGCTTGGTGGCTATAGCCAAAGCACTTGAAGTATTGTGCAATAACTGTGTTTGCCAGGAAAGGTTCTACTTCATGTAGTCTGTGTCCCAGCACTAGTCCATTCTCAATAAGAAGATTGGCCTGTTGGGGAGTAGAGAGATCCAGTTGGAGAGAGGTGACCTGTTTCTTTTGAGCTATAGGTTTCTTGGACCAATATGCTCTCAGAATAGTGATCTGTTTGCCAAGAGAAGGGTTGCTAGTCTGGATTGTTTTGCAGGTGTCCTCCAGATTCTCTGGCTGGATATCTGCTGTTCTGACTCCATAAACCAGAACTGGGAATCTCTTGGGCTGGACTATTGCCTTTATGTTGAAGGTAGTTGCAGTCCAGGAGGAATTCTTTTCCAGAAAAAGTTTAGTTTCCTGGCTCTCTGTGTGAATAAAAATATCCCCTGATGGGAGTTTTCTCACTACCCTGATCTGTTTGTTATAAGGGCTTGGGAGTCTGTCTTGGAGAGCTTGGAAGAGCTGGACATGGGTTCTGTTGGCCATGTCTGGAGTCTGGTACCCAGAGTGTACCAGAACCTCTTTGAGAATTCTGGAAGCTAGTGGAATTTGAGCAGAGGAAGTTTTTGTAGCTGCCTGTGCATAAGATAGTTTTGCCTCTTGTCTATCTAGACATTTGTTGAGGTTTTCAAGCTTCTGGATGATCTTCTTGGTAATTCCAGAGGCTACAGGTTGGACAGTTCTAGTCTGCAGCTCTGCAGAGAGTTTTTGCTTAAGGTTCTCCCAGCTTTTTCTGACTGGTTCTGGAACTGTTTGGGTTTTCAGCCAGGAGTTAAGAAGTTCCCAGTCTTTCTGTATAGTACTTTCAGTGGTGAGAGGACTGGCTTGAGTGTTAGAGAGACTGGAAGCTGGTGTGGCTAGTGGTGCTCTGGGATTGGTTTCTAAAGAAATAGGTTTTTTCTTTTTTAGTGTCATGGTGGAGCTTGCTTGGCATAGGTTAACTGTTTCCAGTCTGTGAAGTAGTGCCAGAGAGAGAGGAGTCACCTGGTTTCCCAGCAGTAATAATCTAGTCCTGGGACCAGACCCCAAGACTAGACTTTTCTGGGCAGCTTATTCCAACTAACCTCTGGGTAAAGCTAGGAGTATTTGCCTAGACTAGGGACCAGACCCCCTATCTAGACTTTCCTTGAGTCAAGGACTCTGCTAGGTCTAGAGTCAGTCAGACTCTAACTATTCCTCTTATCCTGAGACTCTCTCTCTGGTTGTGGCTGGATTGCTGGTTGTTGAAGAAACAGATCGTGGATTCCAAGATCACAACTTTTGACAATCAGGTGTGATTCTCAAAGGTGATGGGTTTTCAGCGTAAGGTTTGGGTGGGTCAGGACAGGATGTCAGCTGTTTTCCAGAACATATAACAGATTGCCGTCTTTACCAAAAGTGATAGTCCTTGAACAGTGTGGTTCTGGGAAGAGTTGATGATGTCTAGTGATAAGTGTGGAAAGGTTAGTCACTGGCATCAGCTTGCAGTTCTTCCAGATTGTGCAGTCTGCAGTCTAATAGTTTACTGATCTACATTCAAAGTACAGATTCTCTTGCTTCTTGTGTTCTTGCTTTTGAGGTAGTAACAGCTTGCACACTCTGTGAACTCTGGGACTGCAGTCTTGCCTATTCAGTCAGTTGTCTGGCCACAACCCTGTCAGTTAGGTGTGAGTACATGTTGGTAGGCTCTTGATTTCTGTTGTATAGGTGTGAACTCTCAGAGTATAGCTTTCATGCTAATCCTTCTGCCCACAGCTTTGACTCACTATTATACTGACAATACCCAGGGGTTGGCAGAGGCCTGTAGTCTTCTGAGAATAGACTTGGGTTAGTCCAACAGTTACTTCTCTTCTGGTTGTTAGTGTATAACTCCAGGTGTAGCACTTAGCTTGTCACTTCCTCAAGAGTCTGTAGTATATTATGATCTCAAGTCATCTTGTGTTTTTTATTTTTATTTTTATTTCATTCTTACACTGATAGTAGCTTTACAGTCATGCAGATCTTCTAGCTAGTAGCGAACCTCTTCAGAAAACCTTTAAAGAAATAAAAACTGAAGGCAGAGTGTGACTAGAACATGTAACAAAAGAAATCTTGAAGTGTCTGGAAGAAGAAAAAAGATCTAGGTATTAGATTGGGAATAGTGGAGTTTGAAAGCCAGGTTAAACTGGTTTAGTCTTTTCAAAAACATAAACCAGTACAGAAACTTCTGTAGAAGCTCTGAGTTTGAAATAATAGTGGTGAAGTCTTGGGGATTAAAAGAAGCTTGTTGTCTTTGTCTTGAATAGAGAGAACATGAAGAAGTGATGTGTTTTACAGTTTCCTCTGCTTGGCCACACATACATAAAAAGGTAGCAAAATCAGGAACTCCAGCTCTGAATAGAAAACTTGCCAGACCAATTCTCCCAGTTCTGATTTGTAGTAGTAGACTTGCCTCAGCTTTCTGTAGCTTTTTGTAGAGCTCCAGATTGTCTTTGTGTGGCTTTGGGCAGAAAGTCTGCCAACCTGGGTGGCTTCTTCTTTTCTTCTCTTTCTATTAGTTTTCCCACTCTTTAGTAAAAAGCTTTTGTAGTTCTTTCTTTGAACTTTTCTTTCTAGAATTTGCTGTAGAACCTCAGATAGAACTCTGTCATAGACTCCTGAAATATCCAGAGAGAGAAGAGATGCAACTATGCCTTTCTTCCAGACTTTCTCCAATTGGGAGGTCAGGAGGAAAAGTGCTGACTCTGTTGATCTTTCTTTCCTGAAGCCCATCTGGATTTCTGCCAATAGACTAGCTTCTTCTGCTACTTTGCTTAGTCTGGCTGCAGTAATAGCTTCCATCAGTTTACCTGTTGTGTTCAGCAGAGCTATAGGGTGCCAGACTTTAGCTTGATTGTGTCACAGTTCTGGCCCAGTTGCGTATCTGGCACAAGTCACACACCTTGCTGGGAAGTTCCATCTGCACTGTTGCCTGTTTGCTAGTCACGCACCTTGCCGGGAAGTTCCATCTGCACTGTTGCCTGTTTACTCCACTGTATCCCCTGCCTATAAGAACTTCTCCTGCTCCCCCAGCTTCTTCTCTTCTTCTTTTCTCTTTTCCTTCCTTGTCTTTTGTTTTGTACATCAATCCAAGTCTCAAGTCTCAAGCCAAGTCAGGTCAAGGTTACTGGATCAGTTAGGCTTGAGTTCTACTCTGCCATTGCCTTGTCACACTACAAAAGACCTACCCAACCATAACACACTTCACCAAGCCATGTTCATGTCCTTGTCATGTCTCAACAACCAGACCAAGCCATGCCAGTTGCTGGAAATGACAAGTTCCTTCGCAACATGTTTGCAGAGTTCATGTGAATTCAAGCTACTAACACTACTCCCAAGTCCAAGTCTGAACCTACTGCTGACCCAGAGATCTTCAGTGGTGATGGTGGAAACACAGAAATCACGCATGAGAAGCTTGAGAGCTTCATCACGTCACTGTCACTCAAGATAACACTCAACACTGACTGGTACCCCACAGAAATATCGCAGATTGCATATGTCTTTTCACGCACGACTGGCACTACGCAGTCCTACATCTCAGCTAAGATCATGGCTGGCCAGTACATTGACTGGCACAACATTGTCCAAGATCTCCGGAACACCTTCTCTGACCCAGACTCAGAGTTCCTAGCTCAGAGGAAGCTTATCACCTTCTGTCAGACCAACCATTCCTTTGCTGAGTTCTTCACAGAGTTCAGTCAGTATGCTCCACGCACAGGCTTCAACAACAAGGCCTTGAAGTGCCATCTTTGATGCACTGTCTCTGAAGAGCTTGCCAAGCAGCTTGTCAGCATCAACCTCAAGGACATCAGCTATCAGAAGCTTGTTGAGGAATGCCAGCTGCAGGACAACCAGTTGCGTGCCACTTCTGCCAACTCTCACCGTCCACGTCAAGCACCTCCCACCCAAGCCTCAGTTCCACAGTCAGGGTTCATCAAGCCAGCCTTCACGCCACAGCCACCAAGTCCTACCATGGATCTCAGCCACTCTAAGCTGATACCAGAAGAGTGAGAACATCACTGAAGCAAAGGCCTCTGCTTCTACTGTGGGAACCAAGATCATGTCTCAACCTTCTGTCCAGTGAAAAGCATGCCTGTTGTTACCACCACCACAACCACCACCAAGTCTGCCACTGTTGAGACTACTCCAGAGTCGGAAAACAAGTAGTCCTTGGTCATCGTCACACCCAAGGACATGAAAAGGATCTCCATGTTGGCTATCTGTCTCCAGACCAGCAATTGGACAGCAAGTGCTTGTTTCTTCCTTGTATCCTAGATGGGAAATTTAAGTACAATACTCTTATTGACTCTGGCTGTTCAGCATTTGGCTACATTGGTGCTTCCTTTGCGCAATCTCTTCACCAAGAACCTCTCCCCTACCCACGCACATTGTGATTGTTTGATAGCAAGATGTCACAAACCACACATCTCACCAAGACAATCATGACCACAGCACATGGCATGCACCAGGAGGAAGTCTCTCTCTTTGTGTCTCCTGGTCTTCACTATGATGTGATTCTGGGGATGCCATGGCTCCAGAAGCACAGGCCACACATTGATTGGACAAACACCTCAATCATGTTCAAGTCAGATCACTGCTGATCTGCATGCCTCAAGTCAAACAATAGCTATCCAATCTCTTTGGATCTTGAAGCCAAGATGTCTGCTGGAAAGTCTCAGGATCCCAAGCTCCTTTCTGCCACACTAATCTCCATCAATGCTACCACATTTTCCCTCCTTGCTGCCAAGCCAGATCACCAGGTGTTCAGTGTTTCTCTGAGAGACATTGAGCAGGTGTTGAAGCTAAAGAAGTGTGTGGATCCTGCCACACTTCTCCCTGCTCAGTACCACAAGTTCCTGGACATCTTCAGCAAGGATGACACTGACAAGCTTCCTCCTCTACACCCAGGAGTTGACCACGAGATCAAGATGGAACCAGGAACCCAGGCACCCTCTGGACCTCTGTACAGCATAAGCAGAGAAGAACTTGAAGTTCTCAAGAAGTACCTGACAGAGAACCTGAACAAGGGCTTTATTCAAGCATCTTCATCACCTGCTGCTGCACCAGTCCTTTTTGTCAAGAAGCCAGGAGGTGGATTGTATTTCTGTGTAGACTACAGAGCACTCAACACCATCACCATCAAGAACTGTTACCCCCTGCCACTAATCCGGGAGATGTTGGACCAGCTTTGCAAAGCTGTGTGGTACACCAAGCTTGACATTGTTGGTGCCTTCAACTGTATCCAGATGAAGGAAGGTGAAGAATGGAAGACTGTGTTCCGCACACGCTCAGGCCTCTACAAATACCTCGTCATGCTCTTTGGTCTTGCCAATACTCCAAGCATGTTCCAGAACTACATCAATGATGTTTTGAGACCTGACATCGTTGATGTCTTTGGCACTGCCTATGTGGATGACATCCTTGTCTACAGTCAGACACTCAAGGAACACCAGAAGCATGTCAAGCTTGTTCTCAGTTGAGTACAAGATGCAAGCCTGCAAGTTGACATCTCCAAGTACGACTTTGAAGTGCATCAAGTCAAGTACCTTGGCCTCATCATTCAGTCTGCCACTGAAGATGGCTGACCCAGATCTGTGAGCATGGACCCAGCCAAGACTAATGCCATCAAGAAGTGGAAGCCTCCTGCCAGTCTCAAGGAAGTGCAGAGCTTCATTGCCTTTGCAAACTTCTACCACCAGTTCATCAAAGACTTTGCCAAGCTTGCATCCCCACTCACAGCTCTGACCAAGAAGAATGTTGCCTTCAAGTGGGAAACCCCAGAGCAGTGCTTGTTTGAAAGCATCAAGAAGGTGTTCAGCACTGCACCCATCCTGCAGCACTTTGATCTGGAGAAGGAGTGTGTTGTTGAGACTGACACTTCTGACTACATCTCTGGTGCTGTCCTGTCACAGCCAGATCATGAAGAAGTTCTACGCCCTGTTGCCTTCTTGTCACACCACCACCTGCTGGCAGAATGCAACTACAAGATCTACAACAAAGAGTTGCTGGCAATTGTCCATGCCTTTAAAGAATAGCAAGCAGAGCTTGAAGGATCTCCAGAACCTGTCAAGGTAATCTCTGATCACAAGAACTTGGAGTATTTCATGTTGTCAAAGCACCTTTCCCGCTGTCAAGCCTGTTGGAGTGAGTTCTTGTCACGCTTCAATTTCAAGATTAGCTACTGTCCAGGCAGTCAGTGCAAGACTGACACCCTCACTCAACATTCCCAAGACCTCCCGTCAGACAGTGATCCCTGTCAAGACTTCATGGAGCAAGTTGTCCTCAAGCCCAAGAATCTTGCACATTCAGAGGTTCAAGTCAAGCCCATCCAGATCCTGAGATGTTCAGAAGCTGCACCAGTTGACACTAAACCTGATGCTGCACCTCTTTCAGACATCATCCAAGCTGCCTATAACAACCTTGCTGAAGGTGATCCAGTGGCAACAGTGTCACAGATGCTAAGGGATGGTGTCAGGCACAGTTGAGAAGTGTCTCTCTCAGACTGCAGCTTGGAAAATAACTGTCTCTTCTACAAGAACTGACTCTGGATCTCTGAGAATGATAAGCTACATCTACACCTGTTCCAAGAAGCCCATGACCAAGCAATGGCTGGCCACACTGGGATTACCAAGACCCACAATCTTCTGTCTTGTTGGTACTATTAGCCAAAGATAGTGAACATCATACAGCAGTACATCAGGAATTGTCATGTCTGCTCTTGAGCAAAGCCTGCCTGTGATTGCCAAGGAGAGCTGCTGTCTCTTCCCGTGCCTCAGCAATATTGGCAGGATCTGGCTATGGATTTCATTACTGACTTGCCCAAGTCAAGAGATACCTGCTTCCCTGGTGCCAAGCACATCTGGGTCATCACTGACTGTCTCACCAAAGAACACCACTTTGTGCTATGTGCTGAGATGACAACCTCACATCTTGTCTGGATGTTCATCCAGTTTGTTGTCTGTACCCATGGCTTACCCAGGAGTATTGTCTCAGACAGAGGAGGTCAGTTTGTCAGCTTATTCTGGAAAGTACTCTGTGCCTATCTTGACATCATGCTACGACTATCCTCAGGACACCACCCAGAGACAGATGGTCAGACAGAACAAGAGAATCAGGAGCTTGAACACTACCTGAGATCCTATGTCAACTATCTCCAAGATGACTGGGTCCAATGGCTTCCTCTGGCAGAGTTCACGCAGAACAACTCCCAGTCTGATTCCTCTGGTATGTCACTGTTCTTTGCCAACAAAGGGTTCCATCCACAGCTCAGCATCACACCCACGAGTGAAGCCTGCAACCAAGATGCTATGGAAATCTCTGGAGAAATAACGCAGATTCTGGAACAGTTGCAAGCTGAACTCCGACTATCCCAGGAAGCTCAAGCTCACACCACCAATTTGCATCAAGTCCTGTCACTGTCCTATCAAACTGGAGATCTTGTTTGGCTGAATACCAAGAACATCAGGACACGCCACCCATGCAAAAAGCTTGACAACAAGTGGATTGGACCATTCAAGGTGTTGAAGACAGTCGGAAGCTGTGCCTGCCATCTGGAGCTTCCACACACTCTCAAGATCCACCCTGTCTTTTACATTTCCCTTCTACATCTGACACCTGCTAATCCTATCCCTGGCCAATCAAATAAACACCCTGGCCCTGTCATTGGTCAAGACACAGATGAAGAGTTCCAGGTTGAAGACATCCTTGAATCCAAGCCAGCAATGTCTTGACAGAAGGTCAAGTACCTGGTCAAATAGTCTGGATGGCCAATTGAAGATGCCACTGAAGAGCCTATTGAGCATCTTGACAACACCAAAGACACCATCTACAACTTCCATGAGAAATACCCAAGGAAACCACAGCCACAGAACTACACCCACAAGCGGTGTGAGGCTCACAGGAATTTGCCATGTGAAGGAGAGGGGTAATGTCACAGTTCTGGCCCAGTTGCATATCTGGCACAAGTCACACACCTTGCCGGGAAGTTCCATCTGCACTGTTGCCTGTTTGCTCCACTGTTGCCTGATCCCCTGCCTATAAGAACTTCTCCTACTCCCCCAGCTGCTTCTCTTCCTTTCTCTTTTTCTTCCTTCCTTGTCTTTCGTCTTGTACATCAATCCAAGTCTCAAGTCTCAAGCCAGGTCAGGTCAAGGTTACCGAATCAGTTAGGCTTGAGTTCTGCTCTGCTATTGCCTTGTCACAAAGTCTTAGGCAAAACCATCAAGCCAGCACTTTGGCTATCACACAGCTCTTAGGCACTGGAGTGGTGATGTCTCCTTGTACAACCACTCTCCTTCTTTAACAGGTGGTCTCTGTTTGATTAACAACACTATAGTGCCAAGACCACTCCCCCCCTAGCAGATCCTCACATGTTAGCTGGAGACTCTGCTAGAAGGGTGACATGATGAGAACTCCTCTTGACTACTCCAGAGGTGCCCTATCAGACACCTAGACTTCATATCCACCAGCTGTGGGGCTAGCTTCAGACTGTAGTATACACAGTAGTTCTCTGTCAGGTGGTTTTCCTTTCCCAAGCTTGGTTGCAGTTCTCTGTTCTGCTGTAGCTGTTTCACAGGGGCATCCAGAGTGCCTACGCAACAACTCTGGTGGCCTGTCACTCCACAACACCAGCAGTTTGACTGGTGACTTGATTAGCTCTCAGTGCAGCAACTACAAGCAGTCTGGAAAGCCACCTGCCATCAACTGCCCTGAGGTTCCCAGCCTGCACCACATAGAGGTTTGAGTTGTTGCAGGCTGTGAGAACTATGATAGAGTAATAACTACTATTAAGGTAGTGCCTCCACTTCTTGAATACTATAATAATTGCCAGCAACTCACTGTCATGGACTTTGTAGTTGTACTCAGCTGCTATTATCTTGTGAGAATAATACACCACTGGATACTAGTGGTGTGTTGTGGGGTTGTCCTCTTGTGGCTGTGACAAGATTCCTCTGATCACAAATTCTGATGTGTCAGTGTTAACACAGATTGGCTGGCTTTGGTTGAAGTGCCCCAGCACTGGTGCACAGGTAAACATGTTTTTGAGAGTCTAGACCACCTACTCCATGTCTGCTGACAGCTGGAAGCTTGTGATCTTTGGTTGGTCAGTTTTTTTGAGGTACTCTGTAAGTGCCTCCACTACATGTGAGAAACCTTATATAAACTACCAGTAGAAGTTCACAAACCCCAGAAAGTATTGGATATCCTGTACTAGTTTTGGTGTCAGCCACTCAGTGATAGCTTAAACTCTTGGAGACTCTATTGATACTTCTCTTTCAGTCACCACAAACTCTAGGAAGCTTACTTCCCTGACTGCAAAGTAATACTTTGACAGCTTTGTGTACAGCTGGGCACTGCAGAGGTATTCCAACACCTTGTGTACATATACCAGATGCTTGTCATAAGCTGCTGAGAAGATGAGTATGTTATCTATGTAAACAATGCAGGTGATGTTGATCAGGCTGTCAAGTGTCTGCTTCATGAATGCTTGAAAAGTCACTGGCATGTTGGCTATTCTGAATAGTATCACAAGGTATTTAAAGTGACTGTATTATGTTTGAAACACACTTTTCCACTCATCACCCTTGTGGATGTAGATATAATAGTACATATCTTAGAGGTTGATCTTTGTGAAAACACAAGTGTCACACAGTCAATCAAAAAGCTCCCAAATCAGTGGTAGCAACCCCAAGTTCTTTTGAGTTTTGTTGTTGAACTCTTGATAGTCAACATATTTTTATTTTTTATTTTATTCTTACTCTGATTTGGCTGGTGAGCCATGCAGAACTTCTAGATACATACTTTTTTTTCCCAGAAAACCTTTGAAGGAATAAAAACTGAGACTTGGGTAAGACTAGGGAATTATCTGGGAGAATATGCAGTGTCTGGAGGAAATAAAATCACAGAGATGATAGGTTTTCTGGTAAGAGTTGGTGTGCTAAGTTAAACTGGTCTAGTCTTTTCAAAGACATAAACCAGAGAAGAAATTCTTTAAGCACTTTAGGCTTTTGAAGTAAAGTAGAGAAATTGTAGGAAAGAAAAGTGGCTTGCTGTCTTTGAGTAAGAAACTTGTTACAAGAGAAAGTGATATGTTGAGCAGTCTCTTCTCCAAAACCACAGGAACATAGAGAGGATTGGAAGTCTGGAACATTTGCTCTGAAAAGAAAGCTGGCTAGTCCTATCCTTGCTGATAGAATCTGCAAGTAAAGACTAGCTTCAGCTTTTCTCAAGTCTTTGAAAACTTTGAGATTTTTCCTTTGGGGTAGTCTGCAAAATAGCTCCCAGACTGGAGAACACTTCTGTCTGTTTGCCTGCCATCTGGCTTCCCACTCTTTCTGAAACACTTCTTGAAATTGTTTCTTAGAGTAATCTTGGTTAGTGGTTAGTTCTTCTAGCCATCTTGCTTTCCAGTTAGGTGTGACAGTAGACAGAGACTTTGGAGGTGTTCTCAGAGTAGAAACAAAAACAGTGATCTGGGAAAAGAGCTTATAGAGAAGTGAGGAGAGAGGATTAGGAGAAGTATTAGAAAAATAGAAAGATTGTAGGAAAGTTGCTGTTGTAAATTTGAAATAAAGATCAAGAGGTGGTAGGAATAGTTCTCCTTCAATAAGAAATGTAGGAGTAGCTTTGAAGACACCTCCTATAGTTTTTAGACACTTAGTCTGGAAAAGATTTAGAGAAGAAATATTAGAAGGTTTTTTGTGGGGATTGAACCAGACTCCTACTGCATAGCTGAGAAGTGATCTCAGTATTGCAGTGTAGACAAGTCTAGCAGAGAGAACAGGTAGACCCTATGTAGAAAAAGTAGTTCTGGAAAGTGCTGAGAAAAACTTGGAAGCTTTCTGTAACATGATTTTCTGGTGTTTTTTCCAGAGAAGCTTGGAATCATAGTGTAGTCCCAGAATACACACTTCTTTCTTAGGCTGTAGTACCACTTCTCCAAGTCTTAGACTGAGCTGAAGATTATCTGTTCTTCTTCTAGAAAAATGGAGAAGTTCATACTTTTCAGGTGCAAACTTCATTCCATGTTTTCTTACCCAGTCTAAACACTTGGAGTGAGTAGACTTTAGCTTCAGGAGATTGCTTTTAAGAGAAGGGGAAAATGCCAGAAGGTTTGTATCATCTGCAAAGCCCAGAGCTGATACACCTTTCTCTGGTGTATGAACAATATTATGAAGATCTGAAATATAGAAAAGAAATAAAATAGGAGAGAGAGGTGAACCTTGAGGGACTCCACAGTGTACTGGAAATAAAGAAGACTCTGAATCATCAAAAACAAGACAGGTTTTTCTTTGAGTAGTGAAAGAAAAGATCCAGTTAACAAACCAGCTGGGGATTCCTTTTCTCTCCAGGATTTTCTTGAGAATTTCTGGCAGAACTCTATCATAAGCTCCTGAGATATCCAGAGAAAGAAGACTGGCTACTATTCCTTCTTTCCAGATTTTTTCAACTTGGGAAGTGAGTAGAAATAGTTGTTGCAGTCTGTACCGTGCTATCCTAACTGAGTATAAGATTAAGGGCAAGATACGGAAGACAGGTTGGTTCTCGCAGGAGAGGAGTGTCAAGGAGTGTGAAGGGGTTTGGTGGAACATGGTGGTGGTGACACCTGATCAATGGCTTTGTACAAAAAGATTGTATTGAAGTAGATCTAGTTGTCAGGATCACAACATGAGTTGGAGACGATCATTCCATAAGGGAACTATCACCAGACTATATAGTGCTCAGTTTGTGAGCACAGTGAGCTCTGCTCACTTTGCTCACTTGTTCATACACGCTGCAGTGAGCTGGGTGAGCTCTGCTCACTTTGCTCACTGTTCATACACACTGTGGTGAGCTGGGTGAGCTCTGCTCACTCTGCTCACACATATGCATGCTGTGGCGAGCACCCCCTGGTTTGTCTCACCGGTCACGTGACTGGTTCCCGTGTCACGCTGTCTGGTACTTCTGTCCAGTATCCTGTCTGCTGCTTTCTGTGAGTATATAAAGACTGTGTTCCTCCTGGGTCATAACAATAGTGCAGACTCAGTTGATCTTCATTTTCTGAAGCCCATCTGGATTTCTGGTAGCAGGTTTTCTTTCTCAGCCAGTTCACTTAGCTTTGTGGCTGCCAGAGCTTCCATCAGCTTCCCAATTGTGTTGAGAAGTGCTATTGGCCTCCAAACTTTGGCATAGCAATAGGATCCTTTGCTAGACTTTCTCAAGCATATTGTTCTGGCTGCTTTGTATCTGTCAGGGAAATATTCTAGCTTCCAGCAGGCCTCCAGAACTTTGGCTATCTTTTCATTGAAAGAGTCTCCTAATACCTTTAGAAATCCATTGGGTAGAGTGTCTTTCCCAGGAGCTGTAAAAGGTTTTTTCTTTTTCAGAATATTATGGATATCTTCTTTGGAGATTTCCTGAGATAGCTGGTGTTGTTGGTGGTTGGCTGGCTGGTCCTGGGATTCTGGTACTGGCTGGAGAGGTAGAGGGAAGAACTGGGTTTTGAATACTTCTACCTTTTCTGTGAAAGTTCTGGCAGTTTCTCTATCTTGCTTTGTGAGCTCTGGCACAATTGGAAGTTCTGGTGGTTTGCCAGCTTTTTCTTTACCCCACTTGGCTATTTTCCAGTGCTTTTGTGTTTCAGCCAGGTTCTGGAGTTGTTCTCTGAATGTCTTTCTTTTAGCATTCTTGATCAGGTGTTTCTTTTCCTTTATTACCTTTTCAAGTTTGTAGACTGGTTCTTGGTTTTGGAAGACTTTTCTTCTCAGTTTTCTTTCCTCTTTAATTTTCTCTTTAATCTCTTGGTTCCACCAGGGAACAGTGTACTTTGAGTCTCTCAGAGGTCTTGTTGTCTTGTCAGCCAGTTCTTGAAGAGTTTTGTCCAGGTTCTCCAGATAGTTGTCCACTTCCTCTCTGTTAAGTAGTGGTGGAATAGGGGGAAGATTCTTAGCTTCTTTCTTGACTTGGTCCAGATCTAGTGTTCTCCAGTTTCTTTGGTGGGTTCTGGCTTTCTTTGGTGTTTCCAGACTTAGGATTGTCTGAACTGGTCTGTGGTCTGAACCTGTGTGGAAGTCTAGGTTAATCTGGGAAGAAATAAAGGAATTAAGAAGTGACATAGAAATAAAAGATAAGTCAATAGCAGAGGAGGGAGGCTCTGCCAGTGTTCTTGCTCTTGTTGGTGTGAAAGGTGCTATTGCCAGCTCTAGTCCTTGATTATCTGTGAGTTCTTTGAACTTAGTAGCTAGTTCAGAGTAGAGTTGGGAGGATTTTGACCAGGATGGGTGGTGGAGGTTTGAGTCAGTCAGAAGACTATGTTCTCCTTCTTTCTCCAGTGCCTGGGCCAGTACATCCAGTAGAGCTTCTGCTGATACTCTGTAGTTTTCCTGGCTTGTGGGTGTGAAGTACAGGTTATGTACCCAGAACACTTTTGCTTGCACTCTTATCTCCAGTGATGTTAAATTCTTGCTCCAGAACACAGGGGTTATAGCTGACCTCTGTATTCTTCTGTTGATTAGAACCAGAGTTCTCCCTAACACTGAGTCTTGAAGAGGGTAGAAGGCTGAGAAGACTGTTGAGGTACTTGTTTCCTGGTATGGATTTCTCTATAGTTCTTGAAGTGCAATCAGATCCACTTCCTGGAGTCTGGGGTTAGCTAGTAGGAGATCTTGGCATGTCTGGCTTTTCTGCACATTATACTGGAGAAGGTTGAGAGTTGGTGTACTCATCAAACCTCCGGGTTAGAATCCACAAGTATCTCAAAAGAGTTTTGTTTTGGAAGATTAGTGGTAGTCTTCAGGTTTTGCAGAGAGGTTGCTTGAGAGCTAAGTCTTGCACTTGATCTAGTTCTCACCAGCTCTCCCTGTTTTCTTTTCTTCCCATCCTCTCTATCAGATAGATTAGGGCCACTTCCAGTATTGGTGGTCTGGCTTGGAGAGAAGATAAAAGTGGCAGAGATGTTTTCTGGAGTGGTGTATCTTCCAGGTCTGGTGAGCCAGGATTCTCTAGCTTTCTGTGTAGCTTCCTGCTTTTTAGGGCAGACTTTTTCCCAAGCAGAGTGCTTCCCTCCACAGTTAGCACATTTGGGAACTAGTTTTTCTTGAGGAATTAGGCAATCTCTTCTGGCATGTTTTCCTCCACATGCCAGGCACTGTGCTTGAGCTTGGCAGGTTCTTGCCTGGTGTCCAAACTTTGAGTATTTGTTGCATTGGACCACTGATGTATCCAGAAGTGCTGGTTCTACTTCATAGATCATGTGGCCAAGTACAACTCCTCTCTTGATTAGTAGATTAGCTTGCTCAGGTGTTGCAAGATCTATGTGCAGAGATGTCACAGATTTCTTAAGAAGTTTGGACTTTCTGGTCCATTAGGTTCTCAGGATTTTAACCTGGTTTTCCATACCAGGGTTTTGTCTGAAGATAGTCTTAGTTGTCTCTTCCAGGTTATCTGGGTTAAAGTCCTTTGTTTGAACTCCATGAACCATGACTGGGAAGATTCTGGAAGAGATCTTAGCTTCTTCAGAGAACACTGCAGAGATCCAGTCTTTGTTCTGTTCTAGTTGGGTCTTGGCTGAGGGAGATTCCAGAGAGATGATAATATCACCAGAAGGAAGCTTTCTGACTGCTCTGATATCTTTCTGGCAAGATGTAGGGACTTTGTTCTTGATAGCCTGCACAAGCTGGGAGGGTGTTCTGTTTCCTGTCTGTGCTGTTTGGACTCCAGGTCTGATAGTAATCACACTGAAGATTCTCTGGGGAACTGGAATTTCCTGAACTGTAGCTTTCTGGACTGCTTGAGCATAGGAGAGATTAGATGCTGGTGTTTGCATATTTTTCTCAATTCTGTCCAGTCTCTGGAGAACTTTCTGGATCTCTTGTCCAGTGGTGGAAGGTGTGGCTATATGGCTTGCTAGCTGGGTGGTGATTTTCTTCCATGCTGTCTGTACCTTTGGGGGAGCTTTAGACTGGTTTAGCCAGACTTCAACAATCTGGGATACTGGCAGTGTGTTTTCTCCAGCTTGTTGATCTGGTGTTGCCAGAGAGGTATCTTGTTAGCTTGGCTCTGGGGGAGTAGATAAAGAAGAAGAGCTGGATTGGATGTTGGGGGATCTGGGAGCCAGTATAGAGATTGGTACTCTAGAGTTGTGTTGGAGATGACTGGGTTTTTTCTTTTTTGAGGCCATAGCTCTGGGTTTCCAGTAGTGATACCTTTAGAGAGTTGAGAGAGTTAAGGGAAAGAGAAGAGTACCCTGACTTCCCAGCAGTAGTGATGTAGCTCTGAGTCCAGACCTCAGAGCTAGACTTTCCTGGGCAGCTTCTTCCTTCTAAGCTCTGGGTTAGGTCTGGGAGTATTCACCTAGACTAGGGACCAGACCCCCTATCTAGACTTTCCTTGAATTCTTAGATTCTGCCAGCCAAGAGTAGAGCTCAAGTCATTCCACTTTTCCACTCTCTGTTTTCCTCTTGAACTGGGAGTACTTACTCAATCCTGGGACCACACCCCAATACCAAGTGTTCCTAGGTAATTGGGGCCTGTCCCCAGTTCTCCAGAAAACCACTGGCCTCTCTCTCTCTTGTTGTTGGTAGTCTGTGACTTGTTGAAGTTGAAGATCGTAGAGTCTGGGATCACAACTGTTGACAAACAGGTTGAGTTGTCCAAAGTGATGGGGCTTCACCTTAAGGTTTTGGTGGTTTGAGGGTGGAACTCGGCTGGTTTCCAGGACTTCTGACAAAATGCGTTGGTTGTCAGAAGTGATGGTCCTTGGGTGTAGTTGTACTAGGAAGAGATCAGGGATAGTCAACATATATCTGTGAGCTACTGTTCTTCTTGGGGATAAAGATAATAGATGTACTGGCAGGTGATGTTGACCTGTGTATCTAGTCTTTACTCAGGTTGTTGTCCAGGTATTCTTTTAGAACACTCAGCTTCTTCTCAGAGAGCTTGTAAATTAGACTCTTCAGTAGGTCTCTACCAACAAGGTTGATTACATAATCATAAGAGGTGTGGCTTGGTAGCTCTCTTGCTATCTTCTCTGAGAACACATCAGTGTAGTTATGCAGTTCCTTCAGTAACTTGACTTGAGTCACTGTCAGCTGCTCTGAGCTAGCTATGGAAATACAAGTCTTGTCCAGCTTGTAGGTGGTGTAGAAGCACTAATCTACAAGTTTCAGCAGATCTGGTGTTATGATACTGTTGTTGACAGTTTTGCTGGTGATATACTTAGACATAACATAAGAGTTTTGGTGGTAGTACTATATTTGCTAAGCGGCCTGCGAAGACTCAAACCTCCACGCGGTGCAGGCTGGGAACCTCGGGGCAGCGATGGCAGGCAGTCTCCCAAGCTGCTTGTAGTCGCTGCACCGAGAGCTAATTGAGTCACCAGTCAAGCTGCTGGTGCCCGTGGAGTGACGGGCCACTGGAGGTGTTGTGCAGGCACCCTGGACACCCCCGTGAAGTGACATCAGCAGAACAGAGGACTTCAACCAAACTGGTTATGAAAACCACTCGACAGATGTCTACCGTGTACACTACAGCCTGAAGCCAGCCTTGCAACTGGTGGATGTGAAGTCTAGACACCTGACAGGGCACCTCTGGAGTAGACAAGAGGAGTTCCTATCACACACCCCCCTTCTGGCAGAGTCTCCAGCAGCTGATGCATCAAGGATCTTGTTCTAGGAGGAGAGTGATGTCTGTACTGCGGTGTTGTTAATTGAACAGGGACTACATGTTAAAGAAGGCGAGTAGGTGGCATGAAGGGTTTCTGCTGCTCCAGTACCTAAGGGCTGTGTGATAGTCAAAGTGCTGGCTTGATGGTTTTGCCTAAGGTCTTGCCACGGATTCTCTTCGGGCCACCTACAGACTGGGGCTAGGGCACTGGAGGTTCTCCAGTGGGCCACCACGTACATCTGGGGTCCCACAGGCGACAGCGGGCAGACGGAGACTTCTCCCTACTTGGTTAGTGGGCTGGAAAGGCAGTCCTGCAGGTGCTGGCATGGCCTGCAGGGTCTGTAGAGCCTGCGAGGCATGGTCGGCCTCTGTACGAGAGATCTACAGAGATAACACAAAACAGCGAGAGCTGTGGGGTGTGGCATATAATGGCAGTGATGGCAGTAGGGTCTGGGCCTACTACGAGACTGTCTATATGGCCCGAGAGGACGGAAGCACATGCCAGTCCGTACAGAGTGCAGGCTCAGGCTGCAAATAACAGGCTCAAGGAGCAAACTGCAGTTGGAGTGTGGGCTCCGGGCTGGCAACCCGGCACTCCGAAGCAGGACCTAGGGGTGAGCGTACACGGCGGAGCGCAAAAGACCTCAGGACTGCGGGGAAGCGTGGCAGAGACCCTGCACAGGATGTCGACTCTGCGCTATGCCTCGGCATAGCTCAACTGTGGCCAAGACAATCTGCCTAAGGAAACCTGGCAAGGGATCCTACTGTCAAGCAAAAGCATGGCGCCCTATAGCTCTTCTGAATACAATTGGGAAGCTAATGGAAGCTATTGCAGCTGCAAGACTAAGTGAACTAGCTGAGAAAGAAAATCTCTTGCCAGAAATCCAGATGGGATTCAGAAAAGGAAGATCAACAGAATCAGCACTTTTTCTTCTGACCTCCCAGGTAGAAAAGATCTGGAAAGAAGAAATGGTTGCTAGTCTTCTCTCTCTAGACATCTCTGGAGCCTATGACAGAGTCTTGCCAGAAGTTCTCAGAAAGGTCCTGATTAAGAAAATGATTCCTAAGTGGTTTGTATCCTGGATCTTTTCCTTCACTACTTCACGTACTACCTCTCTGGTGTTTGCTGACTCAGAATCCCCCCAGTTCTCTATATACTGTGGAGTCCCTCAAGGATCACCTTTCTCTCCTATTCTATTTCTTTTCTATATCTCAGAACTGCACAATACTGTACACACCCCTGAGAAAGGAGTTTCAGCACTTGGTTTTGCAGATGACACTAATCTTCTTGTATTCTCCTCCTCCTTGAAAAGTAATCTTCTCAAGTTGAAGTCTACACATTCCAAATGTCAGGACTGGGCAAGAAAACATAGTATGAAGTTTGCACCTGAAAAGTATGAACTTCTCCATTTTTCTAGAAGAAGAAGAGACAATCTTCAGCTCAGTCTAAGACTTGGAGAAGTGGTACTTCAACCAAAAGAAGAAGTGCGCATCTTGGGACTTTACTTTGACTCAAAACTTGTCTGGAAAAAACACCAAAAAATCATGTCACAGAAAGCCTCCAAATATGTCTCAGCTTTATCCAGAACAACCTACTCTACTTGGGGACTACCAGTCCTAACAGCATGTCATGTCTACACTGCTATACTAAGATCTCTTCTTAGTTATGCAGTAGGAGTCTGGTTCAATCCCCAAAAGAAACTCTCTAATATTATTTCATTATCTACTTTCCAAAATAAATGTTTAAGAACTATAGGAGGTGTCTTTAAAGCCACTCCTATTTTCCTACTTGAATCAGAACTATTTCTACCCCCTCTAGACTTATACTTCAAGCTGAGAACAGCATGTTTTCTTTCATCTTTCTACTCAAACACACTACCCAACTCTCCTTCTACACTTCTCCACAAACTACACAGTCAAATTTCTCTCTATGTTTCTTCTCTCAGAACTACACCAAAGTGTCTGACAACTATTTCTCTAAACTGGAGAACAGTCTGGCTGGAACAACTAACTACTAACCAAGACTTCTCAAAGAAAAGTCTACAGAAGGTTTTCCACAAAGAATGGGAAGCCAGATGGCAGGTAAGCAGAGGAAATTGTTCTGCTATTTGGGACATGTTCACCAGAAGGCCACAGAAGAAAAACCTCAATATCTTCAAAGATTTGAGAAAAGCTGAGTCTAGTCTATTTCTTCAAATTCTGTCAGCAAGAATAGGACTGGCCAGTTTTCTTTTCAGAGCAAATGTTCCAGACTTTAACTCCCCTCTATGCACATGTGGTTTTGGAGAAGAAACAGCCCAACACATCACTTTTTTCTGTAACAAATTTTCAAACCAAAGACAACAAGTCCAATTCCCTCTACAAGATTTCCCATCTATCTTATTCTCCTCCAAGCTACTTCCTAAACTTCTTTTCTGGTTTATGTCTTTGAAAAGACTTGACCAGTTCAACCTAGCCCACCAACTCTCTTTCTAAGCTCTACCAAGTCAACTGTTTGTTTTAACAAATAGCTACATGTACAAATTTCCTTAGCTACTGCATATTCCACAAGATTTTCCCTAGTCTCTCCCAAGCTCCAGTTTTTATTCCTCCAAAGGTTTTCTGGAGAAACAAACATATACCTAGAAGTTCTGCATGGCTCTACAGCTAAATCAGTGTAAGAATAAAATAAAATAAATAAAATAAAATAAAATATTTGCTAAGCCTAGTGGATATTAGAGTTCTCAGACATCAGCTATAGCTATCCCAGGACAAAGTCATACTCTGTGAATCTGATAGTGACAAACAACACACTTCAAGTGTGTTATTGTCTGTGGCTGTCAGTGAGACAGTACTTAATATTGTGGTTACTGTAAGTGGCTATCTTATAGCTGTCCAGTGTCTGGACTCCAGTGTATCTATATAGGACAAGACCCAGTTCCTTGACTGTGTACTGTGACACAAAGTTGTTCTTGGCATCTGAGTTGACCAGCACTGTCCAATATTTTACACTGGGTATTCTGCAGATGTTGAGGTGAATCATCATCAACTGTACAGCTACAGTTTAGTTATATCCAGTGATAAGTGTAGAAAGGTTAGTCACTGGTGTCAGCTTGCAGTTCTTCTGGATTATGCAGTCTGTGGCCTGATAGTTTACTGATCTATATTTAAAGTACAGATTTCCTTGCTTTCTGTGTTCTTGCTCTTGAGACAGTAACAGCTTGTACAGGAGAGATCTCTTCCCAGTACAACTACGCCCAAGGACCATCACTTCTGACAACCACCGCATTTTGTCAGAGGTCCTGGAAACCAGCCGAGTTCCGCCCTCAAACCACCAAAACCTTAAGGTGAAGCCCCATCACTTTGGATAACTCAACCTGTTTGTCAACAGTTGTGATCCCAGACTCTACGATCTTCAACTTCAACAAGCAACAGACTACCAACAACAAGAGAGAGAGAGGCCAGTAGTTTTCTGGAGAACTGGGGACAGGCCCTAATTACCTAGGAACACTTGGTATTAGGGTGTGGTCCCAGGATTGAGTAAGTACTCCCAGTTCAAGAGGAAAACAGAGAGTGGAAAAGTGGAATAACTTGAGCTCTACTCTTGGCTGGCAGAATCTAAGAATTCAAGGAAAGTCTAGATAGGGGGTCTGGTCCCTAGTCTAGGTGAATACTCCCAGACCTAACCCAGAGCTTAGAAGGAAGAAGCTGCCCAGGAAAGTCTAGCTCTGAGGTCTGGACTCAGGGCTACATCACTACTGCTGGGAAGTCAGGGTACTCTTCTCTTTCCCTCAACTCTCTCAACTCTCTAAAGGTATCACTACTGGAAACCCAGAGCTATGGCCTCAAAAAAGAAAAAACCCAGTCATCTCCAACACAACTCTAGAGTACTAATCTCTATACTGGCTCCCAGATCCCCCAACATCCAATCCAGCTCTTCTTCTTTATCTACTCCCCCAGAGCCAAGCTAACAAGATACCTCTCTGGCAACACCAGACCAACAAGCTGGAGAAAACACACTGCCAGTATCCCAGATTGTTGAAGTCTGGCTAAACCAGTCTAAAGCTCCCCCAAAAGTACAGACAGCATGGAAGAAAATCACCACCCAGCTAGCAAGCCATATAGCCACACCTTCCACCACTGGACAAGAGATCCAGAAAGTTCTCCAGAGACTGGACAGAATTGAGAAAAATATGCAAACACCAGCATCTAATCTCTCCTATGCTCAAGCAGTCCAGAAAGCTACAGTTCAGGAAATTCCAGTTCCCCAGAGAATCTTCAGTGAGATTACTATCAGACCTGGAGTCCAAACAGCACAGACAGGAAACAGAACACCCTCCCAGCTTGTGCAGGCTATCAAGAACAAAGTCCCTACATCTTGCCAGAGGCCTGCGAAGACTCAAACCTCCACGCGGTGCAGGCTGGGAACCTCGGGGCAGCGATGGCAGGCAGTCTCCCAAGCTGCTTGTAGTCACTGCACCGAGAGCTAATTGAGTCACCGGTCGAGCTGCTGGTGCCCGTGGAGTGACAGGCCACCGGAGGTGTTGTGCAGGCACCCTGGACACCCCCGTGAAGCGACATCAGCAGAACAGAGGACTTCGACCAAACTGGTTATGAAAACCACCCAACAGATGTCTACCGTGTACACTACAGCCCGAAGCCAGCCTTGCAACTGGTGGATGTGAAGTCTAGACACCTGACAGGGCACCTCTGGAGTAGACAAGAGGAGTTCCTATCACACACCCCCCTTCTGGCAGAGTCTCCAGCAGCTGATGCATCGAGGATCTTGTTCTAGGAGGGGAGCGATGTCTGTACTGCGGTGTTGTTAATCGAACAGGGACTACGTGTTAAAGAAGGTGAGCAGGTGGCATGAAGGGTTTCCGCCGCTCCAGTACCTAAGAGCTGTGTGATAGTCAAAGTGCTGGCTTGATGGTTTTGCCTAAGGTCTTGCCACAGATTCTCTTCAGGCCACCTACGGACTGGGGCTAGGGCACTGGAGGTTCTCCAGTGGGCCACCACGTACATCTGGGGTCCCACAGGTGACAGCGGGCAGACGGAGACTTCTCCCTACTTGTTTAGTGGGCTGGAAAGGTTGTCCTGCAGGTGCTGGCATAGCCTGCAGGGTCCGTAGAGCCTGCGAGGCATGGTCAGCCTCTGTACAAGAGATCTACAGAGATAACGCGAAACAGCGAGAGCTGCGGGGTGTGGCATATAATGGCAGTGACAGCAGTAGGGTCTGGGCCTACTACGAGACTGTCTATATGGCCTGAGAGGACGGAAGCGCATGCCGGTCTGTACAGAGTGCAGGCTCAGGCTGCAAATAACAGGCTCAAGGAGCAAACTGCAGTTGGAGTGTGGGCTCCGGGCTGGCAACCCGGCGCTCCGAAGCAGGACCTAGGGGTGAGTGTACACGGCGGAGCGCAAAAGACCTCAGGACTGTGGGGAAGTGTGGCAGAGACCCTGCACGGGATGTCAACTCTGCGCTATGCCTCGGCATAGCTCAACTGTGGCCTACAATCAAGCTAAAGCCTGGTGCCCTATAGCTCTGCTAAACACAACAGGCAAGCTGATGGAAGCTATTGCTGCAGCCAGACTAAGCAAGATAGCAGAAGAAGCTGGACTATTGCCAGATATCCAGATGGGCTTTAGGAAAGGAAGATCCACAGAAGCAGCACTTTTCCTTCTAACCTCCCAAGTGGAAAAAGTCTGGAAGGAAGGCATGGTTGCATCCCTACTCTCACTGGATATCTCAGGAGCCTATGACAGAGTTCTCCCCAAGATACTACAGCAAATTCTGAAAAGAAAAGGAATACCAGCCTGGCTAGCTTCCTGGATCTACTCCTTCTGTGATAAGTGCTCTACCACTCTTGTCTTTGATGATTCTGAGTCTTGTTCAATTCCTATTCATTGTGGAGTTCCTCAAGGTTCTCCATTATCCCCTATTCTTTTTCTATTCTACATTTCTGAATTGCATGAGACTGTGCATACTCCCTCTTCTGGTGTATCTGCCCTGGGGTTTGCAGATGATACAAATCTGCTTGCTTTTGGTCACTCCTTGAAAAGTAACCTTCTGAAGTTAAAGAACACACACCTCAAATGTCTATCATGGGCTGCAAGACATGGAATGGTCTTCTCTCCTGAGAAATATAAAATACTTCATTTTTCCAGAAGAAGATCAGACAATCTTCAGCTCAAGCTCAGACTGGGGAATGTGATTCTCAAACCAAAAGAAGAAGTGCGAGTACTTGGAGTGTATCTAGATGCAAAGCTCCACTGGCACAAACACCAGAGGATTATTCTTCAAAAAGTACAGAAAGCACTCTCTTCTCTTTCTAGAACTTCCTATTCTACTTGGGGCTTTCCAGTTCACACATCACGTCTGGTGTACACTGCTATACTGAGATCTCTACTGAGCTATACAGTGGGGATCTGGTTTAACCCTCTAAGAAAATCCTCCAATATCTCTTCTCTTGTTTCATTTCAAAACAGATGCCTAAGACTTATTGGGGGTGCCTTGAAAGCCACTCCTTCTTTTCTATTAGAGAGTGAGCTTTTTCTTCTACCTCTAGACCTATACTTTAAATTTCGCACTGCCTGTTTTCTTTCTTCTATTCAAAACTCCCCTCTCAAATACTTTCTTGACAGTATCTTTTCCACTATTTCCAGCTATGCCTCTCTCTTGAAGAAACCTTTAAAGGAATCCTCAACTATCTCTCCTAAGTGGAAATTCACTTGGTTAAGTCAAATAACTACTAACCAGGCTAGTTCAAAGAAAGAACTACAAAAGCTCTTTACTAAAGAGTGGGAAGACCAATGGGAAGAGAAGAAAAGAAGAAGCTATCCAGGCTGGCAGACTTTCTGTCAAAAGCCACACAAAAACAATCTGAAGCTCTACAAAGAGTTACAGAAAGCTGAGGCAAGTCTGCTACTGCAAATCAGGACTGGAAGAATTAGTCTGGCAAGTTTTCTTTTCAGAGCTGGAGTTCCTGACTTCCCTACCCCACTATGTGTGTGTGGCCAAGCAGAAGAAACTGCAAAACATATCACCTCTTCATGCTCTCTTTATTCAAGACAAAGACAACAAGTCTCTTTTAATCCCCAAGACTTCACCACTATTATTTCAAACCCAGAGCTACTACAGAAGTTCTTGTACTGGTTTATGTCTTTGAAAAGACTAAACCAGTTTAATCTAGCTTTCAAACTCCACTATTCCCAATCCAATACCTAGATTCTCTTCTCTTACCAGAAACTTCAAGATTTCTTTTGTTACATTCCCTAGTCACACCCTGCCTTCAGTTTTTATCCCTTCAAAGGTTTTCTGAAGGAGTTCACTATTAGCTAGAAGATCTGCATGGCTGTAAAGCTACTACCAGTGTAAGAATCAAATAAAAATAAAAATAAAAAAAAATATCTTGCCAGAAAGATATCAGAGCAGTCAGAAAGCTTCCTTCTGGTGATATTATCATCTCTCTGGAATCTCCCTCAGCCAAGACCCAACTAGAACAGAACAAAGACTGGATCTCTGCAGTGTTCTCTGAAGAAGCTAAGATCTCTTCCAGAATCTTCCCAGTCATGGTTCATGGAGTTCAAACAAAGGACTTTAACCCAGATAACCTGGAAGAGACAACTAAGACTATCTTCAGACAAAACCCTGGTATGGAAAACCAGGTTAAAATCCTGAGAACCTAATGGACCAGAAAGTCCAAACTTCTTAAGAAATCTGTGACATCTCTGCACATAGATCTTGCAACACCTGAGCAAGCTAATCTACTAATCAAGAGAGGAGTTGTACTTGGCCACATGATCTATGAAGTAGAACCAGCACTTCTGGATACATCAGTGGTCCAATGCAACAAATACTCAAAGTTTGGACACCAGGCAAGAACCTGCCAAGCTCAAGCACAGTGCCTGGCATGTGGAGGAAAACATGCCAGAAGAGATTGCCTAATTCCTCAAGAAAAACTAGTTCCCAAATGTGCTAACTGTGGAGGGAAGCACTCTGCTTGGGAAAAAGTCTGCCCTAAAAAGCAGGAAGCTACACAGAAAGCTAGAGAATCCTGGCTCACCAGACCTGGAAGATACACCACTCCAGAAAACATCTCTGCCACTTTTATCTTCTCTCCAAGCCAGACCACCAATACTGGAAGTGGCCCTAATCTATCTGATAGAGAGGATGGGAAGAAAAGAAAACAGGGAGAGCTGGTGAGAACTAGATCAAGTGCAAGACTTAGCTCTCAAGCAACCTCTCTGCAAAACCTGAAGACTACCACTAATCTTCCAAAACAAAACTCTTTTGAGATACTTGTGGATTCTAACCCGGAGGTTTGATGAGTACACCAACTCTCAACCTTCTCCAGTATAATGTGCAGAAAAGCCAGACATGCCAAGATCTCCTACTAGCTAACCCCAGACTCCAGGAAGTGGATCTGATTGCACTTCAAGAACTATAGAGAAATCCATACCAGGAAACAAGTACCTCAACAGTCTTCTCAGCCTTCTACCCTCTTCAAGACTCAGTGTTAGGGAGAACTCTGGTTCTAATCAACAGAAGAATACAGAGGTCAGCTATAACCCCTGTGTTCTGGAGCAAGAATTTAACATCACTGGAGATAAGAGTGCAAGCAAAAGTGTTCTGGGTACATAACCTGTACTTCACACCCACAAGCCAGGAAAACTACAGAGTATCAGCAGAAGCTCTACTGGATGTACTGGCCCAGGCACTGGAGAAAGAAGGAGAACATAGTCTTCTGACTGACTCAAACCTCCACCACCCATCCTGGTCAAAATCCTCCCAACTCTACTCTGAACTAGCTACTAAGTTCAAAGAACTCACAGATAATCAAGGACTAGAGCTGGCAATAGCACCTTTCACACCAACAAGAGCAAGAACACTGGCAGAGCCTCTCTCCTCTGCTATTGACTTATCTTTTATTTCTATGTCACTTCTTAATTCCTTTATTTCTTCCCAGATTAACCTAGACTTCCACACAGGTTCAGACCACAGACCAGTTCAGACAATCCTAAGTCTGGAAACACCAAAGAAAGCCAGAACCCACCAAAGAAACTGGAGAACACTAGATCTGGACCAAGTCAAGAAAGAAGCTAAGAATCTTCCCCCTATTCCACCACTACTTAACAGAGAGGAAGTGGACAACTATCTGGAGAACCTGGACAAAACTCTTCAAGAACTGGCTGACAAGACAACAAGACCTCTGAGAGACTCAAAGTACACTGTTCCCTGGTGGAACCAAGAGATTAAAGAGAAAATTAAAGAGGAAAGAAAACTGAGAAGAAAAGTCTTCCAAAACCAAGAACCAGTCTACAAACTTGAAAAGGTAATAAAGGAAAAGAAACACCTGATCAAGAATGCTAAAAGAAAGACATTCAGAGAACAACTCCAGAACCTGGCTGAAACACAAAAGCACTGGAAAATAGCCAAGTGGGGTAAAGAAAAAGCTGGCAAACCACCAGAACTTCCAATTGTGCCAGAGCTCACAAAGCAAGATAGAGAAACTGCCAGAACTTTCACAGAAAAGGTAGAAGTATTCAAAACCCAGTTCTTCCCTCTACCTCTCCAGCCAGTACCAGAATCCCAGGACCAGCCAGCCAACCACCAACAACACCAGCTATCTCAGGAAATCTCCAAAGAAGATATCCATAATATTCTGAAAAAGAAAAAACCTTTTACAGCTCCTGGGAAAGACACTCTACCCAATGGATTTCTAAAGGTATTAGGAGACTCTTTCAATGAAAAGATAGCCAAAGTTCTGGAGGCCTGCTGGAAGCTAGAATATTTCCCTGACAGATACAAAGCAGCCAGAACAATATGCTTGAGAAAGTCTAGCAAAGGATCCTATTGCTATGCCAAAGCTTGGAGGCCAATAGCACTTCTCAACACAATTGGGAAGCTGATGGAAGCTCTGGCAGCCACAAAGCTAAGTGAACTGGCTGAGAAAGAAAACCTGCTACCAGAAATCCAGATGGGCTTCAGAAAATGAAGATCAACTGAGTCTGCACTATTGTTATGACCCAGGAGGATGTTAAGGCCCAGGCCAGAACGGCTGAGCCGACCGAAGCGAGTGTACAGAGGTACACGGAACAATGTTCACCCGACCCGGTGGACAAGGTGGACGATGTGTAACCAGCTCGTCCAGCTTGTCCACGGGAACAATGTTCACCTGACCCGGTGGACAAGGTGGACGATGTGTAACCAGCTCGTCCAGCTTGTCCACGCAGAAAGCTGATACCCCTCGGGAGGACCCCCCCCCCTCAGGCTCCTGTATATAAGAACCCAGATAGCCGGAGAGAATAGCTCTCCAGGCTGAACACACATTACGAGCGACAATAGCAAGAGAGTTACCCCACTTGCTATTCATCTATTGAGTCCCTGCCCTCCTCGGTCGAAGACAGGACCACCCACATTCTGTGTGAACGTGGACTGGCCGTTAACAGTTTCAGCCTCTAACACATAGGACACCAGCTCAATACGATGGCAGATCCACGCAGCCCTACCCCTTCGCAGGCAGGCCAAGCTCGGGCTGCGCCTCAGGCGCAAGCCCAGGAACCACCTGTCCCTACCACCCTCACCTTACCTCCAAAGCCGTTGAAGGTGGGTACGCCGAAGAGGTACGATGGATCACAAGGGGGATTGGAATTATTCTTCTCTCAGCTTGAGCTTTACTACAGATTCAACACCGCACAATTCCCTACAGAACAGGAGAAGGTGCTGTTCACAGCTTCCTACCTGGATGGACTGACATTTGCCTGGTTCAATGTCTAGCTACAAGACTTCCTCGACAACAAGGAAGATCCCTCTAGCATGGAGACCACAACACGGCAGATCATTGGGAGATTCTCTACCTTCAAGACCCAGATGAAGAAGACCTTCGGGGTCATTGATGAAGAACGAGATGCGGAACGAAAGCTCCAAGCACTACGGCAGACAGGGTCAGCATCAGACTTCACGGCGAAGTTCCAACAGTTGTCAGTGAGGACACAATAGGGAGACAGTGCCTTGACAGCACTATTCTACCAAGCTCTCAAGGAACAAGTCAAGGATGACATCGCACGAGGAGACCGACCCACCGACCTTGAGGATATGATTGACACAGCGGTACGCATCGACGACTGACAGTTCGAACAAGAACTCAAGAAGTGAGGCAAGCATGCAAGGCCATGGGGCAAAAAGACAGCGCCAGCACAAGACAAGTACAGCTTGACACCCATGGAGATTGATGCAACAACACCACAGGCAACAAAGAAGAAAGAAACACGGAAGTGTTACAATTGCCAGAAGGTAGGACACCTCGCAGCCAACTGCCAAAGCAAGAAGAAGAAAGAAGGCAAGGGTAAGCAGTTGAATGCCACTGGCGCCTGGAAAGGCAAGGGCATTCAGGAGCCACCGAGAGCTCCCAGAGGCACACTACCCATGAACTGGTCAGAAGCAACACTCCTCGGACAGGAGGACAATCTCAGACAGCACATCAAAAGACTGGAGAACGATCTGCAGAGGTCACTGGAGGACCTGCACGCAATCCAAGGCCAGATCGATAAGGTTCATTGGGAGGATGACCTGATCTCCGAATTCGACACAACAGACTACGAGATTGACATAACCGGCATGCCACCAGTTCCCGAGACACCACTACTCTGACGACAGGATGCGACCTTGTCGGAGGACGGCGAAGCAAGAGTGACACGATGGGTGGACGACACCATCAGCATCTCACAGCCCCGAGACATCGCAGCGCAAGTGGACCTTCACCAGGCTACGACACCAGCCTGCGGACATCCTTATTGGAAAGGATGTGAGGACCACCACTGCAAGGAACATCTCCTAGAGAAAAGGAGAAGGCACTACTTCCCTGGCCCAGAAAACCACAAGAAAGCCTGGAGCATCAAGCACCAGCTAAGCCAGCAAGGGAAAGAACATGATGACTGCGGAGAAGACGCATGGGAGCTATGCTTCACTGAAAAGTGCGAAAGACACACGGCAGAACACCAGGCTCAGGGCCTTGGTTGTTCAAAAAACTAGCAGTGCTCTTCAAATCCGGAGTCGGAAGAGCAGGCAAGACAACACTCCGGAGAGAAGGGGTCGAGCAGAGCCTCGACGTGACAGCCTGCAGTCCGCATTTTCGCATCAGGATGAGAGTCAACGGGCACCTGACAAACGCCATGATCGACTCTGGAGCTACTGGCAACCTCATGTCAGAAAGTTTCGCCAGGAAGCACAAGATCCCGACTCAGGAAAAGAGGAATCCATACCAACTAACAGTAGTAGACGGGACACCACTCTCCAACGACCAAGGACAAGTGATGAAGGAGACCAAGAACCTACGACTGTGTGTCGACAGTACGACAATCAGATCAGAAGAATTCGACTTGGTCCAGATACCACATGAAGTTATATTGGGTCTTCCGTGGTTGGAAAGTCAAAACCCAAGGATCGACTGGAAAAGAAGGCACCTAGTCTTTCCGAAGAGGAGTCTGGCAACTCGAGCAGAGCCAGAGAAAGTGAGAATCAAAGAGATCTCATATGCAGGGTGGAAGAAGCACCACCGGCGAGGGCGAGCCTATGTGGCTTGGATGAAGCCCTGAAACCATCAACTTTGCACCACGCATGACGCCGTGGGCAAGACTCAGGCACCGCAGCTGCCAAGTGAGTATAAAGACTACCAGGAGATGTTTGGCGAGGAAGTGGTCGCGACGCTACCAGAACACCAAGAGTGGGATCACAAAATTCTGCTGGAAGACAGAAAGAAACCCACATACAGCCCTATTTACGCTCTATCAGCAAAGGAGCTTGAGGCCTTAAGAGATTACCTGGACGAGAACCTAGCGAAAGGGTTCATAAGACCTTCAACATCACCGGCCGGATACCCGATATTGTTTGTGCCAAAGAAAGACGGCAAATTACGACTGTGCGTCAACTACCGGCAGCTTAATGTGATCACGATTAAGAATCACTACCCACTACCGTTAATATCGGAAATCCAGGACTGAATCCAAGGAGCCAAGTGGTTTACCAAGTTCGACATCTGAGGCGCTTTCAACCTGGTTAGGATGAAAGATGGCGAAGAATGGAAGACAGCCTTTCGTACGAGGTACGGGCATTACGAGTATACTGTTATACCATTCGGCCTTACGAATGCACCGGCGACATTCCAATCACTCATTAACGCCATCCTCCGACAATACCTGGATATATTTGTTACCGCTTATATCAACGATGTCTTGGTTTACACCAATGGAACCCTGGAGGAGCACAGACAGCATGTCAAGAAGATCCTACATGCGCTCCAAGAAGCAGGAATGAGGTTACGCCTTGATAAGAGCGTCTTCCACGTGAAAGAAGTGGAATATTTGGGGTCGATCCTGACGACAGAAGGAATCCGTATGGACGATACAAAGATCACAGCAGTACAAGACTGGCCAACACCCAAAAACCTCAAAGAAGTCCAATCCTTCCTGGGATTTGCGAACTTCTACTGACGATTCATCAAGGAGTACTCAAGGACAGCAGCACCCTTGACTGAACTAACAAAGAAGGAAGAAACCTTCACATGGGGGAACAGCCAAGAGAGAGTGTTCCAGGAGCTGAAAGAGAAGTTCACCTCTGCACCCATACTGGCATCATTTGATCCCGGACAGCAGATCATCATGGAGACAGATGCCTCAGACCAAGCACTTGGATCTTGCTTGTGTCAACCAGACACCGAAAACTGCCTACACCCTGTCGCATACCGATCGAGAAAGTTCTCTGGCCCAGAACTCAGGTACGATGTCCACGACAAGGAGTTGTTAGCGATTGTCGACACATTCCAGGAGTGGAGACCTTACCTGGAAGAAGCAAAGTACACAGTGGACGTGTACTCAGACCACAAGAATTTGGCTTACTTCACGATGACAAAGAAGCTAAACAGACGACAAGTCCGATAGGCAGAGCTTTTAGCTTCATACGACTTCCAGATCTTCTATCGAAAAGGATCAGAAAACACACAAGCGGACACGCTTAGCAGACGGCCTGATATGACGACAGACGACACGACAGAAGAGCGCCCAATCCTAGTGACAAAAGGACAAACTCTGGTCTATGCTCAACCTCAGTTAGCGAGAACTGAAGAAATGGGTGCACTCCTGACCCTAGGCCACAACGTTGCGGCCACGAACAAGGAAGAAGTGCCAGAGAGCGCACAAGAGGACATGATTCAACAACATCACGATGGACCTCTACACAGACATCCTGGGCGAGACAAGACTCTGGAAAAGATCCGGAGACGTTACCACTTCAACAGAATGAAGTGGAAAGTGACAGAATTTATTCGCAACTGCGAAGAGTGTGCGAAAAACAAACTGTCACGCCACAAACTCTATGGAGAGAGTCAACAAATAGACCTCCCAGAAGTGGCTTGGGATACCATCACAATGGATTTTGTGGTGAAGCTGCCAAGGTCAGAGGACCCGGTAACAAAGGTGAAATATGACAGTATCTTGGTGGTTGTCAACAAACTCACCAAATACGCTCACCTGATCCTGTGGCGAGAGACAGGAACAGTGAGCGAACTCGCCAATGTCCTGCTCAAAGAATTGGTTAGCCAGCGAGGGCTACCCACGAAGATTATCTTGGATCAAGACAAACTCTTCACCTTGAAATTCTGGAACACGTGGACAAGACAGCTAGGGATAGACACAAGGATGTCTACTGCCTACCATCCACAAACAGACGGACAAACTGAGAGAACAAACCAGACGATGGAACAGTACCTACGCCACTACGTCAACCACCGACAGGATGATTGGGTAGAACTGCTACCAATGGCTCAGTTTGCGTACAACGATCAGCAACACAGCGTGACAGGCATGACACTGTTCTTTGCGAACTACGGCAGAAACCCCCGCTGGGAAGCGATGGTGGCTGGAAGTGGCACTTCAACGAACGTCGAAAAACTCACTGCTATGCATGAGGAAATGAAGACTGCAATTAAATCTGCACAAAAGACAACAAGCCACCGCCTAAACAGCAAAAGGTTGAAGGGACCAACCCTGGAGAGGGGGGATAAGGTCTATTTGTCAACAAAAAACCTGCGCTTGAAGCGACCGAGCAAAAAGCTGGATCATGTACAAATCAGACTGTTTGAGATTGAGAAGCGCACTGGAGAAGTCAACTACCGACTGAGACTGCCAAAAAAGGCACGGATACACCGAGTATTCCATGTCTCGCTGCTCGAGCCAGCACCCAGCGACGCAGCAATCGAAACAGAATGGCACTTTGAGGACAACGAAGAAGAGTACAACGTCAAAAGGATCCTAGACAGCCGGAGAAGCGGACAGAAAATCGAATACCTGGTCAAGTGGTTAGGGTATGACAATAAGGAGAACTCGTGGGAACCCACCGAGAACTTCAGCCCTGCGACAAACAAGAAACTGCGGAGTTTCCACCGACAAAACCTGCAGAAGCCAGGATCGATGGAGACAAAGGCTTGAGAGAAGCCAAAGCCTCCGAAGAGAAGAAGTCCTCCAAAGGCGGTGGGGACTCCACACGCGTAGCCTCCTGCTCGAGATCCTCCTGATCCTCGATCGCAGCAAGCTCACGCTTGATGGCCTCACCCTCCTTCTTGGACAACACACCCAACTGACGACAGAGATGAAGTTTGCGAGGAAGGAGAACAGACTCCTGCTCCTTGATCTCCTTCAGTTGAGCCTTGAGCTGAGTGCGCTCAAGCTCCATCTTCTCCCACTCTGACTCCGCGAGATGGAGATCGCAACGGCGACCCTTCTCAAGGCACTGACCGCAAAATGTGGACTCTGAACTGACAACACACTTGGCACGGTCACGACGACATGCACTGCATGAAACTTTGGATACCTTGCCCATCTTGCCAACACGAGAACCGAGGACTCCACGACGATTAACACAAGATGTCTGGGTCATGGTAAGAGAAGTGAGAGGATCTGGGGACAGAACCTTTGGAGGGAGGGGATGGTGTTAAGGCCCAGGCCGGAACAGCTGAGCTGACCGAAGCGAGTGTACAGAGGTACACAGAACAATGTTCACCCGACCCGGTGGACAAGGTGGACGATGTGTAACCAGCTCGTCCAGCTTGTCCACGCAGAAAGCTGATACCCCTTGGGAGGACCCCCCCCCCTCAGGCTCCTGTATATAAGAACCCAGATAGCCGGAGAGAATAGCTCTCCAGGCTGAACGCACATTACGAGCGACAATAGCAAGAGAGTTACCCCACTTGCTATTCATCTATTGAGTCCCTGCCCTCCTCGGTCGAAGACAGGACCACCCACATTCTGTGTGAACGTGGACTGGCCGTTAACAGAGGAACACAGTCTTTATATACTCACAGAAAGCAGCAGACAGGATACTGGACAGAAGTACCAGACAGTGTGACACGGGAACCAGTCACGTGACCGGTGAGACAAACCAGGGGGTGCTCGCCACAGCATGCATATGTGTGAGCAGAGTGAGCAGAGCTCACCCAGCTCACCACAGTGTGTATGAACAGTGAGCAAAGTGAGCAGAGCTCACCCAGCTCACTGCAGCGTGCATGAACAAGTGAGTAAAGTGAGCAGAGCTCACTGTGCTCACAAACTGAGCACTATATAGTCCGGTGATAGTTCCCTTATGGAATGATTGTCTCCAACTCATGTTGTGATCCTGACAACTAGATCTACTTCAATACAATCCTTTTGTACAAAGCCATTGATCAGGTGTCACCACCACCATGTTCCACCAAACCCCTTCACACTCCTTGACACTCCTCTCCTGCGAGAACCAACCTGTCTTCCGTATCTTGCCCTTAATCTTATACTCAGTTAGGATAGCACAGTACAGACTGCAACAACTATTTCTACTCACTTCCCAAGTTGAAAAAATCTGGAAAGAAGGAATAGTAGCCAGTCTTCTTTCTCTGGATATCTCAGGAGCTTATGATAGAGTTCTGCCAGAAATTCTCAAGAAAATCCTGGAGAGAAAAGGAATCCCCAGCTGGTTTGTTAACTGGATCTTTTCTTTCACTACTCAAAGAAAAACCTGTCTTGTTTTTGATGATTCAGAGTCTTCTTTATTTCCAGTACACTGTGGAGTCCCTCAAGGTTCACCTCTCTCTCCTATTTTATTTCTTTTCTATATTTCAGATCTTCATAATATTGTTCATACACCAGAGAAAGGTGTATCAGCTCTGGGCTTTGCAGATGATACAAACCTTCTGGCATTTTCCCCTTCTCTTAAAAGCAATCTCCTGAAGCTAAAGTCTACTCACTCCAAGTGTTTAGACTGGGTAAGAAAACATGGAATGAAGTTTGCACCTGAAAAGTATGAACTTCTCCATTTTTCTAGAAGAAGAACAGATAATCTTCAGCTCAGTCTAAGACTTGGAGAAGTGGTACTACAGCCTAAGAAAGAAGTGTGTATTCTGGGACTACACTATGATTCCAAGCTTCTCTGGAAAAAACACCAGAAAATCATGTTACAGAAAGCTTCCAAGTTTTTCTCAGCACTTTCCAGAACTACTTTTTCTACATAGGGTCTACCTGTTCTCTCTGCTAGACTTGTCTACACTGCAATACTGAGATCACTTCTCAGCTATGCAGTAGGAGTCTGGTTCAATCCCCACAAAAAACCTTCTAATATTTCTTCTCTAAATCTTTTCCAGACTAAGTGTCTAAAAACTATAGGAGGTGTCTTCAAAGCTACTCCTACATTTCTTATTGAAGGAGAACTATTCCTACCACCTCTTGATCTTTATTTCAAATTTACAACAGCAACTTTCCTACAATCTTTCTATTTTTCTAATACTTCTCCTAATCCTCTCTCCTCACTTCTCTATAAGCTCTTTTCCCAGATCAATGTTTTTGTTTCTACTCTGAGAACACCTCCAAAGTCTCTGTCTACTGTCACACCTAACTGGAAAGCAAGATAGCTAGAAGAACTAACCACTAACCAAGATTACTCTAAGAAACAATTTCAAGAAGTGTTTCAGAAAGAGTGGGAAGCCAGATGGCAGGCAAACAGACAGAAGTGTTCTCCAGTCTGGGAGCTATTTTGCAGACTACCCCAAAGGAAAAATCTCAAAGTTTTCAAAGACTTGAGAAAAGCTGAAGCTAGTCTTTACTTGCAGATTCTATCAGCAAGGATAGGACTAGCCAGCTTTCTTTTCAGAGCAAATGTTCCAGACTTCCAATCCCCTCTATGTTTCTGTGGTTTTGGAGAAGAGACTGCTCAACATATCACTTTCTCTTGTAACAAGTTTCTTACTCAAAGACAGCAAGCCACTTTTCTTTCCTACAATTTCTCTACTTTACTTCAAAAGCCTAAAGTGCTTAAAGAATTTCTTCTCTGGTTTATATCTTTGAAAAGACTAGACCAGTCTAACTTAGCACACCAACTCTTACCAGAAAACCTATCATCTCTGTGATTTTATTTTCTCCAGACACTGCATATTCTTCCAGATAATTCCCTAGTCTCACCCAAGTCTCAGTTTTTATTCCTTCAAAGGTTTTCTGGGAAAAAAAAGCATGTATCTAGAAGTTCTGCATGGCTCACCAGCCAAATCAGAGTAAGAATAAAATGAAAAAAATAAATAAAAAACAGCTTGTACACTCTGTGAACTCTGGGACTGTGGTCTTGCCTATTCAGTCAGTTGTTCAGCTGTGACTCTCTGTCAGTTGGGCACAAGTACATGTTGGCAGGTCCTTGATTTCTGTTGTATAGGTGTGAGCTCCTGGAGTATAGCTTTTATACTAATCCCCCTACCCACAGCTTTGACTCACTATTGTACTGACAATACCCAGAGGTTAGTGGAGGCCTGTAGTCTTCTGAGAATAGTCTTGGGTCAGTCCAACAGTTACTTCTCTTCTGGTTATTGGTGTATAACTCCAGGTGCAGTGCTTGGCTTGTCACTTTCTTGAGAGTCTATAACATATCATGATCTTAAGTTATCTTGTGTTGGAGATCTGGCAGTAGTTTGATCAGGAGTTTCTTGGTGTATTCCACATCTGACTTCAGTCCCAGGGTTTTGCTGAGCCTGTCCAGATAGTTGACAAAGTCTTGCACTGACTGCCCAGGTTCTTGATAGTTGGTATTGTACTTTTGTAGTGTTGTGAACTCTCTGTTCATCAGATACTTAAATTGATTCTTGAGAAGACTTTTGTACTAGTCCTAAGTTATTATCTCTATTTCACCTTTCTTATAACAGATCTGCATCATGCTCTTTTTGATTTTTTATTTTTTTATTTTTTATTTGATTCTTACACTGATAGTAGCTTTTCAGCCATGCAGATCTTCTAGCTAAGAGTGATTTTCTTCAGAAAACCTTTAGAGGAATAAAAACTGAAGACTGGGGGTGACTAGAGGATGTAGCAAAAGGAAATCTTGTAGTGACTGGTAGAAAGAAAACTTCTAGATATTAGAGTGTGAATAGTGGAGTTTGAAAGCCAGATTAAACTGGTTCAGTCTTTTCAAAGACATGAACCAGTATAGAAACTTCTGTAGAAGCTCTGGGTTTGAAATAATAGAAGTGAAATCTTGAGAATTAAAAGGAGCTTGCTGTCTTTGACTTGAATAAAGAGAGCATGAAGAGCTGATATGTTTCACTGTCTCTTCTGCTTGACCACAGACACATAAAGGGGTAGGAAAGTCTGGAACTCCAGCTCTGAATAGAAAACTTGCCAGACCAATTCTCCCAGTTCTGGTTTGTAGTAGTAGACTTGCCTCAGCTTTCTGTAGCTTTTTGTAGAGCTTCAGGTTGTTGTGGTGAGGCTTTTGACAAAACACCTGCCACCCAGAGTAGCTTTTTCTTTTCTTCTCCTCCCATTGGTTTTCCCACTCTTTAACAAAGAGTTTCTGTAGTTCTTTCTTTGAACTCGCCTGGTTAGTAGTTAATTGGTTTAACCAAGTGAACTTCCAATAGGGGGAGATAGTTGAGGATTCCTTTAAAGGTTTCTTCACAGAAGAGGCATAGTGGAAGATATTGGAAAAGATATTGTCCAGAAGTGTTTTCAGAGAGGAGGTTTGAATAGAAGAGAGAAAACAGGCTGTGCAAAATTTGAAATAGAGATCTAGAGGTAAAAGAAAAAGCTCACTCTCTAATAAGAAAGATGGAGTGGCTTTGAAGGCACCTCCAATAAGTCTCAGGCATTTGTTCTGGAATGTGCTAAGAGAAGAGATATTAGAAGATTTTCTTAGAGGATTGAACCAGATCCCCACAGCATAACTCAGTAAAGATCTGAGTATTGCAGTGTACACAAGACGTGATGTGAGGACTGGGAAACCCCAAGTAGAATATGAAGTTCTAGAAAGAGAGGAAAGTGCTTTCTGGGCTTTTTGAAGAATAATTCTCTGGTGCTTATGCCAGTGGAGTTTTGCATCCAGGTACACTCCTAATACTCGCACTTCTTCTTTTGGTCTTAGAATCACATTCCTCAGTCTGAGTGTTGCGGTCTGTACCGTGCCGTCCTAACCGAGTATAGGATTAAGGGCGAGATGCGGAAGGCGGGTTGGTTCTCGCAGGAGAGGAGTGTCAAGGAGCGCGAAGGGGTTTGGTGGAACATGGTGGTGGTGACACCTGATCAATGGCTTTGTACAAAAGGATTGTATTGAAGTAGATCTAGTTGTCTGGATCACAACATGATTTGAAGACGATTGTTCCATAAGGGAACTATCGCCAGACTATATAGTGCTCAGGGGCGGCATGGTGTAGCGGGAAGCTGGTGAGAGTTTCCCACTACGTGGCACCCATGACCCGGAACTAGTGGTGTCAGGTCTGGAGAACCTGACTAAACTAGTCGTCAGTTCAAATCTGACCCACCCCACATTCTGCCACAAAAACCCCTGAGATTCATAGAACTTGTCTAAGATGTACTCCTCGCAAGATGTATGAAAACCCCCAAGAAATAGCTCACCCAATATCTGTCAAGATCCACAAAACCCTCATTACTGTGGTTTTCCTATTTCCCCTACAGGGTTTGGGGTTTTCCCACAGTACGTACACTACAAACCACAAGGTGTACGGTAAATGCGTGAGGTCCCTGAGTCAAGTCTACCAGAGACAAAAATCCTTCAAGAAGTTCTGCATGGCTTAACAGCCAAATCAGTGTAAGAATCAAATCAAAATCAAAATATAGTGCTCAGTTCGTGAGCACAGTGAGCTCTGCTCACTTTGCTCACTGTTCATGCATGCTGCGGCAAGCTGGGTGAGCTCTGCTCACTCTGCTCACGTATATGCATGCTGCGGCGAGCACCCCCTGGTTTGTCTCGCCAGTCACGTGACTGGTTTCCGTGTCACGCTGTCTGGTACTTCCGTCCAGTATCCTGTCTGCTGCTTTCTGTGAGTATATAAAGACTGTGTTCCTCCTGGGTTGTAACACTGAGCTTAAGCTGAAGATTGTCTGATCTTCTTCTGGAAAAATGAAGTATTTCATATTTCTCAGGAGAGAAGACTATTCCATGTCTTGCAGCCCATGATAGACATTTGAGGTGTGTGTTCTTTAACTTCAGAAGGTTGCTTTTTAGAGAGTGTCCAAATGCAAGCAGATTTATATCATCTGCAAACCCCAGAGCAGAAACACCAGTGGAAGGAGAGTGTACAGTTTCATGAAGTTCAGAAATGTAAAAAAGAAATAGAATAGGAGATAAAGAGGAACCTTGGGGAACTCCACAGTGAATAGGAATAGCAGAAGACTCAGAGTCATCAAACACAAGAGTGGTAGAACAACTGGTGCAGAAAGAGAGAATCCAGGAAGATAGCCAGAGAGGAATTCCTTTTCTCTCTAGGATTTGTTGGAGGGTCTTAGGTAGAACTCTGTCATAGGCTTCTGAGATATCCAGAGAAAGTAGAGAGGTAACCATGCCTTCCTTCCAGACTTTTTCCACTTGGGAAGTTAGTAGGAAGAGTGCTGATTCAGTTGATCTTCCTTTCCTGAAGCCCATCTGGATTTCTAGCAAAAGTCTAGCTTCTTCTGCTACCTTGCTTAGCCTGGTTGCTGTAATAGCTTTCATCAGCTTGCCAGTTGTGTTTAGCAAAGCTATAGGGCGCCAGGCTTTAGCTTGGTTATAGCATCCTTTACCAGGTTTTCTTAGACAGACTGTCTTTGCATTCTTGAACCTCTCTGGAAAGTATTCCAGTCTCCAGCATGTTGATGTGAGAACAGCCATAGCTTGGCAGAACTTGGAACCCAGAGCTTTCAGAAATCCATTTGGCAGCTTATCTTTTCCCTCTGCTGTGAAAGGTTTCTTTTTGTTCAGGATTTGTTCCACTTCTTCAGCAGTAACTTCCTGAGAAAGCTGGATCTCTGGAGTACTCTGGGAACTCTCTGTACTTGGTTCTGGAACAAGTGCTTTGGGGAAGAACTGGGCTGAGAATGCTTTTGTCTTCTCCTCAAAGGTTTTAGCTAGTCCTTCTTGAGTTTCCAAGTCTGGGACCAGGGGAAGATCAGGAGTCCTGTTGGCCTTTGTTTTTCCCCACTTTGCAAGCTTCCAGAATTTTGAAGAACTGGCTAGCTCATGGACTTGTTGTCTGAAGGTGGTCTGCTTTCCCTCTCTGACTGCTTTTTTCTTATTCTTAGTTGCTTGCTCAAGGTCTTCTTGGGATGCCTGTCCTCTGAGAACTTGTCTTCTTACTCTTCTTTCCTCTCTAACCTTGTTTTGGATGTCTTGGTTCCACCAGGGAACTGAGTGACCAGATTGCTTCTGGAGCTGTGTACATTTGCTTGCCACTTCTTGGAGAAAGTTGTCCAGGTACTCCAAGTACTTATCCACTTCATTTTTGTCTTGAAAGTGGGAAGGTAGCTGTAGCTTCTCACACTCTACTCTTGCAAGGTTTGAGTCCAGTGTCTTCCAGTTCCTTTCTGGCTTCCAGGTTTTCCTTGGAGGATCCAGGTCCAGGCTAGTTAGTATAGGTCTGTGGTCAGACCTATGAAAGAACTGGAGAGCCACTTTAGAGAAAATCAGGGAGTTAGAAAGAGAAGAAGAAATAAAAGACAGATCAATTGCAGAACATGGTTTTTCTGAAAGAGATCTTGCTCTGGTGGGAGTAAAAGGTGCAATAGCTAAATCCAGATTTAAATCTTTCATTAGACCTTGGAACTTGTTTGCAGTGTCAGAGTACAGTCTTCTTTTCTTTGACCAGTCTGGGTGGTGGAGGTTTGAATCTGTGAGAAGAATATGTTGTCCTTGTACTTGTAAAGCATTTTGAAGTAAACAGAGAAGAGCTTCTGTTGCCTCTGTATAGTTTTCTTGACTTGATGGGGTAAAGTAAAGATTATGCACCCAAAGAGAAGTAGAAGAGTTTTCTAAGTAGATTTCAAGAGAAATAAAGTCTTTACTCCAGAAAGTAGGATGAAGAGAAGAGAGTTTCAGGTTTTTGTTAATAAGAAAAAGTGTTCTACCAATCTCTGAACAGTAAAGAGGAAGAAAAGAAGAGAAAACAGTAGAGGTGCTTGTCTCCAGGTGAGGGTTTTTCCAGGGTTCTTGAAGTGCAATAATGTCCACCTCTTGAAGAGCTGAGGTTGCTAGAAGTAGCTCTTGGACTGATTGGCTTTTCTGCACATTATACTGGAGAAGTGTGAGCTTTGAGTCTTTCATGTAGACATCTCATCTTCAAAAATCTTGAAAGGGTTGGCTGATACTTTTCTCTTATTATTTGTTGATCTTGCCCCAAGAATTTGAACTTCTGGACAGCTTCCCCTGATTCTCTCTAAGCTTCTGGTTGGCTCAGCTGTTTTACGTTTTTTCCCCCCTGGGAGTGGCTGGGAGAAAGAGAAAGATGTAGCTGGAGATTGGAGTACTGGTGTCAGAGATGTAGAGATTGGGATCTCATACTTCCCTGGGCGTGAAATCCAAGCTTCCCTGGCTTTCTTGGCTGCTTCCTGGCGTACTGGGCATGTGCTAGCCCAGGCTGGGTGAGATCCCTGGCAATTGCAGCATTTTGGTTTCAGCAAGTTTTCAGGAATTGGGCATGCTCTCCTCTCATGTTGTCCACCACATGCTCCACAGGCAGTTCTGTTCCTGCAGGCATGAGCTTGGTGGCTATAGCCAAAGCACTTGAAGTATTGTGCAATAACTGTGTTTGCCAGGAAAGGTTCTACTTCATGTAGTCTGTGTCCCAGCACTAGTCCATTCTCAATAAGAAGATTGGCCTGTTGGGGAGTAGAGAGATCCAGTTGGAGAGAGGTGACCTGTTTCTTTTGAGCTATAGGTTTCTTGGACCAATATGCTCTCAGAATAGTGATCTGTTTGCCAAGAGAAGGGTTGCTAGTCTGGATTGTTTTGCAGGTGTCCTCCAGATTCTCTGGCTGGATATCTGCTGTTCTGACTCCATGAACCAGAACTGGGAATCTCTTGGGCTGGACTATTGCCTTTGTGTTGAAGATAGTTGCAGTCCAGGAGGAATCCTTTTCCAGAAAAAGCTTAGTTTCCTGGCTCTCTGTGTGAATAAGAATATTCCCTGATGGGAGTTTTCTCACTGCCCTGATCTGTTTGTTATAAGGGCTTGAGAGTCTGTCTTGGAGAGCTTGGAAGAGCTGGACATGGGTTCTGTTGGCCATGTCTGGAGTCTGGTGCCCAGGGTGTACCAGAACCTCTTTGAGAATTCTGGAAGCTAGTGGAATTTGAGCAGAGGAAGTTTTTGCAGCTGCCTGTGCATAAGATGGTTTTGCCTCTTGTCTATCTAGATGTTTGTTGAGGTTTTCAAGTTCCTGGATAATCTTGTTGGTAATGCCAGAGGGTAGAGGCTGGACAGTGCTAGTCTGCAGCTCTGCAGAGAGTTTTTGCTTAAGGTTCTCCCAGCTTTTTCTGACTGGTTCTGGAACTGTTTGGGTTTTTAGCCAGGAGTTAAGAAGTTCCCAGTCTTTCTGTATAGTACTTTCAGTGGTGGGAGAACTAGCTTGAGTGTTAGAGAGACTGGAAGCTGGTGTGGCTAGTGGTGCTCTGGGATTAGTTTCTAAAGAAGTGGGTTTTTTCTTTTTTAGTGCCATGGTGGAGCTTGCTTGGCACAGGTCAACTGTTTCCAGTCTGTGAAGTAGTGCCAGAGAGAGGAGTCACCTGGTTTCCCAGCAGTAATAATCTAGTCCTGGGACCAGACCCCAAGACTAGACTTTCCTGGGCAGCTTATTCCAACTAAGCTCTGGGTAAAGCTAGGAGTATTTGCCTAGACTAGGGACCAGACCCCCTATCTAGACTTTCCTTGAGTCAAGGACTCTGCTAGCTCCAGAGTCAGTCAGACTCTAACCATTCCTCTTATCCTGAGACTCTCTCTCTCTGGTTGTGGCTGGATTGCTGGTTGTTGAAGAAACAGATCGTGGATCCCAAGATCACAACTTTTGAAAATCATGTGTGATTCTCAAAGGTGATGGGTTTTCAGCGTAAGGTTTGGGTGGGTCGGGACAGGATGTCGGCTGTTTTCCAGAACATATGACAAAATGCCGTCTTTACCAAAAGTGATGGTCCTTGAACAGCGTGGTTCTGGGAAGAGTTGTAGGATCTCAGGTAGCGTTCAAGCTCCTGATTCTCTCGTTCTGTCTCGCATCATGCTCTTAATAGCTCCATCAAGATACTGCATTACTTTGAGAACTATCTTCTTATTATCTATGACCTCTGAGATCTCAAAACCCAGCTTGTATTAATGCAGGTATTTCTGCAGTTCTTGCACACTTCTCCCAGAGTACTTTGTGATACCCCTAAGTTTGAAATCCCCCTGTATGTCTGGGTAGTTGATGTTCCTGCCCAGGATAGTCCCACAACTACATTGCTGTGGGCCAGCTTATTTACAGCCAGTCCTACATATCTGCTGTCTTCTAGCCCTATCGCTTCAGTTGTGACCTGGTGACTAAGTGTCTGTAGTTCAACCCACCTTGCTATAAGGTTTGACTACTTGTCAAGTACTTTCTTTCTGTACTCAAGCTTCTTGAGTTCCTCTGTCAGTGACAAGAAAGTTCTATCACTATACCTGAGAGTGCTATGTTCATCTGTGACAATTTCCCCTGACACACACTCCTGTCCCACGTCTCCACTGTTGTGTGGTGGTGATGCTACCTCTCTGGTGAGAGATTATCTCTCTTCTGCTGGAGGAAGTCCCCCTTCTGGATGGCTGGGAGGTGCTGGCCTTTGGTCAGCCAGATCTATTATTTTGTTATCTTGTTGTGATAATTTGCCAGAAGTCCTCTTGCCACAAAGAGCTCTGCCCAAGCCAGTCATTATGAACAGACTACTTCTTTTTTCAGTGAGAGAAGAGTGAACAAAACTGTGAGAACATTACCAGCAGTGTGCTCAGAATACTGCTCAGTGGGTAGAATCAAGTGTGTTGGTAGAATTGTTCACTAGTCTCCAAAGAGAACAGTGAGAGCAGCTCTATATACTATAGAGCTGAGAACAGAGCATCTAGCTAAGTGACCCCAACCAATCTCCAAGCTACTGCACAGCTGTCTCAAGTAGCCAGCTAGTCATAGCTGGTCATGGCTGGCTTGTGTCAGCTATGCAGATCAGAGCTGTATTCCTCTATTAGTCATATGAGTAGAGCTGTATCATGTGATCAACAGATACAGGGCTGCCAGATATAGGCTATTGTAAGTAGTTGTTGTGACAGGACTTTACAGCTGGTCTGACAACTGAGCTGACATCACTGCACTTATATCTCACCAGACCAGGCATGACACTGCTGGGCAGAGTCAATCCTCTGGTCTCAGTGGCCACTAGAATCCACCAAGAGGTCTCTGGGCCTGCCCCTATAGGCTGACAGCCACCCCACAGCCACCCCACCCCAAGGCACTTCTCTATGAACAGTCTGGCAGACCTGCTTGCTAGCAGAGCAATAGTGCTGGAAGTGATAGCACAAGCTACACAGTAGACTTCCACCTCAAGTCCAGCTATTGGACTCTGACTCTGGAGGGGAAGACAACTGGAAGCCAGACAAGATGCTGTATCAGGTCTCTCCAGCTTCACACCAGTCTATCCAAGACTTAAAGCAGTATTCTAACACAGATGCACACAGGTAAGATTGGGCTGGCATTCTTTCTCTGCAGGTGACAAGTCCCCAGCTTCCTGACACTGGCTTGTTGCTGTGGAGTGCAGTGGGAGACTTCCAAGCATGTGGTTCTAGAGTGCCCACACCTGCAGCAAGTGTGCCACAGTCTTTGCACTGTGACTACTACTACTGACTACCAGGTGATGATCTTATGTCCACAGTCTGCCACCACTCTCACCTTGTGGATCCTATACTATAGAGTTCTCTCCCAGTTCTTCTGGACTCGGGAGTAGCTGGATACTGGTTACTAACCAGCCACCCTCTTATGTTCTACAGATTACTTGAAAGAATAGTGTGGTCTGATGTACTGCAGAGAAAGATTTTTTACTTGGTTGAGTTTTTCTAGCCTAATTCTCTAGTTGACCCAGTGTAGTCTAGATACACTAGTACTAGAATAGTGTAGGAATTCAATCAATCAATCAATCAAATAGAGTTGTCCAGAGTGTCTGTGTGACACCTCTGGTGGCCTGTCACTCCACAGGCACCAGCAGCTCAACTGGTGACTTAATTAGCTCTCAGTACAGCAACTACAAGCAGCTTGGAGACTGCCTGCCATCACTGCCCTGAGATTTCCAGCCTGCACCACATAGAGGTTTGAGTTGTCACAGACTTTTCTCAGAAGTATATAGAGTGTTGTGAAGTTCTAAAATGTAGAAAAAAATAGAATAGAAGAAAAAGATGATTCTTGGAAAACTCCACAGTATATAGGAAACTGGGAGGACTCTGAGTCATCAAACACAAGAGAGGTAGTATGTGAAGTAGTGAAAGAAAAAATCTAGAATACAAACTACTTAGAAATCTTTTTCTTAATCAGAATCTTCTTGAGAACTTCTGGTAAGACTTTGTTATAGACTCCAGAGATATCCATAGAGAGAAGACTAGCAACTATTCCTGCTTTCCAGATCTTCTCTAGCTGGGAGGTCAGAAAAAAAATACTGATTCTGTTGATTTTTTTTTCTGAATTCTATCTGGATTTCTGGTAAGAGGTTTTCCTTCTTAACTAGTTCACTTAGTCTTACAGCTGCAATAGCTTCTATTACCTTCCCAATTATGTTCAGAAAAGCTATAGAACACTATACTTTTGCTTGACAGTAGAATCTCTTGCCAGGTTTTCTTAAGTGGATTGTCTTGGCTGATTTATACCTGTCTGGGAAGTATTCTAGTTTCCAGCAAGTCTCCAAAATCTTAGCAATTCTTTTATTGAAGAGGTTCTCCAGTGGTTTTAGAAATCTATTTGGCAGTGTCTTGGCATAGTGCTGAGAAAGGTTTTTTCTTCTTTAGAACTTTTTGTACTTCTTTCTTGGAGACTTCTTGGGATAGTTGCTATTCCTGGGTTTCTTCTAGTAGGTCTTGTTCCTCTGGCTCTGGCTGTAGGGGAAGAGGGAAGAATTAAGTTCTGAAAGCTTCTGTTTTCTCTTCAAAAAATTTTGCCAGCTGTCCTTGTTATTCTATGACTATTGGTAGGTCAGGAACTTTGCCAGCTTTTTCTTTTCTATACTTGGCAATTCTCCAGCAGTCCCGGGTTCCTGCTAGCTGTTAGAGATGTGTTCTGAATGTCTTTCTTTTAGCTTGTCTGATGAGACTTTTTTTCTTTTTAGTTATCTCCTCCAGTCTGGTGGTTTCCTCTTAGTCTTGGAGTACTTTTCTTCTTACTTTTCTTTCCTCCTGGATTGTTTTGACTGTAGATTTAGTTGGTTAAGAAATGATAATGACAGGTTTGCTGCCAAGAGCTATGCACGCCATGACAATTACAGTCTCGAAACGTCTGCCTCTTCCTCAGCAGCAGCGACCGGCTCGTGCCGATCAACAAGACGATACCCCCCCTCAACCTTGGCGATGGGCCCTCCTCTTGGAAGCTTGAAGACAAACATAGCCATAGCAGCCAGCGCCGCGCAGGCCGACGTCATGACAAACAGTAACCCTATCCACGCGCCGCCGAGCTCGATGCCCTTGCTCAGCAGCCAGCCCAGCGCCGGCACGCCGGCCAGCCCCATCAGCGTCTCGGCCGTCGCGAGCGTCGTGTTCAGCGTCGCCAACGAGTCCTGCTCGACCAGCCCCGCGAGCAGCGCGCGCAGCTGCGGCGGGAAGCCGCTGCCGAAGCTGAAGACGACGAGCGACACGACCAGCAGCCAGGGCGTGGCGGCGGCGGCGGTCAGCAGGCTGCCTGCGGTGACGAGCAGGATAGAGCCCCGCGACAGGTACAGGTCTCTAGGCGAGACTTCCATGGCGTAGCGCTTGGCCAGCATGCGGGAGACGAGGGGCAGGATGATGAGCAGGACGATGACCGAGGTGACTTTGTTGACCGTGGTCAGGTACGTGGCTGCGGACCAGTCCCACTTGAATCGGTTCGTCACGTACTGGAGCATGTTCATCTCGAAAGCCATGTAGATGGGGTTCATGAGGCCGTCCGCCATGACGAGGAGCATGATACTCCTTGACCCTAGGATGAAGCGCCAGATGCGGGATAGTTCCTGGGCTGCCGCGCTCAGAGCTGTGTGCAATAAGCCGCGACGACCTTTCGTGGGTACCGGGTGTTCCCGGTCGGCCAGCTTGCGGAGCCGCAACGTCTCGGGGATAAGGAGCGTCGAGAACATGCTGGCGACTAGCGCGACGAGACCGATCCACATCGGAAGCCAGGGGTCAATGCTCAGCAGCCACGCGGCGACTGGACGGAAGGCGGCACTGAGGATCAGCATCATGGCGTGCATCTGGTAAAAGAGCGAGGTCCGATTGGAGACCGAGGTTGAGTCGGTCAGGATGGTCCACACCATGGCGGTAATGCTCGGGGCACCGCCTCCAACGAGCAGGGCAATCGAACCGGGCAGTAAATGCCAGATGGAGAATGCGTCCGGGTGGCGCACTGTCGGGTCGTCGTCAGATATGTCTTCTGTGTCCTCGCGCCTCGCGCCTCGCCCCTCGCCCCGAGCTCCGACCTACAAACGATGATGTTCCACGTGGTGGAGAGGACGAGGCCCAAAAGTCCACAGAACAGGACAGGCCGACGGCCGTACTTGTCGGCAACCATGCCGTAGGGAATCTGCACGAGCAAAGCTGTTTGACACGGTCCATATCCACACGGTATCAGCGCACTTGCACCACCACCAAACCCAGTACCGGTAGAAACAGGAGTGCGACTTACGAACGAACATGCCCACCCACATCAGCCACGACCTGGCCATTGCCAGCGTCGTCTGGACGTTGGGGTTCTTGCAGCGGCTGTCCGGCTCCGCCCGCGGCGCCATCGCTACTTGGTCGGGATAGAGGCCGTGGCAGACCAAGTCTTCCATGATGGCCTGCAGAGGCGGCTCCATGATGTACATGCTGAATTCGACCATGAAGAGAAACAGCACGCACATAAGGATGACGTAGCGCTGCTGCGCTGACATGGGCACCTTGGTCTCGGCTGGCGGGGGCCCGGATGCCGGTATGAAATACGCCCTCTCCTCGCTGTCGGCCTCACCTACGCCATCCGTGTCCATGTCGGCGGAGTCCCTTCGACGTGGATCCTGTATACTGGCACTCGCCGCCATGACTATTGTTGCAGGGAAATGCGCCCCCAAAGACGTTCTGAACAATGCGCATCTGAACGTAGCTGGGAAATGCGGGTAGCTAACGGTGAGAAAGAGAGAAATAGTGAGACAACGGGCAAGGCCAAGTAAGCTATTGTGGGAGGGGGGGAGGGGGGGTAGCAAGTGTTCTAAGAATAGTCCTCAGCATAAGTATAAGGATGTGTGATACCTGCCCCCCCACCCTGTCCTCTTCCAGAGAGAAGTGTTATTCAGATGAATGAACATGACACCTCTATTATGAACACTAGCAAAAGAGTTAATACCAATGAAGTTCAAGCTACCACAACTCCACCACTACATGCCTGATTTGTACACAGAGGTTGAAGTTTACATCTATCTCAGGCAATGAGAATGTCACCTTGTCAACACTAGCTAAAGATTTTGATGTCTCAACACAATGTCTTTGAGATGACAAAAGACATGCATTAGTCAGACAGGTGAGCTCTCATGAAAAGACCACACTAGAGCACTACTCACACAGGCAACTGTAAGAGCACTAGGGTCTTAGCAGAACAGAGTTGTGATAAAGGCCTGTTCCCTAGGTGGCTACTGGAAAGTGCCGGAAAGATGTTGTCAAGTAAGCCTGTAGAGTGTCACTCAATAGATAGAAACTGACAACTGGCCTCTCAACCAGTGTCAGAAGGAAGGCCTACTTATATGAATCTTGCTTAATGATCATGTGACTTGGTATGTATATGTCATGTGACTGCTAAGCAAGATGACATATAGCCAAACCCAGTCAGGTGCTTGTGCAAGCTGCACAGCTTCTGACAGGTCCCTCCCTCCTGGAGTCACAGTCTCTCACAACTATATTAGGCACATAGTCTATCATAGAGCACTACATACTTTTCTGTAATTCTCCACCCAGGCTCTGCCAGTAGAGCTAGCTCTACTGCTCTTCACATTATAGATATTTTTTTATTTTTTATTTGATTCTTACACTGATAGTAGCTTTTCAGTCATGCAGATCTTCTAGCTAAGAGTGAGTCTCTTCAGAAAACCTTTAAAAGAATAAAAACTGAAGACTGGGAGTGACTAAGGAATGTAGCAAAAGAAAATCTTGTAGTGACTGGTAGAAGGGAAACTTCTAGATATTAGAGTGTGAATAGTGGAGTTTGAAAGCCAGATTAAACTGGTTTAGTCTTTTCAAAAACATAAACCAGTATAGAAACTTCTGTAGAAGTTCTGAGTTTGAAATAATAGAAGTGAAATCTTGAGAATTAAAAAGAGCTTGCTGTTTTTGACTTGAGTAAAGAGAGTATGAAGAGGTGATATGTTTCACTGTCTCTTCTGCTTGACCACAAATGTATAAAGAAGTAGGAAAATCTGGAACTCCAGCTCTGAATAGAAAACTTGCCAGGCCAATTCTCCCAGTTCTGGTTTGTAGTAGTAGGCTTGCCTCAGCTTTCTGTAGCTCTTTGTAGAGCTTCAGGTTGTTGTGGTGAGGCTTTTGACAAAACACCTGCCACCCAGAGTAGCTTCTTCTTTTCTTCTTCTCCTATTGGTTTTCCCACTCTTTAACAAAGAGTTTCTGTAGTTCTTTCTTTGAACTAGTCTGGTTAGTAGTTAATTGGTTTAACCAAGTGAACTTCCAATAGGGGAAGATAGTTGAGGATTTCTTTAAAGGTTTCTTCACAGAAGAGGCATAGTGGGAGATATTGGAAAAAATATTGTCCAGAAGTGATTTCAGAGAGGAGGTTTGAATAGAAGAGAGGAAACAGACTGTGTGAAATTTGAAATAGAGATCTAGAAGTAAAAGAAAAAGCTCACTCTCTAATAAGAAAGATGGAGTGGCTTTGAAAGTATCTCCAATAAGTCTCAGATATTTGTTCTGGAATGTGTTAAGAGAGGAAATATTAGAAGATCTTCTTAGAGGATTGAACTAGATCCCCACTGCATAGCTCAGTAAGGATCTGAGTATTGCAGTATACACAAGACATGATGTGAAGACTGGGAAACCCCAAGTAGAATATAAAGTTCTGGAGAGAGAGGAGAGTGTTTTCTGGGCTTTTTGAAGAATAATTCTCTGGTGCTTATGCTAGTGGAGTTTTGCATCCAGGTACACTGCTAATACTTGCACTTTTTCTTTTAGTTTTAGAATCACATTCTCCAGTCTGAGCTTAAGCTGAAGATTGTCTGATCTTCTTCTGGAAAAATAAAGTATTTTATATTTCTGAGAAGAGAAAACTATTCCATGTCTTGCAGCCCATGATAGATATTTGAGGTGTGTGTTCTTCAACTTCAGAAGATTGCTTTTTAGAGCCACAGTTGTACTATGCCAGAACATAGTGTAGAGTTGGCATCCCCCCACAGAGTCTCTACCACACTTTCCCACAGTCCCAAGATCTTTTGCACTCCACTGTACATGCTCACCCCTGGCATCCTGCTTTGGAGTGCTGGGTCACCAGCCCAGAGCCCACACTCCAACTGTAGTTTACTCTCTGAGCTTGTTGTTTGCAGTCTAAGCCTGCACTCTGTATGAACTGGCATGCACATCTGTCCTCTCAGGCTATATAGACAGTCTTGTAGTAGGCCCAGACTCTACCTGTGTCACTGCTATTATATACCACATCTTGCAGTTGTTAACTGTTTTGTGTTACCTTTGCAGATCTCTTGTACAAAGACTGACTATACCTCACAGGTCTTACAGACTCTGCAGACTATGACAGCACCTGCAGAGCTGTCTTTCCAACCCACTAACCAAGTAGAGAGAAGTTTTCCTTAGTCTGCTGTCACCTGTGGGGTCTCAGTTGCACCTGTTGGCCCACTGGATAACCCAGTCCTCTGGCCCCAGATTGTGGATTGTACAAAGAGACTTTGTGGCAAAGTCTTAGGCAAAACCATCAAGCCAGTGTGACAAGGCAATGGCAGAGCAGAACTCAAGCCTAACTGATTCGGTAACCTTGACCTGACTTGGCTTGAGACTTGAGACTTGGATTGATGTTTTTATTTTATTTTTATTTTTATTTGATTCTTACACTGGTAGTAGCTTTACAGCCATGCAGATCTTCTAGCTAATAGTGAACTCCTTCAGAAAACCTTTGAAGGGATAAAAACTGAAGGCAGGGTGTGACTAGGGAATGTAACAAAAGGAATCTTGAAGTTTCTGGTAAGAGAAGAGAATCTAGGTATTAGATTGGGAATAGTGGAGTTTGAAAGCTAGATTAAACTGGTTTAGTCTTTTCAAAGACATAAACCAGTACAAGAACTTCTGTAGTAGCTCTGGGTTTGAAATAATAGTGGTGAAGTCTTGGGGATTAAAAGAGACTTGTTGTCTTTGTCTTGAATAAAGAGAGCATGAAGAGGTGATATGTTTTGCAGTTTCTTCTGCTTGGCCACACACACATAGTGGGGTAGGGAAGTCAGGAGCTCCAGCTCTGAAAAGAAAACTTGCCAGACTAATTCTTCCAGTCCTGATTTGCAGTAGCAGACTTGCCTCAGCTTTCTGTAACTCTTTGTAGAGCTTCAGATTGTTTTTGTGTGGCTTTTGACAGAAAGTCTGCCAGCCTGGATAGCTTCTTCTTTTCTTCTCTTCCCATTGGTCTTCCCACTCTTTAGTAAAGAGCTTTTGTAGTTCTTTCTTTGAACTAGCCTGGTTAGTAGTTATTTGACTTAACCAAGTGAATTTCCACTTAGGAGAGATAGTTGAGGATTCCTTTAAAGGTTTCTTCAAGAGAGAGGCATAGCTGGAAATAGTGGAAAAGATACTGTCAAGAAAGTATTTGAGAGGGGAGTTTTGAATAGAAGAAAGAAAACAGGCAGTGCGAAATTTAAAGTATAGGTCTAGAGGTAGAAGAAAAAGCTCACTCTCTAATAGAAAAGAAGGAGTGGCTTTGAAGGCACCCCCAATAAGTCTTAGGCATCTGTTTTGAAATGAAACAAGAGAAGAGATATTGGAGGATTTTCTTAGAGGGTTAAACCAGATCCCCACTGCATAGCTCAGTAGAGATCTCAGTATAGCAGTGTACACCAGACGTGATGTGTGAACTGGAAAGCCCCAAGTAGAATAGGAAGTTCTAGAAAGAGAAGAGAGTGCTTTCTGTGCTTTTTGAAGAATAATCCTCTGGTGTTTGTGCCAGTGGAGCTTTGCATCTAGGTACACTCCAAGTACTCACACTTCTTCTTTTGGTTTGAGAATCACATTCCCCAGTCTGAGCTTGAGCTGAAGATTGTCTGATCTTCTTCTGGAAAAATGAAGTATTTCATATTTCTCAGGTGAGAAGACCATTCCATGTCTTGCAGCCCAGGATAGACATTTGTGGTGTGTGTTCTTTAACTTCAGAAGGTTACTTTTCAAGGAGTGACCAAAAGCAAGCAGATTTGTATCATCTGCAAACCCCAGGGCAGATACACCAGAGGAGGAAGTATGCACAGTCTCATGCAATTCAGAAATGTAGAATAGAAAAAGAATAGGGGATAATGGAGAACCTTGAGAAACTCCACAATGAATAGGAATAGAATAAGACTCAGAATCATCAAAGACAAGAGTGGTAGAGTGCTTATCACAGAAGGAGTAGATCCAGGAAGCTAGCCAGGCAGGTATTCCTTTTCTTTTCAGAATTTGCTGTAGTATCTTGGGGAGAACTCTGTCATAGGCTCCTGAGATATCCAGTGAGAGTAGGGATGCAACCATGCCTTCCTTCCAGACTTTTTCCACTTGGGAGGTTAGAAGGAAAAGTGCTGCTTCTGTGGATCTTCCTTTCCTAAAGCCCATCTGGATATCTGGCAATAGTCCAGCTTCTTCTGCTATCTTGCTTAGTCTGGCTGCAGCAATAGCTTCCATCAGCTTGCCTGTTGTGTTTAGCAGAGCTATAGGGCGCCAGGCTTTAGCTTGATTGTAGGTTCCCTTGCCAGGTTCCCTCAAGCAGACTGTTTTTGCACTCTTAAATCTTTCAGGGAAGTACTCCAGTTTCCAGCATGTTGAAGTCAGAATAGCTAGAGCTTGGCAGAACCTAGGCCCCAGAGCTCTCAGAAATCCATTTGGCAGCTTATCTCTCCCTCCTGCTGTGAAAGGTTTCTTCTTGGCCAGAATTTGCTCCACTTCTTCACATGTTACCTCCTGGGAGAGCTGTATCTCAGAGATAGTCTGGGAGCTTTCTGAGCCTGGTTCTGGAACTAGAGCTTTTGGAAAGAACTGCTGTGAGAAGGCTTTAGTCTTTTCCTCAAAGGTTTTGGCTATTCCTTCTTGTGTTTCCAGGTCAGGAACCAGAGGAAGATCAGGAGTCTTGTTGGCTTTGGACCTTCCCCACTTTGCAAGCTTCCAGAAGTTTGAAGAGCTGGCCAGCTCATGGATTTGGTGTCTGAAAGTGTTCTGTTTTCCATCTCTGACTGCCTTTTTCTTGAGCTTAGTTGCTTGCTCAAGTTCCTCTTGACTTGCTTGTCTTTTTTGCACTTTTCTTCTTACTCTTCTTTCCTCTTTAACCTTGTTTTGGATCTCTTGATTCCACCAGGGAACTGAGTGGCCAGATTGCTTCTGGAGCTGTGTGGATTTGCTTGCTATTTCTTGGAGAAAGTTGTCAAGATACTCCAAGTACTCATCCACTTCATATTTGTCTTGGAAGTGGAAGGGCAGGTGTAGCTTCTCACACTCTACTCTTGCAAGGTTTGAGTCCAGTGTTCTCCAGTTTCTTTCTGGTTTCCAGATTTTCCTTGGAGGATCCAGGTCCAGGCAGGTTAGTACAGGTCTGTGGTCAGACCCATGAAAGAACTGAAGAGCCACTTTAGAGAAAATCAGAGAGTTAGAAAGAGAAGAAGAAATAAAAGACAGATCAATAGAAGAACATGGTTTTTCAGAAAGAGATCTTGCTCTGGTAGGGGTGAAAGGTGCAATAGCTAAATCCAGATTTAAATCTTTCATTAGGTCTTGAAACTTGTTTGCAGTCTCAGAGTACAGTCTTCTTTTCTTTGACCAGTCTGGGTGGTGAAGATTTGAGTCTGTGAGAAGAATATGTTGTCCTTGTTCTTGTAAAGCATTTTGGAGTAAACAGAGAAGAGCTTCTGATGCCTCTGTGTAGTTTTCTTGACTTGATGGGGTGAAGTAGAGATTATGTACCCAAAGAGAAGTAGAAGAGTTTTCTAAGTAGATTTCAAGAGAAACAAAGTCTTTATTCCAGAAGGTAGGATGAAGAGAAGAGAGTTTCAGATTTTTATTAATAAGAAAAAGTGTTCTGCCAATCTCTGAACAGTAGAGAGGAAGAAAGGAAGAGAAAACAGTTGAAGTGCTTGTTTCTAGGTGAGGGTTTTTCCAGGGCTCTTGAAGTGCAATAATGTCCACCTCTTGGAGAGCTGAGGTTGCTAGCAGTAGCTCTTGGACTGATTGGCTTTTTTGCACATTATACTGGAGAAGTGTCAGCTTTGTGTCTTTCATGCAGACATCTCAGTATCAAAGATCTTGAAGGAGTTAGCTGGTAGCTTTCCTCCAGAGTTGGCTGATCTTGAAGAAAGAATTTGCACTTCTGGGAGTGCACCTCTGAGTCTCTCTGAGCTTCTGCTTGGCTCAGCTGTTTTACGTTTTTTTCCCCCTGGTAGAGACTGAGAGAGAGGGAAAGACATAACTGGGGGAGGTTGTAGAGCTGGAACAGAGGTAGCTGTTGGGATCTCATATTTTCCTGGGCGTGTGTTCCATGCTTCTCTTGCCTTCTTGGCTGCTTCCTGGCATACTGGACAGACACTGGCCCAGGCTGGGTGAGCTCCTCTGCAGTTGCAGCATTTTGGCTTGAGAAGCTGTTCAGGAACTTGGCAGGCTCTCCTTTCATGCTGGCCTCCACAGGCACCACACACAGCTTTGTTCTTGCAGAAGTGTGCTTGGTGCCTATAGCCAAAGCACTTGAAACATTGTGCAATAACTGTGTCTGCCAGAAAAGATTCTGCTTCATGCATCCTGTGCCCCAGCACTAGCCCACTCTCAATCAAAAGATTGGCTTGTTCAGGGGTAGCCAGATCCAGGTGGAGAGAGGTAACTGGCTTCTTTTGAGCTATAGCCTTCTTAGACCAGTAGGCTCTCAGGATGGTGATTTGCTTGCTCAGAGATGGGTTGCTGTTCTGGATTATCTGGCGGGTTTTCTCCAGGTCTTCAGGTTGGATATCTTCTGTTCTGACTCCATGGATCAGAACTGGAAATCTCTTGGGCTGGATGGTTGCTTCCTTTGTGAAGATAGCTGATACCCAGGCAGGGTTTTTCTCTAGGAAGACTTTAGTCTCTTGGCTTTCTGTGTTAATAAGGATATCCCCTGAAGGAAGTTTCCTTACTGCTCTGACCTGCTTGTTGTAGGGGCTGGGTAGTCTGTCTTGAAGAGCCTGGAAAAGCTGGATGTGAGTTCTATTAGCCATGTCAGGTGGCTGGATACCAGGATGTACAAGAACTTCTTTGAGAATTCTTGCAGGTAGAGGGATTTGTGCTGGAATAGATTTTTGGACAGCCTGGGCATATGATGGCTTGGCTTCTTGTTTGTCCAGCCGCTTGTTGATATTCTCCAGCTCCTGGAAGATTCTGTTGGTGAGGCCAGTGGAGCTAGACTGGGCTTCTGTAGGGAAGGAGTTCTTTTTGATATTTTCCCAGCTTTTCAGAATGGATTCTGGGACTGGTTGGGTTTTGATCCAGGAGTCTACTAGTTTGTAGTCACTCTGGGGAGCTGGTTGGGGGGTAGGAGAGCTGGACTGGGTGCTAGCCAGACTGGGAGCTGGTTGGGAGAGTATAGCTGGTGTAGCTCTGGTGTTACTTTCTGAAAAAGTGGGTTTTTTCTTCTTGGGAGCCATGTTAGAGATTGTTTGGCACTGGTTGGGTGTTTCCTGTCTGCAGAGTACTGCCAGAAAGAAGAGTCACCTGGTTTCCCAGCAGTAATAATCTAGTCCTGGGACCAATCCCCAAGACTAGACTTTCCTGGGCAGCTTTTTCCAACTAAGCTCTGGGCAAAGCTAGAAGTATTAACCTAGACTAGGGACCAGACCCCCTATCTAGACTTTCCTTGAGCCAAAGACTTTGCTAGCTCCAGAGTCAGTCAGACTCTAACCATTCCTCTTATCCTGAGACTCTCTCTCTGGTTGTGGGTAGATTGCTGGTTGTTGAAGAAGATCGTGGATTCAAGATCACAACTTTTGACAAACAGGTGTGATTCTCAAAGGTGATGGGTTTTCACCTTAAGGTTTGGGTGGTTTCAGAGAGGAACTCGGCTGTTTTCCAGAACATATGACAAATTGTGGTGTTTGTCAAAATTGATGGTCCTTGAAGAACGTGGTTCTGGGAAGAGTTTGTGGATTGATGTACAAGACAAGAGACAAGAAAGGAAGGAAAAGAGAAAAGAAGAAGAGAAGAAGCTGGGGGAGCAGGAGAAGTTCTTATAGGCAGGGGATACGGCGGAGCAAGCAGGCAACAGTGCAGATGGAACTTCCCGGCAAGATGTGTGACTTGTGCCAGATATGCAACTGGGCCAGAACTGTGACATTACCCCCCTTCTTCACATGGCGAACTCCTGTGAGCCTCAGGCCGCTTGTGGGTGTAGTTCTGTGGCTGTGGTTTCCTTGGGTATTTCTCATGGAAGTTGTAGATAGTGTCTTTGGTGTTGTCAAGATGCTCAATAGGCTCTTCAGTGGCATCTTCAATTGGCTATCCGGACTATTTGACCAGGTACTTGAACTTCTGTCAAGATGTTGCTGGCTTGGAGTCAAGGATTTCTTCAACCTGGAACTCTTCATCTGTGTCTTGACCAATGACAGGGCCAGGGTGTTCATTTGATTGGCCAGGGATAGGATTGGCAGGTGTCAGACGTAGAAAGGAAACATAAAAGACAGGGTGGATCTTGAGAGTGTGTGGAAGCTCCAGATAGCAGGCATAGCTTCCGACTGTCTTCAACACCTTGAATAGTCCAATCCACTTGTCGTCAAGCTTTTTGTATGGGTGGTGTGTCCTGATGTTCTTGGTATTCAGCCAAACAAGATCTCCAGTTTGATAGGATAGTGACAGGACTTGATGCAAATTGGCAGTGTGAGCTTGAGCTTCCTGGGATAGTCGGAGTTCAGCTTGCAACTGTTCCAGAATCTGCGTCATTTCTCCAGAGATTTCTATAGCATCTTGGTTGCAGGCTTCACTCGTGGGTGTGATGCTGAGCCATGGATAGAACCCTTTGTTGGCAAAGAACAGTGACATGCCAGAGGAATCAGACTGGGAGTTGTTCTACGTGAACTCTGCCAGAGGAAGCTATTGGACCTAGTCATCTTGGAGATAGTTGACATAGGATCTCAGGTAGCATTCAAGCTCCTAATTCTCTTGTTCTGTCTGACTATCTATCTCTGGGTGGTGTTCTGAGGATAGTCGTAGCATGATGTCAAGATGGGCACAGAGTACTTTCCAGAATAAGCTGACAAACTGACCTTCTCTGTCTGAGACAATACTCCTTGGCAAGCTATGGGTACAGACAACAAACTAGATGAACATCTGGACAAGATGTGAGTTTGTCATCTCAGCACATAGCACAAAGTAGTGTTCTTTGGTGAGACAGTCAGTGATGACCCAGATGTGCTTGGCACCAGGGAAGCAGGCATCTCTTGACTTGGGCAAGTCAGTAATGAAATCCATAGCCAGATCCTGCCAATGTTGCTGAGGCACGGGAAGAGACAGCAGCTCTCCTTGGTGATCACAGGCAGGCTTTGCTCAAGAGCAGACATGACAATTCCTGATGTACTGCTGTATGATGTTCACTATCTTTGGCCAATAGTACCAACAAGACAGGAGATTGTGGGTCTTGGCAATCCCAGTGTGGCTAGCCATTGCTTGGTCATGGGCTTCTGGGAACAGGTGTAGGTGTAGCTTATCATTCTCAGGGATCCAGAGTTAGTTCTTGTAGAAGAGATAGTTATTTTCCAAGCTGCAGTCTGAGAGAGATACTTCTCAACTGTGCCTGACACCATCCCTTAGCATCTGTGACACTGTTGCCACTGGATCACCTTCAGCAAGGTTGTTATAGGTAGCTTGGATGATGTCTGAAAGAGGTGCAGCATCAGGTTCAGTGTTAACTGGTGCAGCTTCTGAACATCTCAGGATCTGGATGGGCTTGACTTGAACCTCTGAATGTGCAAGATTCCTGGGCTTGAGGATGACTTACTCCATGAAGTCTTAACAGGGATCACTGTCTGACAGGAGGTCTTGGGAATGTTGAGTGAGGGCGTTGGCCTTGCACTGACTGCCTGGACAGTAGCTGATCTTGAAATTGAAGTGTGACAAGAACTTGCTCCAACAGGCTTGATAGTGGGAAAGGTGCTTTGACGACATGAAGTACTCCAAGTTCTTATGATCAGAGATCACCTTGACAGGTTCTGGAGATCCTTCAAGCTCTGCTCACCATTCTTCAAAGGCACAGACAATTGCCAGCAACTTTTTGTCGTAGATCTTGTAGTTGCATTCTGCTGGCAGGTGGCAGTGTGACAAGAAGGCAACAGAGTGTAGAACTTCTTCATGATCTGGCTGTGACAGGACAGCACCAGAGATGTAGTCAGAAGTGTCAGTCTCAACAACACACTCCTTCTCCAGATCAAAGTGCTGCAGGATAGGTGCAGTACTGAACACCTTCTTGATACTTTCAAACAAGCACTGCTCTGGGGTTTCCCACTTGAAGGCAACATTCTTCTTGGTCAGAGCTGTGAGTGGGGATGCAAGCTTAGCAAAGTCTTTGATGAACTGGTGGTAGAAGTTTGCAAAGACAATGAAGCTCTGCACTTCCTTGAGACTGGCAGGAGGATTCCACTGCTTGATGGTGTCAGTCTTGGCTGGGTCCATGCTCACAGATCTGGGTCAGCCATCTTCAGTGGCAGACTGAATGATGAGACCAAGGTACTTGACTTGATGCACTTCAAAGTCACACTTGGAGATGTCAACTTGCAGGCTTGCATCTCGTAGTTGACTGAGAACAAGCTTGACATACTTCTGGTGTTTCTTGAGTGTCTGACTGTAGACAAGGATGTCATCCACATAGGTAGTGCCAAAGACATCAAGGATGTCAGGTCTCAAAACATCATTGATGTAGTTCTGGAACATGCTTGGAGTATTGGCAAGACTAAAGGGCATGACAAGGTATTTGTAGAGGCCTGAGCATGTGCTGAACGCAGTCTTCCATTCTTCACCTTCCTTCATCTGGATATGGTTGAAGGCACCAACAATATCAAGCTTGGTGTACCACACAGCTTTGCAAAGCTGGTCCAACATCTCCCGGATCAGTGGCAGGGGGTAACAGTTCTTGATGGTGATGGTGTTGAGTGCTCTGTAGTCTACACAGAAACACAATCCACCTTCTGGCTTCTTGACAAAGAGGACTGGTGCAGCAGCAGGTGATGAAGATGCTTGAATAAAGCTCTTGTTCAGGTTCTCTGTCAGGTACTTCTTGAGAACTTCAAGTTCTTCTCTGCTCATGCTGTACAGAAGTCCAGAGGGTGCCTGGGTTCCTGGTTCCATCTTGATCTTGTGGTCAACTCCTGGGTGTAGAGGAGGAAGCTTGTCAGTGTCATCCTTGCTGAAGATGTCCAGGAACTTGTGGTACTGAGCAGGGAGAAGTGTGGCAGGATCCACACACTTCTTTGGCTTCAACACCTGCTCAATGTCTCTCAGAGAAACACTGAACACCTGGTGATCTGGCTTGGCAGCAAGAAGAGAAAATACAGCAGCATTGATGGGGATTGGTGTGGCAGAAAGAGGCTTGAGATTCTGAGGCTTTCCAGCAGACATCTTGGCTTCAAGATCTAAAGAGATTGGATAGCTATTGTTTGACTTGAGGTATGCAGATCAGCAGTGATCTGACTTGAACATGATTGAGGTGTTTGTCTAATCAATGTGTGGCCTGTGCTTCTGGAACCATGGCATCCCCAGAATCGCATGATAGTGAAGACCAGGAGACACAAAGAGAGAGACTTCTTCCTGGTGCACACCATGTGCTGTGGTCATGATTGTCTTGGCGAGATGTGTGGTTTGTGATGTCTTGCTATCAAACAATCACAATGTGCGTGGGTAGGGGAGAGGTTCTTGGTGAAGAGATTACGCAAAGGAAGCACCAATGCAGCCAAATGCTGAACAGCCAGAGTCAATAAGAGTATTGCACTTGAATTTCCCATCTAGGATACAAGGAAGAAACAAGCACTTGCTGTCTAATTGCTGGTCTGGAGACAGATAGCCAATATGGAGATCCTTTTCATGTCCTTAGGTGCAATGATGACCAAGGACTACTTGTTTTCCGACTCTGGAGTAGTCTCAACAGTGGTAGACTTGGTGGTGGTCATGGTGGTGGCAACAACAGGCATGCTTTTCACTGGACAGAAGGTTGAGACATGACCTTGGTTCCCACAGTAGAAGCAGAGACCTTTGCTTCAGTGATGTTCTCACTCTTCTGGTGTCAGCTTAGAGCAGCTGAGATCTATGGTAGGACTTGGTGGCTGTGGCGTGAAGGCTGGCTTGATGAACCCTGGACACAGAACTGAAGCTCCTGACTGTGGAACTGAGGCTTGGGTGGGAGGTGCTTGACATGGACGGTGAGAGTTGGCAGAAGTGGCATGTAACTGGTTGTCCTGTAGCTGGCATTCCTCAACAAGCTTCTGATAGCTGATGTCCTTGAGGTTGATGCTGACAAGCTGCTTGGCAAGCTCTTCAGAGACAGTGTATTGAAGATGGCACTTCAAGGCCTTGTTGTTGAAGCCTGTACGTGGAGCATACTGATTGAACTCTGTGAAGAACTCAGCAAAGGAACAGTTGGCCTGACACAAGGTGATAAGCTTCCTCTGAGCTAGGAACTCTGGGTCTGGGTCAGAGAAGGTGTTCTGGAGATCTTGGACAATGTTGTGCCAGTCAATGTACTGGCCAGCCGTGATCTTAGCTGAGATGTAGGACTGTGCAGTACCAGTCGTGCGTGAAAAGATGTACGCAATCCGCGATGTTTCCGTGGGGTACCAGTCAGTGTTGAACATCATCTTGAGTGACAGTGACATGATGAAGCTCTCAAGCTTCTTATGTGTGATTTCCGTGTTTCCACCATCGCCACTGAAGATCTCTGGGTCAGCAGTGTGTTCAGACTTGGACTTGGGAGTACTGTTAGTAGCTTGAATTCACATGAACTCTGCAAACATGTTGCGAAGGAACTTGTCATTTCCAGTAACTGGCATAGCTTGGTCTGGTTGTTGAGACATGACAAGGACGTGAACATAGCTTGGTGAAGTGTGTTATGGTTGGGTAGGTCTTTCGTAGTGTGACAAGGCAATGGCAGAGCAGAACTCAAGTCTAACTGATTCAGTAACCTTGACCTGACTTGGCTTGAGACTTGAGACTTGGATTAATGTACAAGATGAAAGACAAGGAAGGAAAAGAGAAAAGAAGAAGAGAAGAAGCTGGGGGAGCAGAAGAAGTTCTTATAGGCAGGGGATACAGTGGAGCAAACAGGCAACAGTGCAGATGGAACTTCCCGGCAAGGTGTGTGACTTGTGCCAGATATGCACCTAGGCCAGAACTGTGACACCTCTTTCACTACCATTATACACCACACCTTCCAGTTGTTAACTGTTTTGTGTTACTTTTGCAGATCTCTTGTACAAAGACTGACTATACCTCACAGACCTTACAGACTCTGCAGGCTATGCCAGCACCTGCAGGGCCACTTTTCCAGCCCACTAACCAAGTAGGGAGAAGTTCTCCTTAGTCCACTGTCACCTGTGGGGTTTTGGTTGCACCTGTTGGCCTACTGGATAACCCAGTCTTCTGGCCTCAGATTGTGGATCATACAAAAAGACTTTGTGGCAAGACTTTAGGCAAAACCATCAAGCCAGCACTTTGGCTATCACACAGCCCCCAGGCACTGGAGTGGTGACATCTTCTTGTACAACCACTCTTCTTCTTTAACAGGTGGTCCCTGTTTGATTAAGAACACCACAGTGCCAAGACCACTCCTCCCTCTAGCAGATCCTCATGTGTTAGCTGGAGACTCTGCTAGGAGGGTGACATGACAAGAACTCCTCTCAACTACTCCAGAGATACCCTATCAGACACCTAGACTTCACATCCACCAGCTGTGCGGCTGGCTTCAGGCTGTAGTGTACATAGTAGTTGTCTGTCAGGTGGTTTTCATCTTCCAAGCTTGGTCACAGTTCTCTGTTCTGCTGTAGCTGTTTCACAGGGGTGTCCAGGGTGCCTGTGTGACACCTCTGGTGGCCCATCACTCCACAACACCAGCAGCTTGACCAGTGACTTGATTAGCTCTTGGTGCAATGACTACAAGCAGTCTGCGAAACTCTTCCCAGTACCACATCGTCAAAGGACCATCACTTTTGACAATCAGCGCATTTGGTCATAAGTCCTGGAAACCAGTTGTGAAGCTTGCTGAAACCACCCACTTCCCAAGAGTGAAAACCCATCACTTTTCTGAATCAGGCCTATTGGTCAAAAGTTGTGATCCCAGAACTCACGTCTTCTTGCTTCAACTACCAACCACCCAGCCACAACAAGAGTGAGAGGGACCAGAGATATTCTGAAGGACTGGGCAAAGCTCTACCTACCTTGGAACAATCAGCCCTGAGACTAAAACTCAGGATTGAGCCAGCACTCCCAGTCTATCAGAGATAAAACACAAAACTTCTCCTAAAAGTGAGAAACACCCACCAACAAGGAGATCAGGGCTCCCAGGATAAGAGGAATAGTTTAGAGCTTGCCTCTAGTGCTGGTAGAGTTGAAAAACTCTAGGAAAGCTCAGGCAGGGGGTGTGGTCCCTAGCTTGAGTTAATACAACCAGATTTCCCTAGAGTCTAGTTGGAAAAGACTGCCCAGGAAAGTACAGTCTTGGAGAGTGGTCCCAGAATTGTGCAACTACTGCTAGGAACCAGGTGACCCTTTGTGAACAACTGGAAGAAGCCTCCAATAGAGCCTCACCAATCCCAGCCAAAAAGAACTGCTGGAAGACACCCAAAATCACATAATGTCAAAGAAAAAACCAGAGAAAGAGAAAGAAAACCAGCCTTCTCCAAGCTCTCAGCAACCCCCAGTGGCTAACTCCCTGGCAGACCAATCCCAGACTCAAGAAAAAGAAGAAGAGAAGGGGCTGACACCTCCCCAGCTAGTGGAAGAATGGCTTATCCACACAAAAGCTCCCCAACACATCAAAAAAGCATGGGATAGTATTCTGTCCAAAGTGGCAGAAGCTCTGGACAAAGATGTCTCTACTCACTCACCTAACTCCCAGAGTCTCCAGAAGATACTTGAGAGACTGGACAGCATTGAGAAACAAGTCCAAAAACAAAACACCAAGCCAACATATACCCAGGCAGCCCAGAAAACAGTAGGACAGGAAATCCCTGTTCTAACCAGAATCCACAGTGAAATCACTATCAGACCTGGAACTCAGACTGGCCAGCTAGCAAACAGAACACCAGCCCAGCTCATGGAAGCTCTCAAGAAGAAAACACCACTCTCCTGCCAAAAAGAAATAAGAGCAGCCAGAAAACTACCCTCAGGAGATATTATAATCTCTCTGGAAACTCCTCAAGCCAAGACTCAGCTAGAGGAAAACAAGGACTGGATCCCAGCTGTCTTTACAGCAGAGGCCAAGATATCACCCAGAATCTTTCCAGTGCTAGTCCATGGGGTGCAGACAAAAGACTTCAAGCCAGAAAACCTGGAGGAAACAAAAAAGACAATCTTCTCCCAAAACCCTGGGATGGAAAGTAAGGTCAACATCCTAAGAACCTACTGGTCCAGAAAAGCCAAACTCCTCCAGAAGCCAGTCACATCTCTACATCTGGATCTAGCCACCCCAGAGCAAGCAAACCTCCTAATTGAGAAAGGAGTAGTTCTAGGATACACTCTACATGAAGTAGAACCAGCCCTGCTAGCAACATCAGTCACCCAGTGCTACAAATGTGCTAGGTTTGGACACCAAGCACGCACTTGCCAAGCCCAAGCCCAGTGCACAGCCTGTGGAGGAAAGCATGCCAGAAAAGACTGCCAGACTTCTCCAGAAACTCTAACACCAAAATGTGCAAACTGCAAGGGAAACCACCCAGCCTGGTCAAAGTCCTGCCAGAAAAAACAGGAAGTAATCCAGAAAGCAAGAGAGGTATGGCTAGCAAGACCAGGGAGGTACACAATAGCTCCCAGACTAGCTCTACCTCAGACTCCCTCAACACAAGAAAAAAGGCCAAGTCTACAAGACAGACAAGAAGCTAAGAAAAGAAAACAAGGGGAAGTACTAAGAGCATGCTCAAGCTTAAGACTGGACACTCAGCTCCCCACTTTCCCACTTGCACAGAACTCAGAGTTCCAAATCAACATACTCAGAAAAAAAGCTACTGAGATCTTGGAAGACTCTAGCCAAGAGGATTAATGAGTTACTCCACACTTAACCTTCTCCAGTACAATGTCCAGAAAAGCCAGACATGCCAAGAACTTCTACTGGCAAACCCTAGACTACAGGAAGTGGACATCATCACTCTGCAAGAACCCTGGAAAAACCCCCACCAAGAATCAAGCATCTCTACAACATTCTCAGCCTTCTACCCTTTACAAAGCCAGGAGCTAGGGAGAACACTTGTTCTTGTTAACAGAAGAATTTTGCGGTCATCTATAAGCCCAATTTTCTGGAGTAAAGATCTAGTCTCCTTGGAGATAAGAGTTCAAACAAAGTCATTCTGGATCCACAACCTCTATTTCACACCCACAAGCCAAAGGAACTATAGAGAGTCAGCTCAGACTCTTCTAGACCTACTGGAACAAGCTATCCAAAAAGAGGGTGAACATATTCTCCTGACAGACTCAAATCTCCACCACCCAAGTTGGTCAAAGTCAAGCCAGCTATACTCAGAACTGGCCTTATCCTTCAAGAACCTAACAGACAAATGGGGACTAGAGCTGGCAATAGCTCCCTACACACCAACAAGAGCAAGAACTCTTCTAGAACCACCTTCATCAGCAATTGATCTTTCTTTTATTTCAAGTTCTTTACTTAATTCTCTTATTTACTCACAAATTAACATGAGATTCCACACAGGGTCAGACCACAGACCAGTGCACACAATTCTCAGTCTGGAGACTCCAAGAAAAACCAGAACAGACAAAAAGAACTGGAGAACTCTGGATGCTAGTCAAGCAAGACAAGAAGCTGATAACCTACCACCTATTCCATCTCTTACTAGCAAGAAAGAAGTGGATGATTACCTGGAAAGACTGGACAAAACTCTCCAAGAAATTGCAAACAAGACAACCCAACCTTGCAAAGAGTCCAGGTATGCAGTACCATGGTGGAACCAGGAAATCAAAGAAATAATCCAGGAGGAAAGAAAAGTAAGAAGAAAAGTACTCCAAGGCCAAGAGGAAACCACCAGACTAGAGGAGATAACTAAAAAGAAAAAGAGTCTGATCAGACAAGCCAAAAGAAAGACATTCAGAACACATCTCCACCAGCTAGCAGAAACCCAGGACTACTGGAGAATTGCCAAATGGGGAAAAGAAAAAGCTGGCAAAGTTCCTGACCTACCAATAGTCCCAGAACTTATAGGACAACAAGGACAGCTGGCAAAGTCTTTTGAAGAGAAAACAGAAGCTTTCAGGACTCAATTCTTCTCTCTTCCCCTACAGCCAGAGCCAGAGGAACAGGACCTGCCAGAAGAAACCCAGGAATGGCAACTATCCCAAGAAGTCTCCAAGGAAGAAGTACAAGAGGTTCTAAAGAAGAAAAAACCTCTCTCAGCACCAGGCCAAGATACTCTACCAAATGGATTTCTAAGAGCACTGGGAGACCATTTCAACAAAAGAATTGCTAAGGTTTTGGAGGCTTGCTGGAGACTGGAATACTTTCCAGACAGGTACAAGTCAGCCAAGACAATCTGCCTAAGGAAACCTGGCAAGGGATCCTACTGTCAAGCAAAAGCATGGCGCCCTATAGCTCTCCTGAATACAATTGGGAAGCTAATGGAAGCTATTGCAGCTGCAAGACTAAGTGAACTAGCTGAGAAAGAAAATCTCTTGCCAGAAATCCAGATGGGATTCAGAAAAGGAAGATCAACAGAATCAGCACTTTTTCTTCTGACCTCCCAGGTAGAAAAGATCTGGAAAGAAGGAATGGTTGCTAGTCTTCTCTCTCTAGACATCTCTGGAGCCTATGACAGAGTCTTGCCAGAAGTTCTCAGAAAGATCCTGATTAAGAGAATGATTCCTAAGTGGTTTGTATCCTGGATCTTTTCCTTCACTACTTCACGTACTACCTCTCTGGTGTTTGATGACTCAGAATCCCCCCAGTTCCCTATATACTGTGGAGTCCCTCAAGGATCACCTTTCTCTCCTATTCTATTTCTTTTCTATATCTCAGAACTGCACAATACTGTACACACCCCTGAGAAAGGAGTTTCAGCACTTGGTTTTGCAGATGACACTAATCTTCTTGCATTCTCCTCCTCCTTGAAAAGCAACCTTCTCAAGTTGAAGTCTACACATTCCAAATGTCAGGACTGGGCAAGAAAACATAGTATGAAGTTTGCACCTGAAAAGTATGAACTTCTCCATTTTTCTAGAAGAAGAAGAGACAATCTTCAGCTCAGTCTAAGACTTGGAGAAGTGGTACTTCAACCAAAAGAAGAAGTGCGCATCTTGGGACTTTACTTTGACTCAAAACTTGTCTGGAAAAAACACCAAAAAATCATTTCACAGAAAGCCTCCAAATATGTCTCAGCTTTATCCAGAACAACCTACTCTACTTGGGGACTACCAGTCCTAACAGCACGTCATGTCTACACTGCTATACTAAGATCTCTTCTTAGTTATGCAGTAGGAGTCTGGTTCAATCCCCAAAAGAAACTCTCTAATATTATTTCATTATCTACTTTCCAAAATAAATGTTTAAGAACTATAGGAGGTGTCTTTAAAGCCACTCCTATTTTCCTACTTGAATCAGAACTATTTCTACCCCCTCTAGACTTATACTTCAAGCTGAGAACAGCATGTTTTCTTTCATCTTTCTATTTAAACACACTACCCAACTCTCCTTCTACACTTCTCCACAAACTACACAGTCAAATTTCTCTCTATGTTTCTTCTCTCAGAACTACACCAAAGTCTCTGACAACTATTTCTCTAAACTGGAGAACAGTCTGGCTGGAACAACTAACTACTAACCAAGACTTCTCAAAGAAACGTCTACAGGAGGTTTTCCACAAAGAATGGGAAGCCAGATGGCAGGTAAGCAGAGGAAATTGTTCTTCTATTTGGGACATGTTCACCAGAAGGCCACAGAAGAAAAACCTCAATATCTTCAAAGATTTGAGAAAAGCTGAGTCTAGTCTATTTCTTCAAATTCTGTCAGCAAGAATGGGACTGGCCAGTTTTCTTTTCAGAGCAAATGTTCCAGACTTTAACTCCCCTCTATGCACATGTGGTTTTGGAGAAGAAACAGCCCAACACATCACTTTTTTCTGTAACAAATTTTCAAACCAAAGACAACAAGTCCAATTCCCTCTACAAGATTTCCCATCTATCTTATTCTCCTCCAAGCTACTTCCTAAACTTCTTTTCTGGTTTATGTCTTTGAAAAGACTTGACCAGTTCAACCTAGCCCACCAACTCTCTTTCTAAGCTCTACCAAGTCAACTGTTTGTTTTAACAAATAGCTACATGTACAAATTTCCTTAGCTACTGTATATTCCACAAGTTTTTCCCTAGTCTCTCCCAAGCTCCAGTTTTTATTCCTCCAAAGGTTTTCTGGAGAAACAAACATGTACCTCGAAGTTCTGCATGGCTCTACAGCTAAATCAGTGTAAGAATAAAATAAATAAATAAAATGATGTGCAACTACAGGACAGTTTGACAACAAGAACACTGATGACACAACAACACCAGCAACAGTGGTGGACATCTGTGTCAGTCAAGGATATTGTATTTCAGGACTCAGAGGGAGAGAGTGACTCCTGTCACGTGGCTTTCCACGTGACCCCTCTACATCTATATAGACGCTCCCTAGCAGCAGTAGTTCTAGGGATTTCATCACCTGATTGACCCCCTTCGACTCTATCAGCTGTTCATCGCCTACGCAATTTACCCCATGAAAGTAGCAAAACTCATCCACTCCTCATCCTCCTTCATCCTCTCCAGCTCCTCGGGCCACATCCCAAGCAACAACTCGACACCGCCGTCCTTGCACATGGGCAACACAATTCCCATGCGATGCGCAGCATTCTGCACCCCGTGCAGCAGCCTCAGCGCCGCCGGCTCGCCGCCGCTGCCGAAGAACTCGCCACCAAATGCTAGCACTCCAGTCGCGAACAGCATCAGGTTGGTGATCATCAGGTCCATTCCATCGTGCCGCATGAATGCATACTTGAGGGTGGTGTAATCCCCCACCGTGCGCATGAGCGTGTACGCGTCGTGGAAGAGGCTCGGGCGGATGTGCGACGAGGACTCGCGGAGCAGGAGCGCGATCTGCGCTATGCTGGTGTCGGCCGACACGAGCGACGACAGCGACATGGTGGGGCGGTTGATGACGAGGAGGTTGCCCATGTACGTCGCTGGTAGGCGGGAGGAGAAGTACGGACGGCCGTCGATGGGGAGTTCCAGGATTGAGACGGCGTCGGAGCTGTATGTGGCCTTGTGCAGGTCTTTTGCTACTGCATGGCGCGCGCGGATGGCCGCGCGCCAGAAGACGGCCTGGATGATGTCGCTGGCCGACGGTGGCGTGCCATCCTTTACCAGGGGGTCGGCGGCGACTTCGGCTTGGAGGTGCGCCAAGTTCTCGGGGGAGATGTAGAACATGCTCGTGTCGAGGTGGTGGTCCTGCAGGCTCGGTGGCGGGCGGAAAGACGGTGCCGGCGGCGTCGAGAAGTTGACCTTGGTGGCGTCGACGTCCTCGGGCGCCTGGAAGCCGAGGTAGCTCCACACGGACGGGTCGATCTCCGAGGCCGGCTTGGCGTAGCCTTCTTGCTCGTAGATGACATGCGGGAGGGAGCGGTTCATACTCTCCGCGTTGATCCAGGCGCCCGTCGCGGTGACGTCGCCCTGAAGGTAGCGGCAGCTCTCGGCCCAGGCACGCATGACGGTGACGAAGCCGGTGCCGTCGAAGACCGAGTGATGGAAGCCCACGACCAACAAGCAGCCGCCTGACACAAAGTTGGCTTGGGCGAGCATGATGTCGGCCGGCAGGGAGGGGTAGTACGGGGCTTGGCAGACGAGGTCATCGTTGACCTTCGAGGCGACAAAGCCGCCTTCGCGTAGTTTGTCAAAAGACGGGAGGACGTGCGACAGGTCGCGGTAGATCAGCTGCCGGGGGGTAGAGGGATCGGTGGCCTGGTCTGGCGGCGTGAGGTGCACCTGGCCCGGCTTGTATCCGGGTTCTTGCTTGGAGACGTCGGTGATCTTGTAGTCGAGGGTCGGGACGAGTCCGATTGTGCGGGCGAGGCCGGCCTGCAGACCCGCAAAGACCTTCTCGAAGCTGACGCCGTCGCGCAGTGGGATGTAGAGGAGCATGTTGGCGTACAGCTTGGGCATCATGTGGTCCATCTCGGTCATCTTCAGCGACGTGGGCGCCTTGTACTTCTCCAGCAGCCCCTTCATCTTGGTCAGCTTCTCCTCGAGCTCGGCGTCGCCGTTTCCGGTCTTTGCGCCCTGCCCCAGCTTGGCCAGGGCGGCGGAGAACTTGGCGACGGTCGGGTTAGCGTACAGGTGTCGCGGCGCCAGGATGTCCTGCAGGCCCGTCGCACCCTGGAGAGCACGGATGACGTGGACCACCCGGAGCGAGTCGAGGCCAAGGTTGAAGAGATCGGCGTCTACCGCGACGTGTTGCAGCCCGGGTAACACGAAGGCGATGATCTCGCGGACGGCGGCGACGATGGATTCGACCGAGCTCGTGTCGACTGTCACCGAGAGCGTAGTCTCGGGATCGATCGAGCTGTAGAAACGCTCAATGTAGTCGGCGTAGAGGGCGAGGGTGTCGTGTCTCTTGATAGTGTCCTTATCGGTGCGCACAAAGGGCTTGTCGGCCTCGGCAAACATGACGCAGTCCTTGCTCAACTGGTCCTTATGCGTGGATAGACCGTTGGCACGCTGGATCACCTGCCAGATGCTCTCGAAGAGCTCCTTGTCGACTGGCGTCGCCGCTGCTGGGTCTTTGAGCTCGATGAGAAGCGCGGCCTGCGGCTTGGCCATTCCGACCAGAAGGCAGCCGTTGACGGCGGGGTGGTTGGTGATGAGGGCTTCGGTGTCCAGCGGGGAGATCTTGTAGCCGTTGGACAGTACCACGATGTCGTCACTTCTCCCTTTGAAGGCCCAGTGTCCGGGCTTCGTGGGATGCTTGACGTACAAGTCCTTCAGGTTGACCTCGTCCTTGTCAGGGAAGGTGTGGAAGATGCCCTGGAAGAGTGGTCCATGCTTGTTGCGGCGGCACCAGTGCTCGTACCCGCCGCTCTCGAGCTCCCTGAACTCGAATCCAGAGTAGGGGTGGAAGGCAAAGTAACGCCAGTCGTCTGTCAACCACGAGATTGCCGATGAAGAGGCCCTCTGTGGTGCCCGTCAGGTTGAGCACACGGACGACCTCGTTGACCTTCCCAGCACTGATTGGGCTCGTTGGACCTGATAACATGCAATCAGATCAGCGCCAGATACTACCATCAATTGTGAAGATAATATCAGGAATCTTACCGCCAGACGCGCAGATGAATTTTGATGAATGGAACTTGGCCAGGACATCGGGAGTCTCGCCGAGCTCATCCACAACGGTTGGGACCATGCTCCAAACGTCAAGGCTCGCGTGGTCTGCGAGAGACTCGATGAGGCCCATGTTGGGGATCACACCGGCCGGTCCCATAACACAGTGCATGGCGAAGAATGATGGCACCACCATGTTCATGATGACGCCAGCTCCCTGTTAAAGTGGTCAGTAACGAACGCTGAAGTACGCTGTCCGAGACTAAAAAAAAAAGACTCACGTGGCTCATGGGGAATGACGAGTATATCTTATCTTTCTCCTCGAACAATGACGTCCAAGGAGCCATTCCGAGGTCACCCTCGGTGGGAGGGAGCAGGCGGACAGCATCCATAGTCCCGAGTAAAGCATGAGACCACTTCATCGGCTTTGGCAGGCCGGTTGAGCCCGACGTGTGCAGGATGCAGAATACGTCTTCCGCGGCTTGCTCAAACGTCTTGTCGTAGGGGTAGTGCTCAGCACTGTCGGCATCGAGGAGTTCGTCAACTGGCGGCAGATGCAAAACTTGCATTGGTCGGCGTTCGAGACAAGTCTCGATCAGACGGGAAACCGGCTGCTCGGCAGGCTGAACCCAGAATTTGCCATCTGCTGCTTGGAGGACAGCCAGGGCGCCCTCGACGCTGTTCTTCGAGGAGAGGAACAGCACCTCATGGCCCGTCTTGATGCAAGCGTAGGTCAAAAGGACATAGCGGAGATCGTCTGTTTTTGGCATGGTCAGTCGAGTCCCAAGTTCCAGAAGCGTCAAGGGTGTGACCTACGAGGTCCGATATAGCCCACCGTCTTCGGAGACGAGCTCTTGCCAACCTGGTTGTGCAGCCACCAAGCTGTTTTGTTGACTGCCTTGGCCATGTCCAGAGCGGAGATCTTCTGCAGTCCCTGCGAGAGATCAGAGGACTTCGCTACCGAGAAGATGACCCGAGTCGGGTCGGCGGCGGCGAGGTCATCCAGGATGTGAGGGATGAGCCGTTTCCCGTAGTCACTCGAAGCTGTTGTTACTGGCGGGGCGACTGAAGCAGACGCTGGCTCGGTTGCTGATGACCTGGCCACCGAACGTTCCTCTGAGGGAGTCTCGAGTGATTGCTTGCACGAGCATGGGGCTGTTGGCTCAGATGACGATTCGTCGGTGACAGAAGCAGCTACTGACGCAACCGGTGGTGTTGGAGGTAGTTCGGGCGCCTTCTCGCGGAAGTAGCTTGGCCTGCCGTCCTCGAAGACGACTTCCATCAGTGGGTTCTCCTTGAAGTCGCCCATCGGCGCGCTGAGCCACTGGCCATCGACCATCTGGGCGACGCTGCAATGCCACGGCGTTGTGTAGCCGGTCTTGGTGTCAAGCAGACTCATGGACACCTTGTGCTCGCCGGTGGACTGGTGGATGGAGAGACGCAAATGGTCTGGGAAGGCGGCCTTGCATGCTCCGGCAAAGGCGTATCCTCTGATCAACATCTCCTTGGCGAGGAACTTGATGTTCTTCTTGTACAGCTTGATGGACCTCGTGGAGCTGTTTGGTGACACTCTGCCGCTGCCGGAGGGGAAGACATGTTGCAAGTCCGACTCGAGGAACCTGCAGTAGCCGCGGTACGTCATGAGCGTGTCCGGCTTGGTGGCGATCTCGTGCTCGATGTCGATATCATCTCTGCCCCACTTATTCAGCAGGTGTCGGCGGAAGTTGGTGGCGTTGGCGACGTAGATGATCTCTTCCAGCTTCTCCGGGAGAGGCAGGTCGGACAGATCCCGAAGGCGCGAGAAGTCAACGTGCGTGAAGGCCTTCTCGACGGCCATGGCGCGGAGGGCCTGTCCGTAGGCCCACACGTCTTGATCTGGGATGCAGAGCAAGTCTGTACGACAGTCAGCAATCCACCAATCACATGTCGTCGAGTGAAATGCAACACACCGTTGTAGACAAGGCCGTCAGAGATGACGGTGAGTTTGGCACCCGGCTCGTACACATCGGCGATGCGTTCGCACATGGTGTTCAGACGCTCCAGCGCCAACTCCTCGGCCTTGTCGGGCAAGATGCCAAAAACCTTGTAGACCTTGTTCGCCGACTTGAAGGGGAACGCCGGAAGACACATCTTCACTTGCTTGCCCTCGGCGACATATGACTTGATGACGGAAAGGAACTTGGCAGCGCCGGCGGCATGCCTCACGACCGTGTCCTCGAACTTGTTCAAGGCGTACTCGTAGATGATGGCCAGAATCTTGGAGGGGATCTCCGATACCTTATCTTCGGGTGATACCGCCTCCATCACCGATACGACAGGTGCCCTCTCGCCGTTCGAGACATGGCCGTCGCCAACTTGTCCGTTAACAGCCACCATGCGGGGGACTTCCATGATAGATAGGGTCATTGTGGATAGGAGTGAACAAAGAGAAGGGTAAGCTGGGAACCGGTATAAAGCTAGATACTCGTGCTTTAGTACATGTCCGGACAATCTTGCTTGTTCATGATGCGGTGCGACTCACGTCTGTGGAAGCAAACACGTTTCTTGGTTGGCTCAATATGAGTCAACGACGTGTAACAGATGAGCAAGTGGAGAGGTTGAAGATGCCGTGAGTCTGTGCCAAGCTCTTGTTACTGATTGGGGAGGACTGGAGTCTTGGTATAAGCCTCTTGTAGTAAAGGCTGAATGTTTAGCCCCCCCCTCCCCACCCCTGATCAAAAGCCCCACTGACCATATAAGCCCGGGGATAAACCGAGGGCCTCCTTATCCTGAATATAGTTGTAGCAAGGGCCCCCTGGTATATAAGCCTTGAAAACTTGCAGGATCTGTACAAATGTGAGCCCTATCCTGACGAAGCCATAGAAAACCCGGGAAGAAAGATTCGAGATGGATCCTCCGATGCGTTCGGGAAGCATTGCCGACGAATAGATTCCTTACCTATATGTTCTATCGTCCTGAGGGTCAAGGAGCTTGGTTCCCGGTTCTTTGTATATGCCAGGGACTTTCTGTGGAGTTGGATTCCTCGTTCGAGTAAAAGCCGGCGGGCTTTATACCCAGCTTCTATGGCATCTGGCTCCGTCTCCGGCCGGCTTGCTCATACCATTATTCACCATGGTCACACGGTCTCTTTCGTTTGCCTTGTTAGGAATAACCTTCAGTGACGACTACCGCTATTCCTAGCTGCGCCGTCTCACTGCTTACACAATCTCCATAGGGACATGTCTTCAATGCTGATGCCAACAACTCTGGGCAAGCCAAAGCCGGGGTGTCGGGCTGAGAAATCCTTCGGGGGCCAATGTGTCAACATTCGGACAGACCAGTCCCTACTTGGAGCTGTGCCTCAGAGACTAACCAATGTGGGGAGAGCCAGCAGGCAGTTCGAGAGCAAAGACATGAAGCTCAGCCGTCCGGTAGTTCACCTAGCGTGCCGGGATTCCAAAGACCTGGCTTGGAGGGCTGTGGTCCCACCATATTCATGCAGGGTGACAGTGCAATACTGTTGGGAAGTAGAGTAGTATCCACACCACGTGGGGACAGAGCTTCCTCGGTTATCTCAGCAGGATGCAAGCTAAGCAGCTACACGGCCCCTGGAGGTCTCATGTGCCTAAACACCCCCATAGTAATCCGCGGGAGCTTGGGCAGTACGTACGTACGTACGTTTGCCTGCCTTGCTGGAGCTACGCAAATCAGCTTAATGCTTGCTTGATATATAAGCTTGCACTTACATCAGCGGTGAAGGAGGTAGGTCGTACCTAAACAGGAGCCAAGAAGGTGATTGTGCACGTATGTACCGGTAGATAAGATCAGTAAAAACTAGCCCTGACGTGAGAACCAACCGGAGTTCAGGGTACCGTACGGTAGGTAGACAAATGGAGGAGAGCGTCAGTGCTCCACTGGCTTTTGAAACAAATGCTGAAGTAAACCAACAGACGTGTCGGGTCAGACAAGGAACACTGTTGCTGTGCTACCGCAGTTGCTGCTGATACAGACTACCCGTGCCCCCCTGGGGCGGCATGGTGTAGCGGGAAGCTGGTGAGAGTTTCCCACTACGTGGCACCCATGACCCGGAACTAGTGGTGTCAGGCCTGGAGAACCTGACTAAACTAGTCGTCAGTTCGAATCTGACCCACCCCACATTCTGCCACCAAAACCCCCGAGATTCATAGAACTTGTCTAAGATGTACTCCTCGCAAGATGTATGAAAACCCTCAAGAAATAGCTCACCCAATATCCGTCAAGATCCACAAAACCCTCATTACTGTGGTTTTCCTATTTCCCTACGGGGTTTGGGGTTTTCCCACAGTACGTACACTACAAACCACGGGGTGTACGGTAAATGCGTGAGGTCCCCGAGTCAAGTCTACCAGAGACAAAAATCCTTCAAGAAGTTCTGCATGGCTTAACAGCCGAATCAGTGTAAGAATCAAATCAAATCAAATCAAAAACCCGTGCCCCCCACCCCGTCCCATGGAGGGGTGTTCACCACACGAACGATTACGGTACGGTATACCACACGAACGATCACTAGTAAAAGTGTCAATACCGACCAACTTCAAAGTGCCACAATTCCACCACAACATGCCTGAATCGTATGCGGAGGTTGAGCCTCGCATCACAGAAGCCATAGATTCCATCCCCACCGACGAAACAGTCAACTTGTCAACGATAGCCAAAGATTTTGAAGTTCCTTATCAGCGACTCTGCAGACACTTCAGAGGGGCACGGAAGAAGCGTGCACTTGCAAAGGAAGCGAGGAATGCCGCAATTGCTACATACGTACGGAAGTACTTCCGTACGGAACGTACGTACGTACGTACTCAAGCAGCAACAGCAACTCGGCAACGCCAGCAGACTCAGGGAGAGTCTGCAGCCTGAGGGATAATCCTACAGAGGCAGGAGAATCAGATAGGCACATAAAAATTACAACTTTGTCGTTCTGTCATCAAGTTATAATTGGTATTGGTATTGGTATTGGTATTGGTATTGGTATTGGTATTGGTATTGGTATTGGTATTGGTATTGGTATTCCTACTCCATTCTAGTGCTAGTTATCTAGACTTGCTGGGTCAGCTATGAAAATTAAGCAAGGAAAACCCTAGGCCTGCTAGGGTGAAAAACCTCCTTCTGCAGTGCCTGGCCAGCACTATCCTGTCGAGATGCTGTAGAACATGGGGGGTGGCTGGCTAGCAGCCAGCTTCCAGCTGCTCCTGAGCCCAGGAGAACTGGGGGAGAATGCCTTGTCGGAGGATCCACGCTGTGAGGGCGGCGGCGGGCCGTGGTCAGGATGTCAAAGCCTGGTAGTCAGTGGTCGCGGCCGCTAGATACAGGCTTCGCCACGCTCGGAGAAGGCGTGGGCAGTCTAGAACCACGTGTTTGGCTGTCTCCCACAGCGCTCCACAGCTGCACACCGGTGTGGGGAAGCCAGGTACCCGTCGCTTGCAGAGGAATGCCGCCAGTCCAATCTTGCCTGTGCGGACCTGTGTCAGAATAATGCTCTGCGCCTTCGAGAGGCCGGCGTGTAACCGGAGGGCCGACCGGTACGGCATCTTGCTGGGCTTCCAGTTGTCTCCGCCTCCAGGGTCCGGGTCCAGTGTCTGTGTTGTCGGCGGGGGGCCTCCATGCAGTTGGTGCCAGCGCTCCCAGCACCATTGTTCTGCCAGCTGGTATGCCTGCCAAACTGACCGCGGAAGGGGGGTGTTCGGTGTGGTGACGGCGGGGGGTGGGGGAGGTCTGTCAGACCACGGGGGGATGCCGAGCCTTGCCGTCAAGTCCTCCATGGTTCTTCGTGGCCACAGGATTGTTTTGGCCCACTGTAGACGGTGCTGGCCCGGGGTGATGCCGGGGCGGCGCCGGCGTCCTCACCTCGGGGCAAGCTGGCGCTGGATTCTGGCACAGGCCTCCTGGATCTCGGCCTGTACCCCGGAGGCCTCCATCCGGGCACATGCCTGTAGCTGTAAACATGCGATGTGGGCGCGAAGAGGTGGGAGTGCTGCTTCAGCTTCCAGCTGTTGCCGGCTGGTCGCCTTGAAGCTGCCGGTGACTGTCCGGAGGCAGCCCTGTTGTCAACGTTCCAGTGCGTCGCCGATCCAGCGATGATGTGCCGGCCGAAGCAGGCTCTCCGTGGGTGCCCAGATCATCGCCCCGTAGGTGATAGCCGGGCACACTACTGCACCATAAATTAGCCGTGCCTTAGCGAAGGTGGCTCCCCAGGTAGACCCTGCAGTCGCAGTGAGAGCGCGGCCCTGTTGCGCTGCCTTCTCCGCAGTGCGCTTGACATGGGGGCCCCAGCGGAGCTTTGAGTCCAAGGAAATCTTGTAGTGACTGGTAGAGAGAGAGTTTCTAGATATTAGAGTGTGAATAGTGGAGTTTGAAGGCCAGATTAAACTGGTTCAGTCTTTTCAAAGACATGAACCAGTATAGAAACTTCTGTAGAAGCTCTGGGTTTGAGATAATAGAAGTGAAATCTTGAGAATTGAAAGGGGCTTGCTGTCTTTGACTTGAATAAAAAGAGCATGAAGAGGTGATATGTTTCACTGTCTCTTCTGCTTGACCACAAATGCATAAAGGGGTAGGAAAATCTGGAACTCCAGCTCTGAATAGAAAACTTGCCAGACCAATTCTCCCAGTTCTGGTTTGTAGTAGCAGACTTGCCTCAGCTTTCTGTAACTCTTTGTAGAGCTTCAGGTTGTTGTGGTGGGGCTTTTGGCAAAACACCTGCCACCCAGAGTAGCTTCTTCTTTTCTTTTCCTCCTATTGGTTTTCCCACTCTTTAACAAAGAGTTTCTGTAGTTCTTTCCTTGAACTAGCCTGGTTAGTGGTTGTTCGGTTTAACCAAGTGAACTTCCAATAGGGAGAGATAGTTGAAGATTTCTTTGAAGGTTTCTTCAAGGAAGAGGCATAGTGGGAGATATTAGAAAAAATATTGTCCAGAAGTGTTTTCAGAGAGGAGGTTTGAATAGAAGAGAGGAAACAGGCTGTGCGAAATTTGAAATAGAGATCTAGAGGTAAAAGAAAAAGCTCACTCTCTAATAAGAAAGATGGAGTGGCTTTGAAGGCACCTCCAATAAGTCTCAGGTATTTGTTCTGGAATGTGATAAGAGAAGAAATATTAGAAGATTTTCTTAGAGGATTGAACCAGATCCCCACAGCATAACTCAGTAAAGATCTGAGTATTGCAGTGTACACAAGCCGTGAACTCTCGGGCTATATAGACAGTCTTGTAGTAGGCCCAGACCCTACTGCCGTCACTGCCATTATATACCACGCCCCGCAGCTCTCGCTGTTTCGCGTTACCTCTGTAGATCTCTTGTACAGAGGCCGACCATGCCTCGCAGGCTCTACAGACCCTGCAGGCTATACCAGCACCTGCAGGACCACCTTTCCAGCCCACTAACCAAGTAGGGAGGAGTCTCCGTCTGCCCGCTGTCGCCTGTGGGGCCCCGGTTGTACGTGGTGGCCCACTGGAGAACCTCCAGTGCCCTGGCCCCGGTCTGTAGGTGGCCCGAAGAGAATCCGTGGCAAGACCTTAGGCAAAACCATCAAGCCAGCACTTTGACTATCACACGGCCCTTAGGTACTGGAGCGGCGGAAATCCTTCGTACCACCTGCTCGCCCTCTTTAACACGTAGTCCCCGTTCGATTAACAACGCCGCGGTACAGACATCGCTCCCCCCCCTAGAAGATCCTCGATGCATTAGCTGCCTGGAGACTCTGCTAGGAGGGGGTGTGCAATGAAAACTCCTCTCGTCTACTCCAGAGGTGCCCTGTCGGGTGTCTAGACTTCACATCCACCAGTTGCAAGGCTGGCTTCGGGCCGTAGCGTACACGGTAGACATCTGTCGGGTGGTTTTCGTAACCAGTTTGGTCGAAGTCCTCTGTTCTGCTGATGTCGCTTCACGGGGGCGTCCAGGGTGCCTGCGCGACACCTGCGGTGGCCCGTCACTCCACGGGCACCAGCAGCTCGACCGGTGACTCAATTAGCTCTCGGTGCAGCGACTACAAGCAGCTTGGGAGACTGCCTGCCATCGCTGCCCCGAGGTTCCCAGCCTGCACCGCGTGGAGGTTTGAGTCGTCGCAGGCCCAAGTTATAATTAAGTGTTTGAAATTGTCACTATCCAAGATCTGTTTTCAAGCGACAACTACTATCACTTCTCAGCAACACAACAAAATTTCAGAGATATCTACAATTTCAGAGATTGTAGAGCAGAGGCAGAGGAATCAAATGAGCCGCTTAGATTTGTATTTAGTCGCCATTGTCCAGAGCTATACTTGTGTAGAGTTGATTTTATCGAACGATAATCGTTCGTGTGGTGAACACCCCTCCAGGGGACGGGGTGTGGGGCACGGGTACCGTAGGAGTTAGCTTCCCACCACGAGTTCAAGACTGGGTTCAAGACGAGCGCTCGTACCTGTATATACGTGCGACGACTCGGCCTCTCAACGCTTCAGGCATCCGCCCGTCGACGGATGGATGTGCTCGCCGTCGACGACCCCGCCGGCAAAGCTAGAGCCACCACTGCTACCATTGGCCTTGTGTCGTAGGTCCGTCATGTTCCTGACACCGACAGGATGAACACCGATGCAGCGGCAGCCTGGCTACTCGACACATGAATGGTGCTGCGGCCACCGAAGTACTTCCTGGCACCGGCGCTCGCCAGCGCTACGCCTTCGTGAAAGAGCGAAGATGTCCTTGCCCAGTGGCGCCACCGTCGCTGCCGACGCAGGGTTGGAGCAATCGACGCCTGCAGCGGGCGTCACCACCGCCGAGAGTCATACCATCAAAGTCGACGACGATGGCTTCCGCACGGAAGCGAGGATTTCAAGTGCGTGTCTGTTTGCTGTCAACCGGAGGGGGGATGTTCGCATCGGCTAAGCTGTCTACGATGCAGCCGATGGCCGCGTCGACATCAACATCAATCAGCGCACCCGCCGCTTTTCGAGCCTGCTGGGACCCGCCTTCAAAAGGAGCTTGGGCCGGGGCGAGAGCTACAAGTCTTCATCGGCGCGCCGATCTGGCAAGCTTCCCCCGTCCTTGGCGGGCGAAGCCGACCATGTTCCGCCGCCGCCACCGCCGCCCATGAACATCGTCATCCAGATCGTCGGTTCTCGGGGCGATGTTCAACCCTTTGTCGCTCTCGGCCAGACGCTGAAGAACAAATATGGCCATCACGTACGCCTGGCCACCCATCTCACCTTCAAGCAGTTCGTCGAGGAGAACGGGCTCGAGTTCTTCAGCATAGGGGGTGACCCGGCCGAGCTGATGGCCTTCATGGTGAAGAATCCGGGTCTCATGCCGGGGTTCGAAACGTTGCGGAACGGCGACGTGGGGAAGCGCAGGAAGGGCATCTATCAGATCCTCAAGGGATGTTGGAGGTCTTGCGTCGAGGCAGGCGATGGGACCAGAACTCAGGCGGAGGACGACCAGTGGGACGACATGGACAGCATCGACGGCAGTGTATCCCTTCGCGCCCACCACGACGCGCGCCCCTTCGTCGCCGATGTCATCATTGCCAACCCGCCGAGCTTTGCACACATCCACTGCGCCGAGAAACTGGGCATTCCGCTGCACATCATGTTCACGTGAGTGTTGTAGGACACGCTACGTTCCTGTGCTCGTTGCTGACTGGGGAAAACTGTGACCGAAGGATGCCGTGGTCTCCGACTCAGGCGTTCTCGCATCCCTTGGCCAACATTCAAGCCTCTAATGCCGATTCCAGCGTGACGAATTTCGTCTCCTACGCTCTGGTCGATATGATGACGTGGCAAGGTCTCGGTGACCTGATCAACCGCTTCCGGGAGAGGACGTTGCGGCTCGAGCCCGTCAGCATTCTCTGGGCCCCAGGCATGCTGAGTCGACTTCGGATTCCTTACACATACTGCTGGTGAGGAACGCGGGCGGCTACCGATGGGAAAACTTTCGAATGCTGAGTTGCGCTCGCGCGCCACCTCCAGGTCCCCAGCTCTGATACCGAAGCCCAAGGATTGGGGCTCGCACATCCATATATCCGGCTTCTACTTCCTTTCGCTCGCGTCGGCTTACACTCCCGATCCGGATCTGCTGAAGTTCCTCGAAGCAGGGCCTCCTCCCGTCTACATCGGCTTTGGCTCCATAGTGGTGGACGAGCCGAATGCGCTGAGCTCTTTGATCTTCGAAGCCGTGAAGAAGGCCGGCGTCCGGGCGCTGGTGTCCAAGGGCTGGGGTGGCCTCGGCACCGACGAGCTGGGAGTGCCGGACGGGGTGTTCATGCTTGGGAATGTCCCCCACGACTGGCTGTTCGAGCATGTGTCGGCTGTAGTGCACCACGGCGGGGCCGGTACCACTGCCGCCGGTGTCTCTACGGGAAAGCCCACCGTGATCGTTCCGTTCTTTGGGGACCAAGCCTGGTGGGGAAGGATGATTGCCCGTGCCGGCGCCGGTCCCCAGCCCATTCCATACAAGCAGCTCACCGCCGATAAGCTGGCCGCCGCCATCGAGGAGGCCCTTCGGCCGTCAACGCTGGAAAAGGCGGCGGCTATGGGGGAACTGATCGCCAAGGAAACCGGAGCCGAGACGGGTGCGGAATCCTTACACAAGCAGCTTGATCTCGACCGCATGAGATGCTCTCTCACGCCAAACCGCGTTGCTGTCTGGCGGGTTAAACGGACAAAGGTCCGACTCAGCGCGTTAGCCGCCGCCGTCTTGGGCCGCGAGGGTCTGTTGGATTCGCATGAGCTGAAACTGTGAGTTCGACGGTCCACCCTTCTCTCGCACTGGTCAGCGCCTAAACATCGTCTCGCTCGAGAAGGTATCGACCTATGGAGTACGAAGCCGATTCCGGCCCCTGGGAACCCATCTCAGGCGGTGCGTCTGCGTTGTTGGGCACCATGGGGAGTCTGATGTTGGGTGTGGCGGACTTTCCGGTCGAAGTCGTTAAAGCTCTCATCGCTAAACCACCAGAGGATGGCAGAGATCGGACGGCTCTGACCAGGTCTCCGACGCTCGTAAGCCGCACCGCCAGTGATTCGCTGACCCCACACTCCAGATCAAGCTCGACGCTGATGGAGCCGCCCAACGGCGGCGACTCATCTTCGTCGAGCACTGTCGAGCGGCAGCCGACGACGCCTTCCGAGTCGCTGCCGTCGGAGGAGAAGCCGCCCATCCGACGAGACAATTCCGTGGCCCAGGCTTTCTTCAAGCATCTCTCCCACAACCACAAGTTGAAGGGAATCCTGAACATGGATCAGGACATGCGAGAGCATCCGGACTGCCCTGCCTGCGGAGCTGCTCAACAGGCTGCGATACAGGCAGGCCAGAGCGTCGGCCGGATTGTGGAAGCGAGTGTCAGAGCCCCCATCGACTTTACGCTGGCCATTGCCAGAGGATTCCACAACGCTCCGAGACTCTACGGAGACGAGACCGTACGTACGCCTGAAAAGGTGACAGACTTGCAGAGCGGGCTCAAGACGGCCGGAAAGGTGGGTTCAACCCTGCTTCATCGGTGTTGATGGGGCCCTGGCACAGACGTTGACTGTCTTGTAGCAATTTGGCTTTGGTATATATGACGGCCTCACCGATCTCGTGACGCAGCCTTATCACGGTGCGAAGCAAGAAGGGACGCTCGGGTTCATCAAAGGGTTTAGTCGGGGGGTCGGCAGCCTCATCCTGAAACCGTCGGCAGGTGAGTGGTTCTCTTTGGGCAGCTAGGTCGGAAAGGAGACTAATGCTTTTCGCGGTCAGCGATGTGGTCATTGCCTGGCTACACGTTCGAAGGAATCTTCAAGGAGATCACGAAGTACTTTGGGTCCAGCACCGAGACGTACATCATGGCGGCGCGTACCGCCCAAGGATATGGAGATCTCGAGAGCCTGACCGAGGAGGAGCGGGTGCAGATCATCGAGAAGTGGAAGTCGATGCACGACAAGATCCGCAAGGCTCAGCAGACATTGGCCGAGGAAACGCGGGAGACGGTGGCAGAATACCGCGTCAAGCGGCATCAGACTTTGGATCAGCTGAAGCGCAACCACAAGCGGAAGAAGGAACAACGACTCGCCGAGAGAGAAGTAAAGAAGCAAAGCCCGCACTCGTCTTCGCACAGGAACATGGGTCGGTCGTTCCATCCACTTCACCACTCGCATTCGTTCCCTGGATCTCCGTCTGCGGACGCCAAGCCGAGCGGCTTCGACGAGGCCGTGCAGAGATCGGTGCAGGCGACGTCTGAGGGCGACGCCGAGCAGGACATGCTGGTCGAACGCGCGATCCGAGCCAGCATCGAGGAACTGAAGAAGGCGCAGGAAGCGCAGATCAACGATCATGACGCGTTCAATCGAGCGATCGAGGCGAGCATAGCGGAGATGCGGAACGCCGAGGCCGGCCGGCCACCCACGACTCGACCGACCACGACCACAGCGTCGTCGACCCTGATGACAGACACTCCCCTCGTCGCATACGACGACGACGACGACGACAACGATGATGATGATGATGATTATGATGACGACGACTACAACGAAGCCTTGCGCGAAGCTCTCAAGCGGAGCTTGCAAGATTTCTCGTTCCTGCCCTCTACCTATCAAGACGACTCAGAGAGCTACTATTCCGCCGCCGAGACTGACGGTGACGCTTTTAAGCCAGACACAAACGAGGCGGAGGAAAACGCCACAAACGACAGGGAAGCGGCCAAGGTAGACGACGTCGTCAAGGTGGCTGACGAGGACGATGATCGACGGAACAAAGGCATCGCAGCAGCCAGCATCGCATCGATCGCCCAAGGTCCGCTTGAAGAACAAGGTAGTCGAGAAGAAGGGGAACGCCTATCGCAGAAGCCATCCAGCAAGATGTCTTTGTCTCTCGAGGCGAACGGTAGCATTGACCGCCACGACAAAGGCACCACGGCGACCGGCACCACATCAACGGCGCAAGTTCCGCCTCGAATGCAAGGGCTTCCAGAGGACAAGTACGAAGAAGGAGGAAGCCCCGCCGCGGAACCCATCCAGCAAAATGTCTCCATCCAATGACCATCTCGATCACGAGAATAATAGTCACGGGTGACTGACTGACTGACTGACTCGCCGACTGACTGATCGACCGAAGGCGGAACAGCTCGTTCATTGGTATCGTCGGTGCAATGGCAGTTGGGGGAAAGACATCGGCAAAGAAAGACAGACATGTGGGAAACGTTCATCTATGTACTTTACGTGGCTATACGATCACGCTCTCATAAAACCAAGGCACCAATGGCGACGATGATGACAAGAAGTAGAGATACGTTCCATCTATGATCCATTCATCCATCCGTTCTTTGCTTCTAGAGTAGCTTGGTCGATTGACTGATCGATCAATCTTTCAACCTATCGATTTCTCTCGCACCGTCTCCGCAGGCACATCAGACTACACCGGCCACACCAGACTGATTCACTAGACCACACCAATACTAGACTATGCCAGATCATGCTAGACTAGACTACGTATGTATGTGTGTCAGACCAGACCACACCAGGCCAACCAACAGTGCAACTCAACTTTATGTTTCATGAGGAAGATATGACACCGACATTAAAACTGAACAGTTGCAGACAAGATTGAAGTGGCATTGAAACCATGACGTAAGAACAGAACAGACTGGGGAAAAAGTGTGCTTTGAAAAGAGTGTGCTAGAAAAAAGCACGCTGGAAAGAAGTGTGCTCAGACAAAGTCTTCTGATAGGTGTTATTTGTCAAGTGTAGATTGAAAGAGAGGTACTTGTTCATTGATCACAGCTGGTGTGGGCACTGAGTGTTCTGTATACTCTTCGAGTTCTTCAAGTTCTATATGTTCTTCAGGTTCTGCACTCTGCACACTTTACATAGCTAGTATAAAGTACTTTTTTGAACAATTTTGATTCGCTATGTTAACCTTCATTGTTTGTTTCTGTATCTGAATTTATCTTCGGCAAGTTAAGCTTCACTGATTTTTTGTATCCAGCGACACCAGAGATGTCTTGATGACGACAGTAGAAAATTGTTGGGAAAAGACAAAAGAACAGGTTGCTGGCCTTGGATACGATATTATCTGTGATGCAGATAGTTGGTGTTCTTCAGAAAGTCGAGAGCTCGCTGATCTTCTGTCAAGATCAGGTTGTTCATGGAGAGGAGAATATCTTTGAGTATCTTCAGTACTTATTGCCTGTCGAGAAGGTCGAGATGCTCGTCAACATGACAGTGTCCTTGAGCACTGGAGGTGCTCGCTACCTGCTTGTCAAGAAGGTCGAGATGCTTGTCAAGATAATAATATTCTTGAGTACTAGAGGTGCTCGCTACCCACTTATCAAGAAGGCCGAGATGTCTGTCGAGAAGACAATATTCTTAAGTACTAAAAGTGCTTGGTGTTTTCTTGTCAAGAAGATCGAGTAGCTGAGCGCGAAGATAACACTGTTTGTAATATAGTTGTGTTTTCTTGAGAAATTCTAGCGACCTCTTCTGTCCCAGTAGAGTAGCTGAGTTGGCGAGTAAAAGCAGATAATTTAAGTTAGCTATGTTTTCTTGAGTATCCCCAGTGCTTGCTGCTCTCCCAGCAAAAAAGTCGAGTTGCTGAGGGTGGAAAAAACGTTGTGAGATAGTCGTCTTTTCTTGAGCACCCCCAGTGCATCCCCAGAGCTTGTTGATCTTCCAGCAAAAAAGACAAGCTGGTGAGCACGAAGAAGACGTCGTGGGGTGTTCCTGTCTCTTCAAGCAGCTGCAGCGCTCGCCGCCCTCCAGCCCTCAGCGATAGCTGAGGGCCTTTTCGGCATCACTTGCTCAGTGCTGATGTCACGTTCTAAAGAACGTGACATGCACCAAGCTGTACCGAGGAGACGACATTGTAAGATAGTCATGTCTCCTCGAGCAACTGCAGCGCTCGCCGCCCTCCAGCCCTCAGCGATAGCTGAGGGCCTTTTCGGCATCACTTGCTCAGTGCTGATGTCACGTTCTAAAGAACGTGACATGCACCAAGCTGTACCGAGGAGACGACATTGTAAGGTAGTCATGTCTCCTCGAGCAACTGCAGCGCTCGCCGCCCTCCAGCCCTCAGCGATAGCTGAGGGCCTTTTCGGCATCACGTGCCCAGCCGACAGACATCGCTGCCGTGCTCGGCCACTGATATCATGTTCCAAAGAACATGAAAGATACTAAGCTGTACCGTGGAGACAACATTGTAAGATAGTCGTGTCTTCTTGAGCACCTGTGGTGCTCGCCGCCCTCCAGCTCAGCAATAGCTAAGGGCCTTCTCGGCGCCACCTGCTCGGCCGACGGACATCGCCGTCATGCTCGGCTCTGATTTCACGTTCCAAAGAACGTGAGACGCACCGAGCTGTACTGTGGAGATACGACTCTGCCTGCCATCTCCAGTTAGTGGCCCGGGGATATTCCGAGCAGGCAAAAGCCGAAGGTCGCTTCTGCTGCGATAGATTGTTCCATGAGGTTCTTTCTTTCCAGATATAAGAATCCTCCCACTCTCTTCAAACATCTTCTTCTTTTCTTCAAACCCGCCAGCTATCACTCTCAGTTGCACGACTCCACTCAGACAAGCGATATACACCCAACATTGAACCACAGCTTGCGTTGTGCTGGTGTGCTGGTCTGCTGATGTGCTTGGTGACTTGTGGATTAGAGCTGATCTTCCTGCGACTCTTTTGCCAACGACAGAGGATTTCCGTTGCTCGGTACGTAACAGTTTTCCACAGCTTGACTGTGCTGGTACTTCAGATAGCTTTTGAACCAAGACTGATCGTTGTGCGGTACTCTTGGCGACAACAAGGAACTGCCGCTGCTGTGAAGATTCTGCGTCGCTTGCGAGTACTTTCCACTTGGCGGTGTTCGGATTGGACAACTGAAGGCCAGCTGCCTGCGGCAGCCCGCCGTTGAAACTCCGATCCATCTCTCTCACTCTTTTCATCAACCAAAAGGTGATTTTATCCGGGTGCGATGTCTGACGACAGGATGAGATGAGAACGTTTAGATATAGTCAACTTATATCAAGCAGGCGTCTTATTATATCAGTCGAGCTGAATCCGCTCTACGCCCTCTTTCGAACGAGGGCTCAAAGGTAATGTTATCAGTATTCCACTTTTCAGTGTCCCGATGACGTGAGTTGGTGCGTAGTAACAGATTTCTCGCAGATTTCTCGTGACACTGATCGAGTTTTTTCTGCTCGCTGCGTTGGTTCTGTTCCTCAAACCAACAGTATGTGGCTCGGGTATTGTGTGATGCACCCCTTGACGTAGGGAAGATATCGTGAGTGACTGATGATTTTTCTCAGGCAGGCTTCTCGTCATCTTGATCGAGTCGGTCTTGAACTCTGTGTTGGTTCTGATCTTCGTCCCAAAGGTAATGTCTTCTACCTTTGAACTCGGGCTGGGGAGTAGTCGTGCATGGGCCTCTGAGTATAGATAACTCATCATCGGCAGTCCTTGTCCTCTGTTGTTTCCTTCCTTCAGCAGCTTCTACTGCGAGCTTTGCCGGGCTGATCTTTGATCAAAGGTAGTGTTGTCCACCTCCGAGCCCCTGGCGATGAACCCGACACCTGCAGATTGAGAGGTGCGACCGGCTTGCTGGCGATGGCTGAAAATTGCTTGTCGCAACAGTGCAGCTGTACATCTCGCACTCTAGTTGGGGATCGAGCTTGTGAAAATATCCATGGATCCGGCCGACTTGAACACACTCGTGTCGTGGGTGGCCGAAATGCCTTCCGAGCGAGGTGATAGCTTGACCGCCGAGGAGAACCCAACAGCTACAAGCAGTGGTGAATCTCGACCGCATCTGATGCTGGGCGAAGTTCTCGCGATGATACCGCCCAGCGCGCGGGCAATCCGTTCGGTTGCGCGACCACACAGGGCTGCGACTTCCGACTTCCGCCTCCACGAAGGTCTAGCAACATTCGCCGCTGAGCGCACAGAAGCGGTCTATAGCCAGATAGTCGCCTCGAACCAGCTGGCCGTCGAACCGCTGCTGGTAGAGGAGCTGCAACGGCTTTTCGCCTTCCAGCGGATCGTCGCCATGGGGCAGCCCGTACCACCGACCGCCCCGTTCGAGACGGCTCTTCCGCCTGCGCCGGCTCCTTCGCGCTGCCACACACCGCCGCAGTCTTCTCGGTGGGGTACACCACCGATCGCTGCAGATCTCCTCCGCGGAACCGCCTATCATGGAGTCGACGGCGACGATGACCCGCCGGGACCAGACAGAGTCCCTTCCATACACTTTCTCTTTCAAGACCTGGCGCATGTTGTCCTGAACTTTTTGATGTTCGCTGACAACGGAGAGGATTGCGATTGGTGCGTGTGTGATCCGACGAACCTCGACCCGATCAGGCCGTTCTCGAGAGATTTCCTGTTCAGGGCGAGTCTGGAGAACACTCACGACCCCACGGCAAGTCGGATGTGTTACGTGTGTGGCAAGACGAGGATGGAAATAATCCAGCACTCGCATCACGGGCCGTGGGAGGCGGCGATCCTTAGATGGCCTGGGCGGTTCGACTCTGGCGGCGCTCCGTTGCACCCTTACGTCGTGGCATGTGATTTCTGCTTCTCGTTGGCGGCGTTCGCGTGTGTGGAGTGCCCGCTGCTGGCTTGTCGCGAGTGTCGGATCAGGCTTGACACTCACTGCCTGGGGGATGTTGATCGGCTCATTCTGGATCTTGAGGAGCGAGATCTCCGGAGAGACGTCCTCGCCATTTCGCGCCTACCAACCGACTTCTGGAGCGATGAGCTGACTGGAGGGACCACGCAAGAGCAAGTCAGCACGAGTGGGGCCCATCAAGAGGGGGACAGCTGACCGAGAGGCGGGAGAAAGGATCACCTTATAAGTGGTTACGGGCTGAAAGAAGGGGAAAGCTCACTTGGGAGCAAAGCCAGGGAAGAATGAAGGGTGACGGCAGAGACGGCCTGGACGGAAGCACGTCTCTGACTGACTTTCACCGGTGGTTTATCATCTCACCGGTTCCTTGTGGGGGGGGGGGGGGGGGGGGGGGGGAAAGAGGAGGAAGGTTGAGCAGATGGTGCTTTTCTCGTGCTCGGATTCTCACGAATATGACAGGATTGCGGTTGTCGTCTTGACTTATAAACACGAATTTTCGTGGCGGAATCCAGCGGAATGCACGTCCACGGAATCCGGAAGAAGAGGGAACCTCCATTCGGCAGAACATGTGGCCTTGAGACGACGACGCAAAGGGTAACAGTGGCAACCACCGGGGTCCCAGGGGATTACTGCTTTCGACGGCGAGGACATACATATATATATATATATGTACCATATAGGTCTGACTACGTCACCGGCCAAAGCAACAGCAACAACATAGCTCTACTCCAGAGGGCTACGCAGCAAGAGGAAAGAAGGCAAAAGATGTTCCGTGATCATCTTGCAAAAGCGATCAGGCTTCTTATTGGCTTTCAATCGATGACACTGAGAGCTGCGCGCTATCCTTTCCAAAAACAACTACCTAGAAGGGACCACTGCACCGAGAAGACTTCCTATCACTTCACTCTGCACGTCCGTCCGTCCGTCCGTCTATACGGTACCGGGGCCGGTACCGGTACGGAGCGGTAGTCTAGAGAAGGGACTCCGCTCCCGGTCGAGCTCAGGCTGGGTCAACCTCGCTGGGGCATCATCTGCCCGGCTAGCTGTTCCTTTGCCTTGGCTAGTGCTGGATATCAGGCTCTGGCTGGAGGTTGGACGGAGGACACTGAACTGTACAGTACGGTACCGTGGCTTCTGTTCAGATTTCAACCTCCCGTTGGGCAGGTTGACCTTTGCACATATACCGGTACGATGGCCTTGGCATGCACACCTCACTCCGTAGGCAGTAAGCGCTACTCCTTGCTGAAGGAATGGGCTTGGAAGCTTGCGGATATCAGGGCGAAGGACGTGGGGAAACGCCGTGTGGTTTGAAGATGGCGGTTCGGGTCACGTGCAAGGGCGTCCTTGTCCGCTTAGTAAGCTTCTCCGGTCTTGGCCCAGGGAGATGATCGCTCATAGGTTGTTAGTAGTGCAGCTCTACGTACGAGTATGTACCAGGAGGCCTCACTCTACGTAATTCTTCGGTCCTAACGCGATGCCTCCATTGTACTCGGAAAATGAGGCCGCAACGAGTCTGAACTCATATTCTCATGCATCTATCCGTGGCTAGTGATTTCCAGAAGCACCGCCTGACACCCAGAGCCCCTTCAAGTCTCGGTTTGATAAGCCCACTGGCTCCGGTCGAAGATGACCTCGAAACCCACGCCCCCAAAGACGCCGACTGCGGCGTAGATGTCGACCCCGCCCTCGAGCCCGTCGATGCCGCCCAGGGCCTGGTCACGCTCTTCGTGGAGGTTCCAGCCCCCCTGCCACTGACCGTTGCGCGTGAAGAAGACGTCGACGCCCATCCGCGCCGGCCCCGCCGGCCCCGCCGGCCCCGCCGGTGGGGGCGGGGGCGGGGGCGGGGCCAGGTCGGCGTTCTTCTCCGACACAAAGTCGTATGGCGGCGGAGATGGCAGCGGCGGCGCGGCGAACCTCATGCCCAGCCCAAACGTCTCTCCCGTCCGAAACGGCGCCGTAAAATCCAGACCGCCCTCGTTGTCGTTGACGTACCGGCGTCCGTCGTCGCCGTGGACTCCGAGGCTGCCGCGTTCCCAGCCCGGCAGCCGCCAGGTCGGGTACGGCTGGGCACAGAAGCCTATCGCCAGGGAGCTCTGCTCGCCGTCGACGTCGAGGCCGACGCCCAGGATGCGGACCTCGAAGTAGATGGTCGTCGTCGACGCCGCGGCCGTAGGCGCGTGATACCGGGCGGCGTAGAGGGGCAGGTCGCTCGTGAGACAGCTGTCACGGCAGCGGGACGAGCTGCGGCAGGTCCAGACGCCGTCCCTCGAGAACAGGGACTTGGGCGCGAACAGCTCCCCGACGAACTCGCGCGGTTTGATCGGCCGCAACGCCCCGCTCCTCATCCTCTCGAGGTCGGAGCTCGTGAACGGCGCCGGTCCCTGCAGCGGGTTCCACCGACACCAGCCGTCGGCCGCTTCGGCCAGAGCTTCGGGCGCGTTGCTGGTCGGGCTCTTGTCGTTCCGGAGAGCCGGCGGCGGTGGCAGCTGCGACGTGTCGGGCACCGCCGTCCAGGTCGGGTAGGGCGCCTGCGCGTCCGGGTAGCTTGGTCCGCACCCCGACGGAGCATGGCCCGGCGGTGGTCCTGGCGGTGGTGCGTACTTCGGGCCGGCGTTGCTCGGGCCCCCCGGGGGCGGATAAGCCGGGGCCTGCTCTCGTTCGTCTCGATCGCCCAGCTTCTTCTTGATCATCGACCCCAGCCCCATTCTTGGCTCTTTGGAGTGCGTGTGCTGACGACCGACCGACCGTCGTCTGATCTGCAGCCTGTCAGCTACCGTACCGTACCGTCTCCAGTCTGATATTTATGAGGGGCTGCTACCGTAGGTACTGTACCGTGGCTCCTTGCTTGCGTACGGGTCGGTGACCCCCTGAAATGGCTCGGCCACCGGGTTGCGAGCATGTGCAACGATCCCGCCGCGTGATACAGACTTCCGGTGGGGGCTTGATGGGACCTATGCGCTGTACCTGCTGTACTTGCGTACGGGAGAAGACTTGGTCGAGCAATGTACTCTAGCTTTGCAGCTACAAGTTCCGTGAAGGGTCATGTTGCATCTCTAACGACAAACGCCCAGAATCTCAACATCGGCCCAGCAACGCACATGACCGGGTTGTAGAAGGGTGCGTGGCCAGCACCTTCCTCGCATCCCTCGACGGTGGCCCTGCCTGAGTAGAACATCGGGGCGCCTCCCGAGCATCGCTCGGACATGTACGGTACCAGCAGCCCCTCTTCATCTCAGCACGAGGCTCTCGCCGTTGCCGACTTGCACAAAGTTAACTTCATCTTCGTCTGACGCCCCGTTCTCCCCTTCCGAGTCTCTGCCTTTCTGCTCGGATGCCAGCTTGAGGATCTCGGAGACGGTCCACGTGTGCCATCTCAGCAGGTAGCCGATGATCCCCGCTGCCGTCTTCCTCTCGTCATGGGTCCCGATCCAGTACTTCGGCCGCAGCGCGTGCTGCAGCTTCACGCCGTTTGTGGCTCCTAGATTCAGTCGTCCCCACGACCACGGCGTGATGGACACGTCGTTGGCCCCGTGAAGCAGCAGGAGTGTCTCCAGCTGCGGCTGCGCTTGCCGTATGCAACGTGCGTCTTCGGGGACGATCCCATGTGGACTGTAGAGTATCGATTTCGCTGCAGAGCCTTCATCGGAGCCGAACGAGATGAGGACGGCCCCGTGGATGTAGGACAGCCCGGATCCCTGAGACGGTATGCTGCTGATGCCAACCCAGCCTGGCAGCGGATGGAAGGACGTTCTCCGCCAGTCCGAGCCCGCGGAGCCGAAATCAGGAATGTCCTTGACGATGCGGAAATGCGACCACGAGCGTATTAGATGTGCAGCTTTCTAGGTAGACGTGGTCGAGTCAGCCCTGATGCGTCCGTCGAACATTCACGTGATGCTACAGTCCATACCTTTGTCGCAAAGACCGGAACATCGCCATCGACGTCCAACAACGTCTCCTTGTGACAGTGGTCGGCGAACTCGTACGAGACGACGACGAGGTCGACGGGCGACCGTTCTAGCCCGTCCCTCTGCCAGCTTTCGCTGTTGGACCTTCGAGGTCGACGACTCGCGCCTGCACGGCTGGCCGCAGCCGCCGCGTTCCGTCCCCGGATGAGCTCCTCAATCTCCCAGATGCTCTCGACCTTGCTCCGCCTTGCGTGCCACTGCTCCGAGAACCAGCGGCCCACGTCGACCTGTGAGCCTGCCAGCCAAGGGTCGACGAGGATGCTGTAATACTCGCGTCCGGTCTCTTCGGCCGCCGGCTCGGGGAGAGGCAGTTGGCAGAGCCACGTGGTATCGTCGTTGAGGTGCGTCAAGATAGGCGCAAGACGGCCATCTGCCGTGCGCAATGATCTTCCGGCGGAGTCGTTGAGTTCCAGACGCAGTTGTGTCGATGGGTCCATGTCGACAGCGTCGCATCAGTACCTCCGTACATTACGTCGTATCTCTGATGGCTGACACATCAGTCGGGCATGATATGCAGACGCATATGCAGGATCGTGCGGTATACCTTGTAGGACGGTTCGACGCCCGTCACCCAAATACAGTCACCGGACAGCTGAAATCAGAGCTCTTGACATGGCTTTCGAGCCTGTCGGAAAACAGACCGTGGACTGCTGAATGTCTGGTCCAAGGTGCTCGACAGGAGGACGAGTGTTGTACAGCACAAAGAGTCTATGGGAATCCACTTTTACAGCCTGCATACACCATCTGCGACCCGAAAACAAGCCTCGTCAGGGATGGCATCCAGCTTCGTTGCATCGCTTCTCCAACTCTCAACGGTGCGATGCCGTCTCCCCTCTATATCCTACCAACTTGAACCTTCCGATCATCTCGCCCACGGTGAAGAATCCAAGAAGCTCGGCCGAGATCACGGCGCCGGCAGCCATCTGCCGTCTGTTGAGATTTCGCATTCGACCGAGATAGCTCGTCAGATTGAAGAGAGCCTTCAAGGAGAAGATCTCCCATGGCCGCCGCATGCTTTCCACGAGAGGTTGTAGGTACGCTTGGACGGTGGGAACCGAACTGTTGCTCGTTCAGCACCGTTACGAGCAACGAAGGGAACGGGGAATAAGCGTACGGTGGCGTCATCCGCTGACCCTGAAACACCAGCCTCGCGACCTCCCATCCGACTTTCGAGTAGTATATCGTCGGCGGAACCATGGCTGTACCTCAAAACGTCAGCGTGTGAGTTCTTAAAAGGTCCAGCGGACGAACACGGTCACCAAAAGGCAATGGGATCTGTCGCAGGAGCTGTAGGGGAATGCAACTTGAAGAATCATCGCCCAGCGTAAGTAGCAGTCAAGTCGGCTTACATTCGACAAACGACACCAGCCGCGCGGTGCGGCCACCGACTCGGCGGAGCGTGTTGCCGGCACCCCGAGCCATACCGCCCAAGGCCGGACCGGCCGAGCTGGTCACCCTCGATAAGCCCTCGGCGGCCTTGGACGTCGCGGACGAGGCCGCATCGGCGGCTTTCGACGCCCCGGCGGATGCTGCGTTTGCAGCTTGTGACGTGGTCGAGTTGAGCCGCGCCGAGTGTCGATAGAGATGGCGGTGCGAGCGCCGTAGAACGGCCCTCGAGGTTGGAGTCAACATCGGCCCAAGTGCAAGCGTCGTCGCCGAGTCTGACGACTACGGTATACGCAATTCTGGAGCTGGCCGCTCTCTATCCAGCTGCAGCCGGCAGGATTGTCCAGGTCAATTGACGGTTCTGTACGAGACGTAGATATGTTGTCGTGCTTGTCAGAACGCTCCTTTGACCCCGGGAACTCGTACAGTACGTCGGCCTTGCATAAGACAGTTTTTGTTCGAGAAAAAAGGAGGAGCTCGTAGTAGGTCTCTCCGTTCCACCGTATCGTAGTTGGCGCGTTTCGCACCTTTACGGTACCGTACCGTAGCCATTGAAGCTCAGCGCTGTACGTACAGTATGTACCACTTACTCGTACAACGTCCGGTCGAGGATGACCGTCCCCGACGACCTGAAGCCCAATCTGGGAGTCTTCGTTGACCCATCTCACAGGCTGTGGGTGGCAGAGGCTGAGCCGGAGCTGGAGACATTCCGAAGCGAGAAAGGGCTGAAGGAAGGCGAAGTGTTAATCGGCATCAAGATCACGGGCATCTGCGGGTGAGCCGTCGCTCAGTTCGAAAGACCCCGTGCTGACCCGGGACTTAGATCCGACGTACATTTCTGGCGCGACGGGCGAATCGGGCCGATGGTGGTGGAGAAGGACCACCTTCTTGGACACGAATCGGCTGGAGTGGTGCTTGCCGTTCATCCGTCGGTTGGGGATCTGTCTGTCGATGACCGTGTGGCCATCGAGCCCAACATCGTCTGTCACCGTTGCGAGCCGTGCCTTACCGGAAGGTACAACGGCTGCGAAAAGATGCAGTTTCTGTCGACCCCTCCTTACCCCGGGCTCCTGAGAAGATTCGTCGTCTTGCCGTCCCTGTGGTGTCACAAGATCGGGCAGATGTCCTTTGCGGAGGGTGCTCTGCTCGAGCCCCTGAGCGTTGCGCTGGCGGGCATAGAACGAGCTGGCGTCCGGATTGGCGATCCGGTGGTCATTTGCGGCGCAGGGCCAATCGGCCTGATCACGTTGCTGTCCTGCCGAGCGGCGGGGGCGGAGCCCATCGCGATCACCGATCTCGAGCCAGGCCGACTTCAATTCGCTCGAAGACTTGTCCCATCTGTTCGGCCGGTGAAGGTCGAACGGGATGCTTCCGCCGAAGACATCGGGAGGCAGATTGTTTCCGGCTTGGATGGCGTCGAACCCAAGGTTGCCCTTGAATGCACGGGTGTCGAGAGCAGCATCGCATCGGCCGTCTGGTCAGTCAGGTTCGGCGGCACGGTCTTGGTCATTGGGGTCGGCAAGGACGAGATCAAGGTGCCCTTCATGAGACTCCACTCGCGCGAGATCGACTTCAGAGTCGAGTACCGTTACTCCAACATGTGGCCGAGGGCCATTCGGCTTGTCAATAGTGGTCTCATCGACGTGAAGAGGCTCGTCACGCATGTTTTCGATATCGAGCACGCTGAGGATGCATTCAACATGGCCGCAGATCCTAGCAGAGGGTCGATCAAGGTTCATATCATGACCGGCGTTCTTGGCTGAAGGCGAGGTTCCAGGAACAATCTTGGTACAGCAAGCCGATCCCTCTCCCACCTTGGATGGAACGAGAGCCCGTGAGTACAGGAAGGCTGGGTCGATTTCAGATACTCTTGGTTTCACATTCAAGTGGGCTCTGAGTGTCGTCATACCTACGATGGCGATCCGCAGAGGTATCCCATGCACCTTCGCTCTGCTTTGTTGACCGTTGACCTCACAGAAATCTGCCATTGATACAAAGGGAGGCTAAAGGCGCAAGACTCGGTCGTTCTCATTGATGGCAGCACGACAGTGATTGGTGCCTATGTAGTTATCAATCTCGAACCCCAATCTTAGGTGTGCCGGTGCTTATCTACAGTAGCCGTACCGCACAGACCACATGATTGTCCTACGATCGTTGCTTCAAAAGTGCTGGTCCGCTGTCCGTCACAATGCCTAAGATGGCACGGATGGCTAACCGAGACCGAGGCTCAACAGGCCGTTAGCAGGGATGCCGGTGGGGGCTTGACTCACGTTAGCGCTCTCATGACTTTCTTGGAAGGACAGTGAAGCTGCATCTTGGGCGCTACGTAAGTTTTTTACTCCTTACTACCTCCCACGCCCGGTCACCTGAATCGAATCACCAAGGTTGATCAGAGGCTCTAGCACGCCAGGATCCTTTCAACGTCAGACACTTCCACGATCAAGACGACATCATGGATGCTTTCAAACTCCTCACGAGATCCGCCAAGATAAATCCAGCAAGATCTTCATCTCGTAGAGGGCCTCGAAACCTCCCGTCTGCCGGGCAAAGCGCAACTCCTCTACTGTTTGGCGATCCTGCCGAAGATGCTGACCTGCGACGCACCTCTGCAGGACACAGGTCTTCGAGGAAGAGGAAACGGTCCCAACATGGGACCGATCAGAATGACCGGCTTGCCGAGGGGCTAGACTTCTTCAAAGACCCAGCTCCGATCGCGCCTGATGACAGTTCACCACGAGACAAGGGGGACAGTGAAAGCAACAGACGCTCCGACGCCTTGCGAGCAGACCATGATATTGACGATTCAGTTCCAACCGCGGGGGAGGCTTTGAGCAAAGAAGAGAGCAGACGGGTCTTGAAGTCACACAAGATCAAGATCATCCGCGTGTGCGCACCCGCTTCGGACAAGACCTCGGCAAGCTCACACCCAATGGACAGCGTAGGACGGCGAAAGACAGCCGAGTCGGAGCGGCGGAAGAGGAGCTCAACAGGACGGAAAGATCGGACGCCAGAGTTGATACCCAGACCACTCTTGTCGTTCGAGCAGCTACGGTCTTCTTACGGGATATCACGGAGACTAGCGGAGAACATCGCTGCCGAGGGATACCGCTTCCCGACGGAAGTGCAGATGGCAAGTCTTCCGTTACTACTGCGGAGGGACAGGTCGCTTGGCCCCTCGAGCGTCGAGCACCGCAGCGACTCGGCCGACACGGATGATCTGGGCCCTTTGGACCTCGACCTGGTAGCCGTGGCTCCGACCGGCAGCGGGAAAACCGTTGCGTACTTGATTCCGGTCTTGGATGGACTACGCAGGATGAAGAACCGGAGCACGAAGTTGGGCGCTGGGACCCTTCAGGCGGAGTCGGCAGCATGCGTCGGCCCAAGCGCACTGGTCATCGTGCCGACCAAGGAGCTGCTGGGGCAGGTGCTCAACGAAGGCAGGAAGCTCTCAAGAGGCACCGGGATCAAGATAGCAGGAGTTCGTAAAGGGATGGCGATCGCCCTCCAGCGCGAAGTCCCTGACCCCGGCAGAGACGGATCCGAGGCGGATTCCGACGACGACGACGGCGACGACGACGACGACGACGACGACAATCATGCGCCGGAGAGGTCGGTCGTGAAGGCGGATATCTTGGTATCCACTCCGATGGCACTCTTGCACGCCGCTAGCTCGGGAGAGGACTACTCGGAAGCCTCCCTACCGACCGTCAGGCATCTCGTCCTGGACGAAGCCGACGTCCTGCTCGATCCACTCTTCCGCGAGCAAACCTTGGCGGTGTGGAGAGCGTGCTCACGACCCTCTCTCCGCGTCAGCCATTGGTCCGCCACGATGGGTTCAAGCATCGAGGAGCTTGTCGCAGCCGAGACAAGGACCCGGAAGTCCACGGCGGACGGTGCAAGCGTTGGGGAGTGGCAGCTGGTGCGTCTGGTGGTCGGTGTCAAGGACTCGGCCGTCCCCAACGTCTCACATCGGCTGGTCTACGCCGCCACCGAGCCAGGCAAGCTGCTCGCGATGAGGCAGCTGCTCCACCCCTCCAAGGCCCTCTCCCGCTCGGCGCCTCCACTCCGACCTCCCGTCCTCGTCTTCACCCAGACGATCGCGCGAGCGGTCGCGTTGCACTCGGAGCTACTGTACGACATTCCACCGCAAGCGGGCGGCTCCAGCCGCATCGCGGTGCTTCATTCCGATCTCTCCGACGCCGCACGGGATCGGGTGACGACCGGGTTCCGGACGGGCGAGATCTGGGTCATCGTCACGACGGACCTCCTCTCGCGGGGGATAGACTTCCGAGGCGTGAACGGCGTGGTCAACTACGACGTGCCCACCTCGACGGCGGCCTACATCCACCGCGGCGGCCGGACCGGACGGGCAGGTCGCTCCGGCGGAATCGTCGTGACCCTCTACACCACGGACGACATCCCGCACATCAAGAGCGTCGCGAACGTCATCGCCGCCACGGAGAAGCTTCGAGCCGGCTCCGAGGACGACGCGTCCACTCTTCCGGCCTGGCTGATGGATGCCCTACCGAAGCAAAGCAGAGCAGACAAGAAGCGGCTCAGACGCCGCGGCGTAGAGTCGCGCCGGCCCCCGTCGGCGCAAGCGTCGACCGAGGACGGGAAGGCGACGAAGAAGACCGCGGCGCGAATCAGCACGAGGAGCGGATACGACCGACGGCTCGGGAACCGTCGGCTGGCCGCCGTCAAGTCGCGCGCACGGCGGTCGGCGGTCGAGAGCGACCAGGCCGCGGAGGCACAAGGCGAGTGGAACGGCATCGAAGGGTGACGTTCCGCGTCGGCTCTCGGTCGGGATCGGTGGCCACGTGACAGTCTGGAGCTTGGATTCGACCAACTCCACCTGTCCAGGGGGGCGTGTGTACATACGTACGTATGTACAGCAACACTGGTGGGAGTGTGTGTACCTTGTATTTACGTACAGTACAGAACGAAGGGGGATCTTCATACAGCAAAGAGAGGTGTGCATGCAACACAACTCTCGATCTGGCACAGCCGCGGCATGGAACTTGGGCCCACAGGGTCGCATCGACAAGGCAGCCCAGCACTGGCGGGCCGGCCGTCTCCTCCACCCTCCGTCCGTCCGAGTACAAGCTCTGTTTTGCGGGGTCTCACATCAAGGCGGCAACATGCGACGGCTTTCGTACATACTGTACGTACGTTACGTACCGGCGAGAGCATCGACAGACAACAGCACGCACGTGATCCCCACCGCTGTCACCTCGACCGTGATCTGGGACGACAGGGTTCGAGAGCTTGCAGTGCGGAGTACAGGAGTGCGGAGTACAGGAGTACGGAGTACAGGAGTACGGAGTACTGCTAAGCGATTCGTGCCGTGCCAAGGAAAGGGCAACGGCTAGCGGAGCTAATCCCTCCCTACGGAAGTACACGTGGAAAGCACGGCAGGTGCTGGGCGCATCGGGTCGTACAGTACTCAGTACTTCCGTCTGTATCGCACTACGTTTTACGGAAGGTACCTATCGGACGTAGGACCTCCGTTGGGAGTCGCGCTTGGTATGCGTTAGCGTCATCTGATTAGCCGCTCTACGTACGGGGTAAAGAAAAAAAACACCTGCGCATCTGCCGGCCGTCTGACCCTATCGGAAGCTGTTCTCGGGAGTTGGCCTCAAGGTCTGTCTCTGCCTTGGCCGGTACGCGATCGGGACCTCTACCTGTTCTACGTCGATCCGTCCCTCTTCTCCGCTTGTTCGTACGGACAGATGGCAGTGTCCGAAGTCCCTCCGAAGGTGATGATTACCGTACCTACGTACGGAGTACGTACGTATATATATATATATACATATCTGAAGGCGAGACGTGCCGTGCGTTGCGGCACACCTGATGCGATCGACAGGGTCCGGGCACGCCGCCGTCTTTGCGACCGGCCGGGCCAGCGCGCAGGGGCGGGTCGTCGAGAATGCCGGCTGAAGGCGCACCGGTCCTCTGCACAGGCCGTATCGGCGAGGTATACCCCACCATTCGCCTTCGAACTGGCGGGCGGCCCTCCATGACGGTCGAGACGACAGCGCGAGCCTCCTGTTGGCTCGGCGGACGAGACGGCCGTTGCGATGGGAGATCTCGCCGACCAGCTTGCCGACCTCGGCGCAAGTCGCGCTCCCGAGGCGCTCGGCGTCCTCGTCGCGACGAGCGTGCTGTCGACGGTCGCCGTCGCGCTTCGGATGTGTTCGAAGCGGCTCCTGCGCCGGTCGATGCAGTCGGATGATTGGGGCATCCTATTCTCTCTCGTGTGGCCCTTTCCCCTCGGCCGACGACACGGCGTCGCACGCGTCTGCTGACTCGATGGGGCAGGTCATGTTCTGGGGCGGCGCCGCCGTCGGCTTCGTCGGTGAGTCCTTCCGCTCGGTCGAGCCCGGGGAATGACCGCACCGGGGGAGGGGCACACTGATCGTCGTAGCGTTCGAGCACGGCTTCGGGAGGCATGCGCTCGCCATCGGCCTCAGGAACGTCAGGATCAACCTCAAGGTACCGTACCTCTTCTCGACTCTCCCGAGGCCCCGGCCGACCCGGCCGGCCGCACGTCTGACCCAGACCGCGCGCCGCACAGGTCGTCCTCGCCTTCGAGGTCCTGTTTACCGTTTGCATCTTCAGCATCAAGTTCGCCTTGCTGCTCTTCTACCGACACACCTTTCCGATCCGAACCTTCCAGTTGGCCGTCTACGGAGCCATGGTCCTGAACGTCACCATGGCCGTGTCCGTCAGCCTCGGCTATCTGTCGCAATGCAGACCGATCTCCTACATGTGGAACAAGTCCATCGAGGGCTCCTGCTTCGACATCAGACTCTACCTGCGCGTCACCGTGATCCTCAACCTCTTCACCGACTTTGTCGTCCTGCTCATGCCATTGCCCCTGGTCTGGCGCTTGCAGATGACGGTCGGGCGGAAGATCAGCATCTCGATCATGTTCCTGCTCGGGACGATGTACGTCCGCCGTCTTACTCTGAGTCGTCCTGCCGTAAGCTCTTTGCCGGCCCCTGACGTCCTCTGCCGTAGGGCTTGCGCTGCCAGCTGCGCCCGGTTCGTCGCCGTCGGTGACATCCGCGAGTCGGATCCTACGTGTGAGTGAACGCTAGACGACGGCTTCGGGTCGTCGCGACTGACCGGCGCGCGCAGGGACGTCCGTCAACGGGGCCATCTGCACCTACACCGAGGCTTGTCTCGGCATCGTCGCCGCCTGTCTGCCGATACTTCGGCCTCTGTACCGTCGTCTCGCCGGCAGGCGCGCCAGCTCGGCCACCGCCAAGGCGAGCCGCAGCGCTGTATCCGGCAGCAGCGACCAAGCCCGATCGGGCTCCTCGAGCTCCTCGAGGGGCAAGTGGTTCAGGATGAAGCCGTACGGCTCGACGCTGGGCACCACGACGCTGGGCACCACGACCGTTGGCGACACGACCGTTCGCGACACGACCGTTCGCGGCACGAGTCTCGAGCGTCTGCGCGAGCCGAGAGGCGCGGCTCTCGACGACGGAGGCATAGGTTCGGTTCCAGAACAGGGTATCCAATTAGACGTGATCGACGTTCGAGGTAGTACAACCAGGCGATGATATCCGGGGGCCTTGCCCCTTTTCCGATCAACTTTCCATGCATGAGGATGGAGGAGTCGTACTCATGACAGTATTCGGCCTGGCGTGCCTGGTTCGTGACGATCCTTGATCAGCATTCTACCTTCTCTCTCCCTTGTACGTATCGAGATCTCCATCCCGAGACGGGCTTTGCTGACAGTGAAAACGGGGCGCTCGGAAAGGAGAGAGGTCCCCGGTTACGCACATGGCTCGACCATCGTAGAAAGCGACATGATTATAGTCTTGCCTCTCCTCAAGCCGATACGTTCGTAGTTGGACAAGAAAGGGGAGCCGCCAACGCGGACGGTCAGAACTGTACAGAGTAATTAGGCATACCAATCGAAGTCGCAATCACGATCATAGTCACACTCAACCGGCGACGGCAGGGGGGGCCATCTCTACATATACGTATTACAATAGCGTGGAGGGGATCATGACAGAGCAGAAGATAAATCTATTAGGCCTGTTGTAGGCTTTCTCTCAGAGTAGAACCGCTCGGTCAGAGGAGAAGATCGTGCTTGTTATATCTAGCGGGGGGGGGGGGGGGGGGGTAGGAAGTGTAGTCCCAATACTATAACTATCAGAAGAAAAAAAGTCCGGACTCGGAGCTTGCTACTGACTAGTGACCACCAAGGATTGGCCTTGTTGTCTCTTGAGGCTTCACTCTCCAGTGCTGAGTTTTAGAAAGACATGTGGTGATAAGACAGATGGCAGTCTCTCTATACATGCAGTACGTATACCGTGGGCAAACACAAGATACAAGCTTTTATGTATCCATAGTCATGTCTGTCTCCACTAAAACAACACCAGTCAAACAGAAAGTAGTCTGTCTACAATGACCTGGTCGGTCTCTACTTTCTGCACAGTACACAACTACAGGCAACTATTGTGGTAGGTAGGAACCATGTCGAGCGACAAAACCGACTTTTCGTCGGGGAGACTATTTGTCAGCCGGAGGAGTGTCGCTGCTAGAGCCAAGTTCACGTGAGAGAAGAGAATTCTCACCGTATATTGGTGTCAACCAGGGACTCGACAGGGAGTCGATAGCCCGAGGATTTGCAGGGGTTCAGAGATCAGCCTCCCCCTGAGTGACGGCTAAATTGGTTGTCTGCACGTGACGGTGTGCAGAGTTTTCTCCTTGGTCGTCGCTCCTAGATTCTTAGTTAGAGAGAGATCAGAATCAAGACACTCATTCCCCGGCCAGGCGCCGGTTCACACTATTCCAAGATGTAAAGGCACATATAGACGCAGCAGACACTGAGGCAAGGCATCACAAGGTGGTGCTAGTCAAGATCAAAGACCCAGTGGAGGCAGTGCACCTACGTCGGGTGTCCTGCGGTGAACTGAAAGAACGAATCAACTGCTCCAAGGCCACAGTGCTGGGAGTACGATGACTGCCCAGCGGTGACTACACAATCCACACCTCAACAGTTGCAGCAAAGTTGGAACTGGAGCAGTCAACAGGATGGCTGGCCAGTATTGGGAAGTCCGCGGAGCTATCTCGACAAGTCTACTCTGTGCTGGTTCATGGAGTCAGGACCAAGGCCATCAACACGGAGAATCAGCAACAGGCCATCAACACCCTTGCCCAGCAAAATCGCACCCTACACCCAAGACTCGTGATTGTGAGAGTGGCGTGGCCTTGGGCAGCACAGCACAGGGAAAGGACTACTCATCGCTAGTGGTGGATATGTACAACCCGGCAGCAGCAAACTGACTACTAGACAAGGGCCTTGTCAAGGGAGCAGATGTCAAGACATGTGAGATCTACCATCGCAACCTACAATTATGGCAATGCCACAAGTGCCAGAAGTACGGCCACGTTGCAACAGCCTGCTGTGACCAAACAATGTTGTGCCCATTGTTCTGGCCAACACAACACCCGGCAGTGCAGAGTGGCAGAGGATCCAGCCCGGGCTCGCTGCGGTGCCTGCCATCAGCGAGGGCACAAGGCGTGGGACAAGAGCTGTAGTGTGCGCGATAGGGAGTTGAACCGCCTCACTGCTGCAAAGATGGCAGCACCTGGGTGATTCCTGGTACCACGTGTGGAGGCATCATCCACACCATCACCAACACCAACACCAACACCAGCACCAGCATCCGCAGCCACCCTACAACGCTCGCAGGACAACAACAATGGCGGCAGTGACGATGGCACCCCCCCACCTCCTCCAGCACCCACCACACAGGCCCCGGGTGAGAAGCGTCCACACAGCAGTGACGGCGATGATGGCGAGAACAACCCCTCCAGCAGCAACAACAACAGCAACAGCACCACCACTCTCTCAAAGAGCTGAAAGCGACGGGGCCGAGTGAGGGCTTAATTGCCTGGCCAACGTACAATCACCCTGCCACAACTACGCAGCCTGGCGACACCAGCAACCCTACCAACTCTGTCCCTCCCTGAATAAGGGATCTCGAGGTCCTGCTGCTACAGACCTCTTTCTTTGTTCTATCGTTACCCCAGCAGTTTACCGCCCTATAGGGTGTGTGGGACAATGAGGGTTTTCGCCCCTAGGGCTCTTTTGCTTCCATAAGTGTTGGAGCCCAGAGGTTTTCCTTGTCATACAGCTACACAGTGTTCCCGGCATAGTCTAGCCACTAGCTAGTTCTGAAGCGGAGAAGGAATTCAATACAATACAATTGTGGTAGGTACTGTTGGCGTCATTATCTTTATCTAGCCACCTGAACCAACCAAGCCTACAAGACCATCCAACCCCATAAGGCTTACTCCAAGCATCCAAATATCCACCAAAGAAGAGGTGATCTGCCGACTAGTCCAAGTTACCGAATCTGGAAGGACTATTCCGATTATTTTATTGCCACCTGCAGAATCTGAACCGCGCCATTTACCTACCGCATCTACCTAGCGCTACACGTATGTGACGTGCTACCTGTCGAGCCGATTAGCCGAGCGAGGATCTGCTCGCTGGACTCCAACCCTAGTCTACAGTGTACGAGTTTTAGACCATAGACCGGGCGGAGATCTTTGATGACTGAGCGGCGAGCAGGCGGCAGGCAGCATACTGCATGGCTGCACACGGGATCCTTGGATAGTGGGGCACTGGAGTAGTGGGGTGGTAGCCTGCCAAGTGTTTCCTCTCACAGACTTGGAAGGTCCTAGACTTATGGACTGTGGTCTAGTGGAGCAATCTTTCGTCTAGGGAAGAGGTCAGCGAATAGCGACCAGCGGATATGGCAGAGTATCAGGATCTGGGAGGAGTCGCGACTTGCAGAGTTGCAATCGGCATTGGACAATCCGACGGCGGTAATCCGGGCTCTGGAGCCTGGATTCTGGTCTGACAAACGAGTCCCGTGGATCCCCCATCCGTCCTTGCGACTCCAGGCTCCAGCCTCCCAGCTTCGGTCCAGTGGCACGACAAGTCCGCGTACACCTCCACCCGAAATCTACCTCGGCCTACTCTGGAGAATCAATACATAGCCGCTTTTTGTTACTGGTGTAACTACCGGTGTAACTTCTCCAACTCGTCGTATAGTACATGAAAGTAGCAGCTGACAGCTTGTACTGGTGTACGCAGAGTTGTGTCGTGACGCTAAATTCGCTCTCTGGAATCTGGATATTCACAATTTGTGACTTTTGACCTCGTTAGGTCAGTGCTCGGGACTCAGGAGTTCGAACACCCAGGCTCGAAGCCTATGAGGTACAGAAACATACAGCTGCCGTGTGGCTGGAAAACAGCATTCTACCCTCTCTGCATTTTGGGTTGATCAATCGAGAGAGAAATACGTAGCAAGGATCTCTAGACATGACTGCTTCACCACATACTTGAAGTTTTGTCTATCGTCAGACCAGTCGTCATCTATTCTGTACGATGGGTTGGTATGTGTCTATCACATCCCACTCCATTCTAAAACTAGTCAAGCTAGATGATGCTGGGGATCTATAAGGGTGGTAAGGGAAAACTCCCGGGTCACATAATTCTGACACCTGATCTGGGAGTGAAAAGCTCTTCTTGGCCTCTATGTGGGTGCCCTTCCATCAAGAGTCTGTAGACAAGGGAAGTCATAGTAGTACAGTCAAGCAGACAGGAGCTGGTCCCAAGCCCAGACAAACTGGAGTAGAAGGTCAAGATGTAGGAAACACACCCTCAAGGCAGTGGCTACCTGGGAGTCTGAAGTTAGTCACTGGAAGACAGTGGTCAAGGCTGCCTGCTGTAGTCTCTGGCACTCTCTAAAAAACAGAGGCAGTTGGAGACTGTATATAGCAGTCTTCCATTACTATCTGCAGAGGCAGACTGGAGACTTGCAGCCAGAGATCTGGCATTTGTGCAGAAGAGCTGCTAGGGCAATCTTCCCTGTCTGGATCAGGATAGGTTGGTGAGTGGTGAGAGGTCAGCCAGTTGTACAAACATACATCTTGATCTTGGGGAATTGGTCTTAGTGTATTCACATCAGCAAAGCTGACATGAAGCACAGATTTGAGGTTACAAAATATTAAACATCATGTCACCTGGTGACCTGATCTCATCCGTCCTAGTACACTGTATTGTGGCTAATGTACAAGAGTACACTGTTCTTTCCCACCAAGGACTGAGATCCTTGTTGCTTGGCAATCAGTCTACTACTCTTCTTGCAAGCACTCCATGCTCCATACTCTTGTTCTGCTTGGACTTGGTCCTATGGGTACCAGTTGAGCTTGTCACACCCCAAAGAGATACAAAAGGGCAGGACTGCCTCTTCAAGAGCCGAGAGTTATTGTAAAGATATAGGGTTGATGATTAAAACAGCTAGTGTATAAGTACAAGCACAAAGAATCTATCTGTAGTGGGTAGAAGCCATATGTAGAGAAGTGGAATGGGCAGAGGTGAAGACAGATGATAGAGGTGCAAAGGTGTCATGGTGATAAGACAGTCATGTGAAAAGGGTACGAAATACATGTTACAGGTGCAGAAGAAGAATGGGGAGAAAAAGTGATTGTACAGCAAAGAGGCCAAGCTCAGAAGAGGAGGCACAGGAGAGAGACTGAATGGACAAGAAAGACTGGATGAAAAAGGGCAAGAAGAAGAAGCAAGACACAGGACAAGAGAGGAAGGAGGAGAGGAGAGGACAAGAGGAACCGGAGAATGCACAAGGCATCAAAGAGAGATGAAAGGAAGAACACTCTGGGAAAGAAGGAAAGAGAAGATGATGTGCCTGGTATGATAACATAGAAGGCAACAAGACAGAGGGAAAAAGGAGAGACGGAGGCGGGCCGGCGGGTAGCAAAGCGGTGTCCCTGGTGCAAATCGCCGACGCCCTTCCCTCTCCCTTTCCGACCCGCGAAAGGAAGAGAGGAGGTCGAAAACAACGGTACTACCGTTCACACCGAATTAAAGATATTCGAGGTAGGGAGAAGTAATAAGATATGTGGACTGCGGGGAGAGCAGATAGAGCGGAGACCGGGGAGAGAGCCGACAGAAGGACAGAGAACGAGGTGATCTGTACAGAGTTGTGAGCGTAGCGTGGGAGAATAGAGGATGCAGGACCGGTATCACTGCATCATGACGCCTGTGCCAGGGTGAGGTGTAGGAGCGGCGCCGGGGTACATGTTCATGTTCATGTTCACGTCCACACCCGTGCGCGTGTCCATGCCCATGCCCATTCCCATGCCCACGCCCACGCCCATGCCCATCCTGGGTGCTCCGGGCCCGACATCCACGCTCAGACATCCCATGCTCATGGCCGTGTCGTGGTCGACGTCGTTGTCGGCCGGGGCGTCGTTCGCCCTTGCCCCTGCGACCGCACCTCCAAAGGCAACCGGCTCGAAGGATTGCATGTTCATGCTCGACTGCAGGTTCGAGCGGGGGTTCGAGGACGGGCGGGAGGACGAAGCAACAGCAGAAAGCTGCGTGGTGGCGTTGGTGGCAGCGGTGACGGAGGCAGGCGCCGGGCTTGCCGGCATGCTGTTGCTCCCGCCAGCCCCAAGAGTCTTCCCCGCGGCGTTGCTGCCGCCGATCTTCGGCGAGGACGGCGTCGACAACGGCGACGCGCCCGTCTTGCCGCCCGTGTTGCACACCTGCGAGTGTGCCTTGTGGTACTTCAAGCCGTTCAGGTTCTTGTAGCGCTTGCCGCAGCGCGTGCAACCGTACGGTTTCTCCTTCTCCATACCGAGCGTGCCCGGATACGGGGTCGAGGTCTCCGGGTTGAGGATGGAGATGGTGCCGTCGGAGTTTTCGGCCAGTTGCTGGGTCGAATGGCCGTGCTGGAGGGCGTCAGACCGCACGTTTGGGGTTTGGGGGGGAAGAGACGGCAGGACCACGAGGATTCGAAGGATAAAAGCCTCGACACGGAGCGCTTACAGTCCGGTGGTACTTCAGCCCATTCTGGTTCTTGTACGACTTCTCGCACCCGACGACGGGACATCGGAAAGGCCTGCACTCCTCGTCGCCGTTGGCCGCGGACGCCTGGGCCTTGCTCCGCTTGCTGCTGCCCGTCTCGCCGTCCTGACGGTTGGCCTTCGCGGAACGGCGTTGGCGCGAGCGTTGCGACGACGGTCTCTCTGGCGGGCGCTGGCCTAAGCATCGACCGGCATCTCCGTCGTGCCCAAAGAGACTCTTGGCGGGGTGATCGATGCACATACCACTCGCGCCGCTGCCAATGGCGTTGCCGATGCCAAAGTGCGGCACCCCCGAAACGGGAGTGGGCATGCCGTTCGAAGTCTGACCGAAGGAGTCATCACCCGCCGCAGAGAGTGCCGTGAACGGGTTCCCTTGCTGCTGCTGTTGCCGCTGCGAGGACGACGATTTCTGGGTGGTGAGTGTGGGTGTGTTGACGGACGACACCGTCGGGTTATTCTGCAGCGGGCGCATCAACTGCGCCGAAGCCAGCGGCGTCGTGGGCCGAGCAGCATGCAGACCAGGGTACACGGAAGCACCCTGGCCGAAGTCGGTGCCGACGAGGTCGAGCGGTGGCAGCGCTGGCCGCCCGGGACCGCGGGGCTCCGAGAAGATGGCCGACGACGCCGACGCCGACGCCGATGCCGACGCCAAAGACCGCGCTTGTCCCGTCACCAGATCCAAGCCCAACGACGTCCCTCGATCGTCGACGGCGTCCAAGGGGATGGCGTCGTCCATCTCCATGTCATCGACGACGTCAAAGTCCGGCACCGGTGGCAACGACGTCTTGCTGAAGCCTCGATTCCGCCCCCGCCACGTCTCTCGGGACGAGCCGACGGCGGCGTGCGAAGGCGTCGGGGGCGAGAAGACAGGAAGGGAAATGGGCCCGTTGCCGTAGGCTGCGCGGTTCATCGGTAGCGAGAGCGGTTCCGGGGGGCCCATGAGCGCGACACCGCCGGCGCTATGGTCCGTCCGGTGGTTGGGTGCGTGGGAGGCGGAAGCGCGGGAGTGGGACAAGGCGGCCGGGAACGAGTGGCCGTGCACGGTCTCGTAATGCTTGACCAGGTCGTGCAGCGAGGCCAGGTTGGCGCCGCAGCAGGCAAAGTCGCGCATGAAGTTGGCCTCGAGCTTGGGCAGGTAGGACGACGAATGGTACGACGGCGTGTTGCACGAGAAGGGCGACGTTCCCCCCATGATGATGCTGTGGCCGTCAGCGTCCAGACTCGCGTCGCCGGGGTGGCCCCCCCCCCCCCCCCCCCCCCCGTGAAGAAGAAGAAGCAGCAGCAGAAGCAGCAGCGTGGGGGAAGACGCACTCATCTCGGATCCAACTGCCGACGGACACACCGCCCCAGCTCATACCACCGACCATGCTGCCGGCGACACTCTCGCGGCGCGGCCGTTCGCGGTTGGAGCCCTTCATCGAGATGGGCCTCGCGCCGGCACGCGACGGGCTTCGCGACTCGAGCGGCGCCTCGGAGTTCTGCAGCGCCGAGGTCAGGTTCGAAGTATTAGGAAAGGGCACGGGTGA